>OX451736.1:359340529-359831954 GCA_948472305.1 Vicia faba
TAAAACTTAATTTTTATTTTAAATGCATTTTAAATATCATGATCTCACATTTATCGTGGTTAAAATATACTTATTTATATATATATATAAATATATATATATATATATATATATATATATATATATATATATATATATATATATATATATATTATATATACTATATATATATATATATATATATATATATATATATATATATATATATATATATATATATATATATATATATATATATATATATATATATATATATATAATTTTAGTCCTCTAATATTATTTACACAAAAACTAAAATAAAATATTTTACATATATAAAACCAAAAACAAAATAAAAACTAAACAGAAAAAATTTCAATCAAAACTAATTGTGTATCTGTATAGACCTATTAAATATCTAAAAACTCGTAGATCTAGGTATCTGAATAAACTTAGGGGTGTAAATGAATCACAAAAAAATTAATTAAATCAATAATTCAAACTAAGTCAAATCGAAATAAAATTAATTGTGTTTGGCTCAGTTCTAAAGTCGAACAAACTAATGAAAATCGATGTGGTTTGATTTGATTATCCATTTTAATTTTTAGGAATCGTTAAATCGATGAACGAAATCAATGAAAATAATCGCACTTTAAATCTTTTATTCTACCAATAATTAAATTCAAATTTGGTATAGATCTAACTATTCTCCATCTTTGTTTTCACTTTCTTTTTTCCAGTAAAACACGCATCTAGAACCAAACTCTAAAACATATAAAATATAAATCATAAGTCACAAAAACTTGTTTTCACTGATCTGCTTCTCTAGTTGCCTGCCTCAACTGTTGCTCTCACTAGTGTCATTCACATATGTGATGGTCGCCTTCTTCATGTTCAAGTATTCTTCGTTAATTTTCATTTTTCTTACCTTTTTTGTTTCTTCTTTTTCGACAAAATTCCTTATTGTCTTGTTACAAAATAATTTTGATGTGTATTTGAGGTGAGAAATATATTAATTGATGTGAGTTTTGTTGTGTTCTATTTGTTAAGCTTTCAATTCCTTTTTCAATGTTTTGATGTTAAGTGTTAACTTTTATATCTGATAGTGAATTTATTTCATAATATAATGAAAATCATGTCATTATTTCATAAGGATAAAATGCAACTTGTAAAGTTGTTTGAAAAAATATAGCATGAAATAAATGACATGAAATATATTGTTTTAACAAATAATAGCATAAAATAATCAAAAAGCACGATAGTGAAGAACACATTGTTGAATATATGATTTTAAAAATGGTTAAATATGTCAGAGGTCCCTATAAATATGCGACTCTTCAATTTTAGTCTCTATAAAAATTTTATTCGAATAATGGTCCTCTTAAAATTTTTTGTCCATATTTTTTGATCCTCTTGCAATTTAACTACGATTTAGCTACGAATTAGCGACGGTTTTTTACTTAACGGTTGAATTAGTAGCTACATCGATATTAAATAGTAGTTAAATCATAGCTAAATTGCAGGAGAATAAAAAAATGATGACAATTTTTTTTTAAGAGAATCATTATTCGAAGAAAATTTTTGGAGGAATCAAAATTGAAGTGTCACATATTTATAGCGACTAAAAACGTATTTAACCCTTTAAAAAAATATTAAGAACCGTTCAGTTGAATCAAACCTGTTAGTTTGGTTCGGTTCCATTTTTAAAAAATCTTAAAAATCAAATCAAATCAAATCAATAGAAATATCATCGGTTTAAACTTTTTTTTGGATCAAAAACATGTCTAAACCGATCCGATTACACCTTTAAATACACGAATTTAATATTTAAAATCTGAAAAAATTAAACAATTATAAAATTAAACAAGAACCAAAACTAAACAAAAAAAAAATATAAAATTTATCTCTCTTATTTGTTTTTTATATTTGGATAGACCAATTAGGTATTTAAAATCTGGAAGAAAAAAGTTTCAATAATTTATTTCACTATCAATATGCGATTTACTAAATTGAGCAGTTAATTCTGACATTAAATAATTTCATTTCCTTTAATTGTAGTGATAGGAGATCGAAATGTGATTCTAATCTCTTATTCTTAACTCATAAGAGTACCAAAATTCAGCAAAAATTAATAGTGCAGGACCCACCTAACCTTTCAGACTCTGTAAAGAGAATCTAAAGACAAAAACAAAACCAATTTTCCAGTTTCACATTATCTATCATCACTGCCAGCAACAACCTCAACAACAACATTAAAAACTCAAACCCAACACAAAAACAACACTGTATGTTTGTTTAAATCCCTCAAACAGAACCAAATCCAATCATCATCATCATGTCAAAACAAACATACAGTGTCTGTTTATGCTGGCATAGAAGATTCAAACTAGCTTTATCAGAAGCACCACAAGAGATCAAGACCCTTTTTGATCAATACTCAGAAAATGAACTCATGACACCTTCAAATCTCAAAAGGTTCTTAATTGAAGTTCAGAAACAAGAACATGCTACTGAAGAAGAAGCGCAGGCTATCATTGATGGTTTCAAACATTTTCATCGAAGGGGTGCTGGACTTAACCTTGAAACTTTCTTCAAGTTTCTATTCAGTGATAGTAACCTTTCTATTTTGCCTTCAATTGGGGTAAGTTATAAATATATAAAAATATGATTTTTAATTGTTTTTTCATGTTTTTGTTGTTGACCCATGTTGTGTTTTTTAGTCAACTGAATCTGGATTTGGTTTATTTTCAATTGGGGTGTTTTTAGTGGGTTTTGTACCTGGTTTATGGTCTTTCATTTTCTGACCCTTTTTGTTTTATATACCCTTTTCATTTTCTGCTTGAATTTTTGTACCACATAGTAATTCAGTTCAGTTGTATCTGAGTTTTTTCTTTTAAGAAGGATAGGACTCTATGTGGCACCTAAAGTTCTGAAAAATGCTTGTCCGGTTTCCGACAGAAACCGACGCGACAGTGGCACTTGTGTTTACATTCAATTCATTCATTTTTTCGAATTACTTTTGGTGTCGATGTGTCAGCGTTGTGTCCAGTGTTCGTGTCTGTGTCTTGCCTTTCAGATGCCGAATTTTGTTTTCTATTTCATTATAGGACGTTACCCTTTTATTATTGGATATACCATAGCTCTAAACTGTGGTCCAAACTGTGGTCCGCGATCATAATTGCGGCTCCAATATTAACTAATTTAGAGGTCTATGCAACATCCCAGTTGCGGTTGCATCAGCTCTAAGCCCGCATTTTACTATTATACCAACATTCACAATGTAATTGCAACCGCATTTTACGACATTCAGTGTAGTCAAGATCGGGTGCTGGATCGTAAGATTGTAAGATCTTACGTGCCAAGGATGCCTGAGAGTACTACGATCAGAGAAAGTTCATTTTTGTCACAGGCGTGGTCAAGGTCAAGCTTTTTGAAGCAAGATTGTAAAAAAGACCATGCTGGGCTTGAATTATAATTTTCATGTCCGTGTATGTGTGTGTATAAATATGTATGAAGTTACCATTTTCCCCTTCAATAAGATCTTACGTGCCGTACTAACAATCTGAGTTTTACGATCTTTCACAAGATGGCCGATCTTACTTAAGATCTCATGCTTGACTACATTGATCACATTGTCTTCGTGATAATCTCTTGTTTAATTGTACTTATTTTCTTATTCTGATCTGTGTTTTCTTTCAATTCCAGGTGCATCATGATATGACATTACCCTTGTCACATTATTTCATATATACCGGTCACAATTCCTATCTAACTGGAAATCAGCTGAGCAGTGACTGCAGCGACGTTCCAATCATAAACGCATTGAAGAGAGGTGTAAGAGTAATTGAGTTGGACATATGGCCTAATGCTTCGAAGGATAATGTCGATGTTCTTCACGGAAGGTAAGTGTATCTGTTAAAAATGCCGACATTTACACTTTAATCGCCTACTATGATACCGTATCGGTATATCATTTTCAATTATTTTCTTGAAAATTTGAAATATAATTGCTTACAATTCTTTTTGATGTAGGACATTGACAACTCCGGTAGAGCTTATTAGATGTTTGAGGTCTATTAAGGAACATGCCTTCGCCGCATCAGAATATCCGGTTGTAATAACTCTAGAAGACCATCTTACTCCAGATCTTCAGGCTAAAGTAGCCGAGGTTTGTTAACTGAGTTGTATTGGAATTTAAAATACTTTTCTGTTTGGTTAAGCAGTTTAAAAGTGCTTATTATATAAGTCCTTCTGTATAAGCTATTTCAATAAAAGATTAATTTAACTCAAACTATTTTCATATAAACTATAAACTGTTTTCTATAATCTATCTTGGAGAGTTTATGGAAATAAATTAAAAAATGTTTATGGACATGTCGTAACCTATTTCTATAAGCTCTCTGAGATAGTATCTCAAGTGTTTATGCCAGTAAATAAGCTCAAATAAGTTAATTCAAACAAGCTCTTACATTTATATTCATATAGTTGACAATTATATATGTCCAAATTTTTAGATGGTTACTCAAACGTTCGGAGACATACTATTTGTTCCTGGCTCGGAGAGTTTGAAGGAATTTCCTTCTCCCGAATCACTTAAAAAGAGGATTATCATATCAACGAAACCTCCTAAAGAGTATCTTGAGACGAAAGAAGTAAAGGAAAAAGAAGATGATTCATTGCATGGAAAGGCTTCGGGCGACGATGAAGCTTGGGGGAAGGAGGTCCCGAGCTTCAAATGTGCTTCTATATCTGATTACAAGGTATGAGACTGAAACAATCATGCATAGAAATCGTACTACAATTAATTTTGAGAGATTTGTTAATTGCATATGAATTTCTATCTTTAGGGAGTCAATTTGGATAAAGATGATATTCACGATGAGGAGGATCATGATGAATCGGACAAATCACATCATCATGTAGCTCCAGAATATAAAGGTTTAATTGCAATTCATGCTGGGAAGTCGAAAGGAGGAATAGATGCATGGCTCAAAGTAGATCCAGAGAAAGCGAGGCGTATAAGTTTAAGTGAGCAACAACTTGAAAAGGCTGTTATAACTCATGGAAAAGAAATCGTCAGGTATTTTTAAATATTTCTAGGGAGTCCTTTTTTGTGGTAGAAACCTAGTGTCCTCTGTGCGCAACTGTAGAGACTAATCCCTCAAGTCAGAGAGGACCACAATGGAATCATAATTGCCGTCGAATACATTTATGTCTATGTGTGCGTGCACATGTCTGTGTTTGAATAAATTTGTATTCACCTCATTGTTGGCTTGCTATAGGTTTACTCAGAAGAATATTTTGAGGGTGTTTCCAAAAGGTACTCGCATTGACTCGTCGAATTATAACCCATTAATTGGTTGGGTTCATGGAGCTCAAATGGTTGCATTCAACATGCAGGTTTCTATTTCTTCCTCTTCTACATTACTTCAAGCTACCAAGTACTAACAAAATATACTGAATGTTTGATAAAATAGTGCTATAAAGCATTGATACAGACACCGACACAGACACGGTGGTATTCGTAATAATTTGAGAAGATGAAAGTAATTGGCATTGCTTTATCTAAGTTAGTTTTCGTTGTGGCTGATTCCATGGTAGGGATATGGGAGATCACTTTGGCTGATGCACGGAATGTTCCGAGCCAATGGAGGATGTGGTTACGTTAAAAAACCAGACTTTCTCTTAACAACCGGTCCGGATAACAAGGTCTTTGATCCTAAAGCTAAGTTACCTGTGAAAACTACTTTAAAGGTAAAGGTTTTGCATCAATCATCTTCCTAATCCAAGTGTATCTAATTTAATATTAACTAAGATAGTAAGATCATACTCTAATTGTTCTTAGGTGACGGTATACATGGGAGAAGGGTGGTATTACGATTTCAAGCATACACACTTCGATCAATATTCACCTCCCGATTTCTATACAAGAGTAAGTTAAAATTTTCTACCATAGTCTGATTAACTTATTTGAACTTATCTACTGACATAACATTTGTGAAACCGTTTAATAATTTAAATACAGGTTGGGATTGCGGGTGTCCCTAATGATAGTACGATGAAAAAAACAAAGGCAATAGAGGACAATTGGTTGCCTACATGGAACGAGGTATTCGAGTTCCCGCTTACCGTTCCGGAACTAGCCCTACTTCGTATAGAAGTTCACGAGTATGACATGTCTGAGAAAGACGACTTTGGCGGCCAGACATGTCTACCTGTTTCAGAGTTAAGAAGCGGCATTCGAGCAGTTTCACTTCATAGCCAGAAGGGAGATAAATACAACTCTGTAAAGCTTCTTATGCGCTTTGAATTTCATTGATTAAGTTCTCATCATTCTAGATTATTTATATGAACAGTCATTAAGATGTGTTGGTAATTGAGTTTGGATGTAGTAGAAAGATGGTATCATGAATAATACTTCAAGAAAATAATTGTGTTGTGTGTTTTGTTTTCTTTGAGGAAGTGTTTGTGATGTAAGGCTTAATGGAAATGTGGTTTGAGTGACAATAACTAAAAAGCATGGTGCTGTTGTGTTTGTTTCATGATTTTTTTATTTAAATACATAAATAGATTATGCAAATCCTAGTTACAATTATTATAAATGTGGAAGCACTTGCATGTTGTTTTCATGTGCTAAAAACCAATCATTGTTCACACTCTTGTAGGGCCAGTGGTACAACTTGATTAGTAGCATATTTCAGCAACAAGTTAACAAAGTTTTGGCCCACTTATAATTATATGTCCCCCATTTATAAAATTGGCTTATTTTCCTCACTTATGAATCTCCTTCCTATCTTTAGTTGGACTCTTAATACATTCAATTGCAAAAATCTGATAATAAATGTTCAAACCAATTTCGAATAGACTAATATTATATTATATTAGTTTTTATTTTGGATTTAACTCTTCATAATGAAACTTGTAAGATTTTGAGTATGATTCAATAGCAACAATCTAATAGAAAATAAGAAGGAAAAAAAAAGGAGTGTGGTTTGGTTTTTACTTCTAATTAGGATGAAGCTCTAATTATAGAGTCATGAGAGAGAATCCAAACCTAAAAATAAGTTTTAAGTTTATCAGAAGAGAATATTAAATAGAAATAAATAAAGAAAATGATAAATATATGGATGCAGTAAATCTAAGAATCACGACAAGTCAAGAACTAGAAAAAAAAAGGCACATAAAAATAAGTTTTAAGTTTCTCAAAAGAGAATATTCGATAGAAATAAATAATGAAAATTAAAAAGAAAATGATAAATACACGGATGCAATTGCACGTGATAATGATGTTAACATTGTTTATGATGATAATTCAGCAAACCTTATATGTCAAAATTCAATTTGGATTATTGATTAAGGCGCCTCGTATCATTTTACTCATAGGCATGATTTCTTTTCATTTTATAGTGTTGGTAATTTTAGAATGATAAAAGTGGGAAATGAGAGAGTTTGTGAAAATGTTGGTATGAGAGATATTTAGGTTGAAATTGATGTTTGATGCAAACTTCAATTGAAGAATGTGAGACATGTTCATGATATTTGTATAAACTTAATTTCAATCAATGCATTGTATATTGAGGGTTATTACACTTACTTTAGTAGAGATAACCTATGTAAGATTACCAAAGGGTCACTAGTAATATCAAAAGAGCAAAGCCCCATAACTTCTTACAAGGTGATTGTAAAGTTAAGCCAAAAAGTGAATGCAGTTGAAGATACATATAGTAATTTATGACATACACACCTTGGCCACATGAGTAAGAAAAGACTCAATATTCTTGCAAAGATAAATGTTCTTCCAGTGAAAGGTACTTTTATAAAAATTTGCAATCGGTGTTTTTCTAGTAAGAAACAAAGTTTTCTTTCATAGTAATGGTCCTCATAGGAGGCCAAAACATTTTAGATTTAGTTCACACATATGTTTACATGATGAACGTAAGATATTCAAGTGGTGTATCATATTTCTTTAGTTACATTGACGACCATTCTAGGAAAAATATGGACTTTTATTTTTAAATCAAAAGACTAGGTATTCATTGTTTTCAAGCACTTTTCATGCAAGTGTTGAAAGAGAAAAATGAAATTAGTTGAAATGTGTCAGAGTTCATAATAGTGGTGAATATAGAGATCCATTTGAAGAGTATCTCAAAGAACACGAAATCAAGCTTAAGTAAATAGTTTCAAAGATGCCTCAACATATTAGAGTTGAAGAGAGAATAAATCATACGTTTAATGACATAATCAGATGTATGCTCTCTCACGCAAAGTAACCAAAAGCCTTTTGAGGTGAATCATTAACAATTAAAATATATTTGATCAAATTTATTCTTCTATTCCACTTGATAGTGATGTTCCAAATAAAGTATGGACATGGAAATAGGCCTCTTATGATTACTTGAGAGTATTTGGTTGCAAAACTTTTTTTCATATTTTCCAAGATATGAAAGATCTAAGCTTGATAAAAGATCTAAATAGTGTGTGTTTGTAGTTTATGACCATGAAAAGTTTGATTATAGTTTGTAGTTGTGTGATATTTCTTGAAACCAAACTATTGAATATTATGATAAATCTGAGAAGAGAAAATCTGAGGTTAGAAAATTACGTTAATGATATTGTTCCTAAACCTTCTAGTAAAATTTTTGTTGATTGAAAAGATATATAGGTAGAGATGATAACATAACTAATGGCCAAGAACCTTATCACGATGATCTTGTTGAAGAGGCTTCACCTAAGCTACTGGTTGAGTTTGAAATGGGGGTTAACCTCGATTTCTTATGCGAGGTAATGAAGGACGTCATGGAAAGTATGAAATTGTGAGTGCAACTTCCTTATCAGATGTTTTACATGATGTCAAAACTCATAAAACTAACATTTCAGTATGGTGGGAAGTAACCTTATGTCTTATGGCACTCCTATGCATTATAGGTCTTAAAAATCATCAAAAAGTACTTTGAAATAGACCCAACATGTTGAAAAACATTTTCTCCATGTTTGCATTCCATGTGTCGACACATTTGATTTTCAGGTCGACACATGTAACTCCATTTTTAAGCCTGTAAGCTTTTGTAAGTCACAAGTTGACACATACAACCTTCAGGTCGACACATACTGAAAGATTTCCGAAATTGTAGAAATTCTTATTTTATGTGTCGACACATCCAGATTTCAGGTCGACACATTTACTCACGTTTTAAAGCCTGTAGCTTCTGACTAGTTCAGGTCGACAGATAGAGTCTTTCAGTTCGACACATGCATTCTTTTTATAACGTATGTGTCGACACATACGAATTTGAGATCGACACATAAAATATGTGTTTGTCAAATTTTAAATTTCTTTTATTCCGAAGTTGTCCTTTTTGCCCTAAATGTTTCCAACTATAAATATATCACTCATGCATCATTCCAACTTGATGATACTATAAAATTAGCCTACATTTTCTCTTCTTCTTCAAACTTTCAATCTATGCATACACACCAACATTAAATTGTGATGATGTTTCGGCGGGGTGCCATCTAGACAAAGAATTATGGATTTCCAATTGGTTTGGGTTGAGATTTGTAGGGGTCTTCATCCGGGAAAAACCATAGAGTTTCTCTTCCAAAATCATTTGTTGAATTGGGGGTTTTCGTGCAAGATTATGCAAGAATGAATCGTCCATATGAAAAATCCCTTAGAGTGTTTGAAATCTTTTCAAAGAACCTTAGAGTGTTTGAAATCTTTTTAAGGAAGTAGCAAGAATTGGATAATAGAATCGGTGATCTTGTGTTGATAGTGTTAAATCGGGTTTACTCGAGTGAAAAATACCTTGGAGTGTTTGAAATCTTTGCAAGGAACCTTGAAGTGTTTGAAATTTTTTCAAGGAAGTAACTTAAGCGGAAAATAGGTTGCATCTATCGGTCTTGGTCTTGTTGAAGATCAAAAGAAGAGAAAGGGTTGAATCGACATCAAATGATTATGTTTTGTATAGTTTCTATGAACACTTCACTTGTATTTATACTTTTGCAAAGTAAGAAAATATCTCAATTCCACATTGGAATTGGGCGCAGATGTACCCACATGCGAGGACAAAGTGGGGAACTGTGTTGACAAATCTTTGTGTCTCTTATCTTTTATCTCTTTTACTTGCTTTAATAGTTTTCAATAATTTTGTCAAATAGCATTGAGTAATTTATCGACGCGAGAGAATTTTCCGAAATAGTTTTTGTTTTGAATTGTGTGTTGAGTTGCTTATAATTACTTTTGATTATAAGTGCTTTTTTATATCAACACAACACAAAGGAAAATTCTGAAACTTTAATTGCACGCCAAGTATTTTACAAATTCTTTAGCTTGTTGAAATTAAAGGAAAATTGCAATGTTCTATCTCGTACTTTCATTTACTCTCTATATGTAATGTGTTCAATGCGTTGTTTGATCGATTGATTTGTATAGAATTTATCTTTGATTATTAAATTTTAAATTGCTTTATTGATTAGCTTATAATCACTTTGATTGTAAGTGCCTTTACATATCAACAAATCTCAAAGATAATTCTAAAAAATTAACTGCGCGTCACATGTTTGATAAATTGTCATGTTTGGTTTTTAATATGATTTCATTGGAAATAGGAAACCGTTGTATTAAATATTAAACAGTTAATTGAGATATTATTATGTTTACTGATTTTATCATTATGTTAACTCCATATGGCTCGTGCATATCCGATTTTCCAATAACTAGGTTCGTTTAGACTACTATATTGATCTAGGCCAAAATCCTTTCGCTCAACATTGTTTTTTAAATAAGTTTTAAATAATCATTTTTAAAGGTAATTTTTATTTTAGGATCTATTCACCCCATCTAGATCTGGTGTCGTAGTCTAACAAGTTGTATCAGAGCTCCGGTTTATTTCGTGCTTCGAAACTCTTAATAGAAAATGACGTACGAACCAAAGGGAACTTCAAAACAGCCCCAAATTTTTTTTCCAGAAGAAAACTATTGTTATTAGAAAGCTTGTATGCATATTATGTTAATTGATATGACAAGGATGTGTGTGACGCTATTACTTAAAACAATGCTAATGATGTTGTCACATCTAAGCCGGAAGTACCATGGAATAATGATGATAAGAAAAATACATTAAATCTCATTAATTGTTTGAATGCACTTGGTAATCTCATTTCCAATTAAATTGCTACTAACAAAGTTGTGAGATGTCTTACTAGGAATTGACAACCGAAGGTCACCGCGATCCAGGAAGCTAATGATCTTACTACACTTGATATCACTATATTGTTTGGTAAGTTTGAAGAACATGAGCAAAAACTTACTTGTTTGGATAAGCGTGAGAAAAAGCTTGAGAAGAAGAAGAAAAAGGATAAAGACACAATAAGGAGGAAAGAACAAAGTCTAAATCTCTTAAGGCGTCAAGTTCTAGGTCCTCAAATTGTGAGCATGTATATGATAGTGATTTTAGTGATGGTGAAAATTTAAATTGTCACTATGGTTGTATGATTCCCCAAATGAAACTAATTGTTTCACTAGCCCCCAAGGACTCAACGAAGATTTAGTACATATCTTATCTTGTTGTTTTTGTAGGAACATTGTTTTGACTCTATAAAGAGAATATGGGTTCTCATTTATGGTAGTTCAAGACATATGAACATATTATAATTCTATTGTATATGGGGCAAGATGATGGATTATATGATCTAGAAAGCAACAACATTTTTTTTGTTTTATTGGTAAAAGATGCGTAAGTTACTTTTGATGTAGGTTTATCTTCAAGAGACATACTCAATGACCCCGAAGAAGGTATTGATCAATCCGAATTGGTGAAACATGAGAAGGAGAAAGATAAATAACACGGAAAGGATAAATGATGAGAGTTCAATCAAAATGAATGATCATCAAATTAATGACCTTCTTGGACTCATTACAAGTTATACTTTTGGGTACTTTGTCAAAGTGAGAAGTGGTAAGGTTGTGGAGTTCTAAAATCTTTGTGGTATACTTTGTATTTGGTTCAACTTTATTTCGAGATTCCCGTGTGAAATGCAAGTGCATCCTCCGTTATATTGTACGATGAGGTAGTATCGATTTAAATTTCACTTTGTTAGTAAGTTCTCTCTTTTACTTGTTTATTTCTCTAAATACATGACATACTTGATGTATGGTATACATATTATGAGTGTTCATTTGCAACATAATTCTTAATTGATAATCATAGTGAGTTATCAATTTATATACTTGAAATGAATTTATCACATCATATTTTCATGTATTTCTTATAAATACTTATGTGTACATAAGCACGTTTAGCTTCATTAAATATCAAGCATAACATATTTTACATTACATCATATTTGATTCTACTAACATGCGACTTGGCAAATAATTCTCTAAGCTTATGAAGGGAGTATTTGAAATGAATCTTATGGGGTGTTGAATTACTCTCACGGACTCCAAATAAAGTAACTCAAGGAAGGAACACATGCATGGGGAATTACCTTCACGATCATGTTGAAAAAGGGGATGTTGTGTTCATGCATCTTGATAGTGAAAATCAACTTGCCGACGTTTTCATAAAAATGTTTGCAACCAAATCATCTTTCAACAAACATATGGAATTAGGGATTATTAATGTCTCCAATGTTGCCTTCTTTATTATGATGCTTTCACTTTTATACCTTTTCTCTAACACTTTGTTTGGATATTTACATCATGTGAGTGCAACTTCCATTCCATCAAGAGTGAGGTAATATTGTTCTAAATTTCTCCTTGAAAGTAAGAAGTTTCTTAGTACATGTTTTAGTTGATGAAAAATACTTGCTATGTTCTCAAATGATGAAAATCGTGAATGTTTATTTCCAAAAAAATTGATTGATAATCATTGCTTGTTCTTAATGTATATGTTTATAATACCTTCATGTATTAATTTGTTCACATTTGTATAAGTTTGTTCTTGTATTTACAAGTATGTGTTTCTATTAATATTTCTTGCATTTGTGTATGATTTGATTGTAAGCATTTTAATTGCATGTATTCATGTTGTAGTTGAGTTACACTTTATGAAAACATTTTTCACTTTGTATCGAGTAGTGACATGTTCTTATCTCAATGCTAGGCACATGCATGTGCGGCATCAGGAGTTCCATTGTGTTGTGTTACGAAAACGTGACGCTATAGAAGCAACTTAACTAGCTTGCTCTTGCACTGCATTCATTATTATTCATACAATTGCATTACATGTTTGGTAATGTTTTATGCTTGTTATCTATTTTTTTTTGCATTATTACATATATATGGAGATATGTAATTTTGTGTTCTTATTTTCAAAAATGTCTCTGTGTGATATATTATAATTGGTATTGGAATATGATACTTCTCACAATTTGCCTTCTTTCTTTTTTATGTTGTCAAAGGGGGAGAAGAAAATGCGAGATGAAGATGGGAAGCACAAAGTCAGGGGAGCCTTCAATAACTACATGAAATTCATCGTTGCAAGTTTTGCTATCATAAAAAAGGGGGAGTTTGTGAATGCAACTTCACTATCAGATGTTTTTCATAATGTTAAAACTTGGAAAGCTAGTATTTCAGTATGGTGGATGGTATCCTTATGTCTTGTGGCACTCCTTTGTATTATAGATCTTAGGAATCATCAAAAAAATACTTTGAAATTGACTCAACACATTGAAAAACTGTTTCTGCATGTTTTTGCATTGCATGTGTCGACACATTCGATTTTTAGGTCGACACATGTAACTCAGTTTTAAGCATGTAAGCTTCTGTAAGTCACAAGTCGACACATACAACCTTCAGGTCGACAAATTTAATCACGTTTTAAATCTTGTAACTTCTGACTTATTCAGGTCGACATATAAAGTCCTTCAGGTCGACACATGCATTCTTTTTATAACATATGTGTCAACACATACGAATTTGAGATCGACACATAAAATTTGTGTTGGTCAAATTTTCAATTTCTTTTATTATGAATTTGTCTTTTTTGTCATAAATGTTTCCAACTATAAATATATCATTCATGCATCATTCCAACTTGATGATAAATATAAAATTAGCCTACGTTTCCTCTTCTTCTTCAATCTTCCAATCTATGCATAGACACCAACATTATATTGTGATGATGTCTCGTCGGGGTGCTATATAGACGAAGAATTGTGGATTTCTAATTGGTTTGGATTGATATTTGTAGGGGTCTTCATCCGGGGAAAAACATCTGGTTTCTCCTCCAAAATAATTTGTTAAATTGGGGTTTTCGTGCAAGATCGTGTGAGAAGGAATCATCTATGTGAAAAATCTCTGGGAGTGTTTGAAATCTTTTCAAGGAACCTTAGAGTGTTTGAAATCTTTTTTATGGAAGTAGCAAGAATTGGATGATAGAGTCGGTAATCTTGTGTTTATAGTATACAATCAGATTTACTCGAGTGAAAAATCCTTTGGAGTGTTTGAAATCTTTGCAAGAAACCTTGGAGTGTTTGAAATATTTTCAAGGAAGTAACTTAAGCGGAAAATAGGTTGCATCTATCGGTATTGGTCTTGTTGAAGATCAAAAGAAGAGAAAGGGTTGAATCGACATCAAACGGTTATGTTTTGTATAGTTGCTCTAAACACTTCTCTTGTATTCATACTTTTGCAAAGTAAGAAAATATCTCAATTTCACATTGGAATTGGGTGCAGACGTACCCACATGTGAGGACGAAAGTGGAGAACTGTGTAGGAAAATCATCGTGTCTCTTTTCTTTTATCGCTTTTACTTTCTTTAATAGTTTTCAATAATTTTGTCAAATAACATTGAGTAATTTATTGACGCGTAGGAATTTTCCGAAAATGTTTTTGTTTTGAATTGTGTGTTGAGTTGCTTATAATCACTTTTGATTATAAGTGTTTTTTCATATCAACACAACACAGAGGAAAATCCTGAAACTTTGATTGCACGCCAAGTGTTTGACAAATTGTTTAGCTTGTTCAACTCAAAGGAAAATTGCAATGTTCTATCTTGTACTTTCATTTACTCTCTATATGCAATGTGTTGAATGTGTTGTTTGATCGATTGATTCGTATATAATTTCTCTTTGATTATTAAAGTTTAAATTGCTTTGTTGATTAGCTTATAATCACTTTGATTGTAAGTGTTTTTTCATATCAACAAATCTCAAAGAAAATTCTGAAAAATTGATTGTGCGTCACATGTTTGATAAATTGTCATGTTATGTTTTTATTATGATTTTATTGGAAATAGGAAACCATTGTGTTGGATATTAAACGGTTAATTGAGATATTTCTATGTTGATTGATTTTATCATTATGTTAATTTCACATGGCTTGTGCATATCCGAGTTTCCAATAACTAAGTTCGTTTAGACTACTATATTGATCTAGGCCAAAATAATTCTGCTCAACATTGTTTTTCAAATAAGTTTTAAATAATAATTTTAAAAGATAATTTTTATTTGGGGATCTATTCACCCCTCTCTAGATCTGGTGCCGTAGTCTAACAGACATTTCTTCCCTCAGTTAAAATTCCACCAACGGGAAATAATTATTGGTCAAGGGTTCGATCCTCAATAATTACATTTTTTTTCCAGAACTGGATGGCACATCCTACTTTTTCTCTCAGTTATATGAAACACATAGGTAATAGATTCAGTATCACTGCTTTAGTTTATTGAAATAACCAAGGATAAATCATTGTTACTAACTTTTTTCTATATTGTCGTTTTAACCTGTATTATAGAACTTATTTTGCCCATTTCTGAAACAGAAACGTTGTACCTTTTTCCAATTTCTAAAACAATAATATTGTACAAAAAATATTCATTGTTTACACCAATTAAAAGCCAAATTGGCACATACATTATCTTTTTACAACAAAACTAAAATAAAAGATTAGTCAACAAAATCAAAAACCAAAATGTAAGTTCTTGAACGACCGTCCAAATGTTTTCTTCTGTAAATTTTGCAACCGGTCGTTAAGCACATATAATTTGAAACATATTTGAAACCAATTAGGATAATCAACAAAAATAAAATTAAATCTTTAAACTATTGATCTGAACAACAACAAAAACAACATTCAAATTTCAATCTCAACAACAACAACATTCAAACTTCAATATTAACAACATGCATCAATAACTACAACTAACATAAATAATTTATAAGCATATATTAATGTCACAAAGTATAACAATTACTTTATGGGTTTTTAATTTTCTGACTTTTACGGCTAAAACCATGCAACTTATGGTATCGATTGACATCTCTACATGTTCGAAAAAAATAAATATTAGTTTAAAAGAATACAAGTGTAAAATAAATGAATATTGTAATACGGTGGGAGAAATGACTGTTATACTGGTTTTGCATTTGTATTCACAAATGTTGCGGTAAACAAGAGTCACCACTGACTTTTCTTTTATCCAACAAAGAAAAGGGTGAAAAGAACAGAAAAAGACCTTTCGAGAGTTTTCTGAGTAAGGGGATATATTATGGAAAGGGATGGTGTTAGCATCCTTTCCATCCGTAGTTATCTACGGGCTCTTAGATGCTTAGCTCATTTGAAAAAAATACCTTGTGCTTTGTGTGTTTTGAAAAGTATTTTTGAAAGTTCCTTAGTGCAGAAATTCACTTTATGATAACTCTTGTATCAGTCCTCAAGGGTGTTGATAAAGCGTTTTTGTAAATGTTTTTTGAAATGTTGTGTATGTGAAAATTTTTGTTTTGAGCAAGCATCTAGGAACTATCTACTTTACTCGAAAGGGTCATTCTTTTCCTCCTTTCCTTTAGACAGTGCTAGCCTACTATTAGTGAGTAGGTAGCCCTAGTCGTTTGGATGTTTGAGGGACATTCGAAGGGACGTTTTATAGTCACAAAGGCAACTGGGCAAGAAACCTTAGTAACTACTCAAGGGTTTTAAGATCATTGTTTACCGGGGCAACATGGAGAGGGTCATCGAGGGACTTATGATATTTTTAAACCGGAGGGTAGCTACTAAAATCTCTCACGTTTCGAGAGTTGTGACTATTTTTCCGAAGGCAACCAAAGTGGGAGTACCCTAGAGGTGCGCATGTGCAAGTGTGTTTATTTTCAGTTATTTTTGTCTTGTGTCAAGTTTGCTAGCGTTGGTTTTAATTCTTATCATGCAATTCTATTACCATACATATAACAGTTAATATGTACAAGAATTATAAAATACGGAAAGTAAATCTTACGCTATTACATCCCATGAGCAGTTACAATATTTAGGAACAAATGTGAAAAGATAAACTAACTATTACAAAATCCAAAAAATGCGACCTATACATTCTTTCTAGGATTTAAATAACAAAAGAAAAATAGAAAAAAAAAGAGAAGAGGTTGTTTAGAAAGAAAATCAAATGTCCTAAAAAGCCCAAGTATTAAGAAAACAATATTTTTGGTATTTTTGTGGTTTAATTTTAATATTTAAGACCTAAGTCTAAATTAATTTTACTTTTAAGAAAAATGTTAAAGTAATTTAATAATTAATTAACAAAATTTAATCTAAAAAATAAACTAAGTCTAATGTTTTTTATGATTTTTGATTTTAATGTTTGTAATGAAATAGAAATAAAGAAAACAATAAAAACAAATAAATAAAAGAAAGGAAAATGGGGAGGCAGCAAAAGTAAACAAGGGTGGTATGATCTTGAAAACAACATAGGCCCAAGTCAAAGGGAGCCCAGAGGTTACGCTGGATCAAGTAAGGGAACTCCTTGAGAGTGCATGATGAGCTGCACGTCTGAGTGTATTGGATCTGGATGCGTTGGGATCTCATGGTGAGGATCGAAGGATGTCCGACACACGCCTGGGACACGCCAACATTGAATCTTCAAATGAAACATTAGAAAAATAAAACGCATGACCTGGGTGTCGAACCCAGGTCCTTCCCCTTAATTCGATTTCCCTCCTAATTTGAATCTGAGTACAAGTGGCAAGAGGTTTCTGTATCACCCATTTCGAAGCTTGGCTGCTTCAAAGGTCTAAACACTATTCCATTGGGGAAAATGTTTTCCTGTAAAATAAATAAACATTAAAGATCCAGGGGGACCTTACCCCCCTAATTCGAACCTCTCCCTAATTTAAACCCTCTGAGTCCTAATCTGGGTTTGTTTGGCCTGAAACACCCTAAGTCATGAGATTCGAAGTAAAACTTAGATCGTTCCCTAACAATGGCACGATCTCATCCCTGCACTTTAGCTTGCATGCAACAGATTCATTCAAACACAAGTATCATTATAACAAGAATATATGTGCAATATGTATTTAAATGGTATGAAGGTGTAGTTTTGGTTTTGTAAACCCTTACTAATCAAAGACGCGTTAATCTCTATGGCTTTGGGCGTGGAGATTCTTGCTTAAGGGCTGGTATAAACTCCTGGATGTAAGGTTTTTGTCTGGCTTATGCGTGTATGGGTAAGAATGTTTCTGTCTGATGCAGTGTATGTGTGTTCCCAATGGTTTTTTTCTCCCCCTTTGCAATGTGCCTTTAGCCCTGTATTTATAGGGGGGATGGTGAATGGAAATGGAAAGAAACAACCATTAATCAGGCTTTGGAGGCAGAATCGAAAGCCTTAAACATGTTTCCCTTTTTGATGATTTCATGCCGTTTTGAGTTTTGAATGAACCTGGACATGTTTCACTCCTTGGCTCCTTCAAATGCCCTTTAAGCCTTGTTCTTTGATTGGCTCTGAGTGGGCCCCTTCAATGGCTGATTTACGTTGGTCGTTTGACCTGGAAAATTCTCCTATTATCTCAATCGAACACTTCTTACTGGCCAGTCGAAGCTTTGTTTTGGTCATCTCCTTCGAATGTAACTATACAGGAGGCTTGGGCTTGGCAGCATGTAGGATTTTGGTCAGCAATCATCTTGGACCAAGACTCATCAAAAGAAAAAACAAACTTGTTTCCAACAATTATGTGTCCTTTGAATGGACCAATTGTAGGTCCTTCGATGGCACCATCTATGTGTTTCTTTGAATGGACCTTTAGAATGTTTCTTCGAATGGAACTTTGGAATGCTTCTTAGAATGGACCATACTATGTGTCAAAGTGTAGAAAACTTGTGAATCAAATGCAAGCATGAAGAGGAAGTTTTTGCCTTGTACGTTGAAGGCAAGCACAGAGGAGGCACTTTGTCTTGTGTTTCAAAGCAGACACGTAAGAACTCAATGCTCAATAGAAGCTTGCATGTAGGAGGCTAACTGCTTTATGAATCAAAACAAGCCTGCAGAAGGCCATTGCTCAATCGAAGCAAGCATATAGGAGGTTACTGCTTGTGAATCAAAGCAAACCTGTAGGGGGGCATTGTCTTCTGAATCAAAGGCAGGCGTGAAGGTAGTATTTTCCTAGTGAATCGAAAGCAAGCCTGAAGCAGCCAATGCTCAATCGAAGCTTTGTGAATTAAACTTGATCGAAGGAGCCAAATGCTCAATCAAAGCTGGTGAACCAAGATTGCATCAAAGGAGGCCAAATGCCCAATCGAATACTTTGAAACAAAAGCTTGCTCGAAGGATTTTAAATTCCCAATCGAAGCTTATGAATTAAGGCAAACTTGCTCTTCTTCAATTTGATGCTTGAAAGCCAAAAAATCCAATTGTACTTGTGTAAACTTTCCCTTTTGAAAATTCTTGTGAGAAAATGTCTTGAGAAAAAGAGAGGGAAAATTTTGGGGTACAACAGCTGCCCCTGTTCAATCTTCTTAAACCTACAGATTTAGATTGGCTTGTTTATCTTTCGTGATCTGAAGGTGGAAGATGATTGAACACTAGAGTGCCAAGAAATTTGCACTCGATGATGTGATGGTTGATTGTGTAGGGAATGGGCTTAAAGATGCCATTTGGAGAAGATGACTGAGAGTTGTTGGAGATGGGCTTAAAGATGCCATCCAAAGTAGGTGCTAACTTCATTAGAGGTCTCTTTGTGGGTGATTCATGTTCCTGTTGTCTGAGGAGGAGACCGCTGGGGAATGTTGATTTCTATTATTCTCTTGTTTGTGGAAAACTCTGGGGAATAGAGTCTAGGAACTTCAGTTGTCCAAGGCTCTACTGAGGAGTTATCTCTGGACTGGAGAGATGAAAGTTTGTTGTTTTCTGGTTGAAATTCAGGCTTCACAGTAACTTGCTGGGGAGAATGAAATTAACTGCTATCTGGAAATGTATTAGAAGAAACCTGCGTAGGGCTACTTCAAAATGAGTCTGTGTTAGACTGTATCTGAAAACTGCGAGAAGGAATCCGTGTAAGATTTCTTCAGGATGAGTCTGTGTTAGACTGCATCTGGAGATTAAGAGAAGAAATCCATGTAAGATTGCTTCAGGATGAGTTCGTGTTAGACTGCATCTGGAGATTTTGAGAAGAAACCTGTGTAATATTGCTTTAGGGTGGTCATGTAGATAGTCACCCCGTCTTGTTTCGGGAATTGATCCACAATCAACTGTTTCATAAATAGTTGTCCTATCTTGTTTAAGGTATTAATCCAGAACTTGCTTTTGTCAGTCCTTGAGATAGTTGTCCTATCTGGTTTCAGGTGTTAATCTCTGACCTAAGAGAAAGGAATATAGTTTTCTCCTCTTGTTTCAGGTATTAATCTTCAATATGTTCATGTAGATAGTTGTCTTGGCTTGTTTCAGGTATTAATCTCTAACTTTAGAGAAAGAAAGATAGTTTCTCCGGCTTGTTTCGGGAGTTAATCTTAAATCTACTCATGTAGATAATTGTCATGTCTGGTTACAAGTATTAATCTATAATCACTTGTCTACAAATAGTTGTCCTGGCTTGTTACAGGTATTAATCTAGAACTTATTTTTGTTGGTCGTTGAGATAGTTGTCCTTGCTGGTTTCAGGTATTAATCTCTGACCTTATAGAAAGAAAATAAGGTTTCCCCGGCTTGTTTTGGGAGTTAATCTTCAATATGCTCATGTAGATAGTTGTCCTGGCTTGTTTCAGGTGTTAATCTATAATCAGTCGTTCACAGATAGTTATCCTGGCTTGTTACAAGTATTAATCCAGAACTTGTTTTTGTCGGTCGTTGAGATAGTTGTCCTGGATGGTTTCAAGTATTAATCTCTGACCTTAGAGAAAGAAAGATAGTTCCCCCGGCTTGTTTCTGGAGTTAATCTTCAATTTTCTTATGTAGATAGTTGTCATGTCTGGTTTCAGGTATTAATCTACAATCAGTCATTCATAGATAGTTATCCTGGCTTGTTACAGGTATTAATTCGAAACTTGTTTTTCTCGGTTGTTGAGATAGTTGTCCTGGATGGTTTCAAGTATTAATCTATGACCTTAGAGAAATAAAGATAGTTTCCTCGGCTTGTTTCGGGAGTTAATCTTTAATATGCTCATGTAGATAGTTGTCCTAGCTTGTTTCAGGTATTAATCTACAATCAGTCATTCACAGATAGCTATCATGGCTTGTTACAGGTATTAATTCGGAACTTGTTTTTGTCGGTCGTTGAGATAGTTGTCCTGGCTGGTTTCAGGTATTAATCTTTGACCTTAGAGTAAGAAAGATATTTTCCCTGACTTATTTCGGGAGTTAATCTTCAATCTGCTCATGTAGATAGTTGTCCTGGCTTATTTCAGGTATTAATCTCTGACTTTAGAGAAAGAAAGATAGTTTCCCCGGCTTGTTTCAGGAGTTAATCTTCAATCTTCTCATGTAGATAGTTGTCTTGTCTGGCTTCAGGTATTAATCTATAATCAGTCGTCTACAGATAGTTGTCCCGGCTTGTTATAGGTATTAATTATGAAGTTGTTTTTGTCGGTCGTTGAGATAGCTGTCCTGGATGGTTTTAGGTATTAATCTCTGACCTTAGAGAAATAAAGATAGTTTCCCTAGCTTGTTTCAGGAGTTAATCTTCAATCTTCTCATGTAGATAGTTGTCCTAGCTTATTTCAGGTATTAATCTACAATCAGTCGTTCACAGATAGTTATCCTGGCTTGTTACAGATATTAATCTGGAACTTTTAAAAATTGGTTGTGATATTTGTCTGCTTGCTAACTTTCCTGAAAAAGGTAAAGAGTCAGCTGTATGTAGTGTCATGATGCATGAGATGCATCGGGTAATGATGTTCTCAAAATAAATGAGATGTTGATATATGCATTTGTGCTGAATATGCTATGACACTTGTAAAATGATGTATGAATGCAATGTATGAATGTATCAGTTGTTCTATTGCAGTGTTGTTGAACTAGGGAAAATAAATCCCTGATTGTTGTCGGGGATGAAGAATGTAGGTCTTAAAATTTTGTTGAAGTTGAATTGTTGGGAGATGAACTTCTG
This sequence comes from Vicia faba, assembly GCA_948472305.1. Taxonomy (NCBI): domain Eukaryota; kingdom Viridiplantae; phylum Streptophyta; class Magnoliopsida; order Fabales; family Fabaceae; genus Vicia; species Vicia faba. Next base: position 359,362,815 of record OX451736.1, read on the forward strand.
TTGTTAGAGAAATAAACTCTATTGGGGAAGGGAAACTCCGTAAACCGCTCAGGGATTTTTATGAAATCCTGCTGGGGAATCCTGAAAAGCTTGTGAGCCAGGCTAGGGAGTTCCTTAAGACGTTGTAGAGATGATTGAAGATTCTTGCTCTATCGGGGACATCAAAAACTTTGACATCTTTAGGTTGTGAACTGAGGATATGGCAGTAACCTTATGGTAGGATGCCACTGCCTCTGTACCCGCTGGAGAAAGCACCTACTGAGGATTTTGTAGATGGTTTGAATGTTATCCCAACTCTTGAAGTCTCGAGTAGATGTTGATCAGGGTGATAAGTTTTCTACTGATAGACAAGTGACGAGATGACGGTATATAGTCGTACGCTTTAATCCCTAACTTTTTCCTGGACCGTCCTTTCAGATTTTCAGTCCATCGAGATACCTTTTTTTCCCAAGCCGCCTTTTCAGGTTTTCGACTTGTCGGGTGTACATATTTTTCCATATGTATATCCCTAATTTTTGCCCGAACCCTTTTGGTTCGCCAGGATGCCCTTATTTTTGCCTAGGCCAGTCGACCTAGTGGGTCTTTGCTCATGCGTAGTATTTTCCGACTATGTCCATGTTCACCAGGTGCGGAGAATTATCATTGTCCATAGTAGTAAGTGTTGTCACACTTCTAGAAGATGTTTGCTTGATCGTACGTGATTCGTTGCTGGAATTCATGTCCAATGCCCCAAGTGATTCAGATGGAGATCTGCCCCTGGCTATTTGGCATTTTTGAGAGATTCCTTGAACCCTGACTTGACTGCCCCAGATCAGCTGGACACCATGTCATGCCCCTTGATTATGAAAGGCTTGCTACTAGAAATGTCTTTCCATCTGAGGTGATTTTGTCCATTGAGAGGATTTTTGTTCATCGAATATCCATTGTGCGAATTTCTCTGCTGTTGAACAAATAGTCATATGCAAACAATGGTATTGAAGAATTCGAAGCTTATGTCTGTCTTGAAGTTTGAAAATTTATTTTTTTAGTAAAAAAAAATTGCAAGAATGTGATATCCACTCAGGATTTATAGCAAGTCCTACAAGAGTCAGGATACCCTTTGTAATAGTATGCTTTCGAACTAACCCATGCTTCAAATAGGACTTTTAAGGGTTGCAATGTGGCCTAGTTCACGGTTTAAGAAACAAAGGATAAAGGATCGAAATTTATTTGTACCCATCCCGTTCTTCGTGATGTTCTTCAGTCCTAAACTCAGTTAATTGTGCGTTTAGTTTCCGGTTGAGTCTGGAATCATTGCTCTGATACTTGGTAATGGTTCAGAAATTGAACGTTCGTTTGAGAAGGCAGGCATTTTTGTAACCTTTTCTTTTTTGTTGAGGATTTGTAGGACCTCTTTTTTTTATTTTTTTATCATCCCTACCTTTTGCCTGAACTGTTTCTTTTGTGATTATAGTCAGCGGGATGCCCCAGTTTTTTTCTTAAATCTCCTTCACAGGTTTTTGACTTAACGGGCTGTTATTTTGAGGGATAGTAACTGCCTGTCTTGACAATCATGTGGAACCACCACCATCTTTCGGAGAGCATCTTCTACACCATTTGTCGTGTATGAAGGTAGAGCTTGCGACTGAACGCACTACCCTGCCCTAGGTTATGATTAAGGGTTTTAATTTGTGTAAAAAAGAAAAACTCCTACTTCTTAGGCTCAAAGGGGTTGACTAGGGATTATCTTTCTTATAACTCCACTGTTTAGGATTTGAAACAACGCATGTACATCGTCAGCGGGGTCTATTCAAAAGCATATTGTAGAGACTGTGGTATCGTTTTTGTCATCCTCCCTCTAAAGGCTTAGAGCTTTTAATCGAGAGTTGAATATCACAAAAAGGAAGTAAAAACCCAGTTTGAATATAGTGAGTACGAATGAATTGATTCAAGATAAACACATGCAATGCATTAATGGAACAACAAAGTTTGACATGAAACAAATGTTCGAACAATCAAAAGAAATTACAAATTGAAGATCTAAATGAACAAAAAAGCCTTTTTGTCTGGGATTGTCACTTCAGATGGTGTGCCTTTGAGGGATGGCAGAAGAATTCAGCTTGACCATCTTGTGTAAACTCTAGCACCCCATTCGTCAATCAAGTCTTGAATCTTATTTCTCAACGTCCAACAGCTATTAGTGTTATGCCCAGGACTGTTGGAGTGGTACGCACACCTTGTGTTTGGACTGTACATTAGAGAGACGGTGTTAGGATTCTGAGGAGGATCCTTCAACATAACCAGCTTGGCCTCCAACACGTATTGCAATGCTTGAGCCAATGACATGTTGATTTCGATAAAGCGTCTTTTAGATGTATTCCGCTTACTCTGATTACCTTGTCGTTATTGGTGAGGTTGTTGTTGGGCCCGTGACGTAGTAGCAATTTGGGAAGGTCTACTCTCTACCAAGCCAACTTCTTGTCTCATCAAGGACTGATTAATAACTTGATCCCCAACCTCGACTTTTTGCTTCATACGGATGCATCCGTCTTGATGAAGCTTACTGATGTGAGTCCTTAACTCTTCTTGTCCCAGAACTAAATTTTGGATAAAAGCCATCTGATTACTCATATGGATTCTCATTCGTTCCATCCCGGCCTATAGTTGTTCCAACTGGTCATCCTTGTTGTAGTCAGGATGTTTCTTGGTCAAGTTCCCGTTGAGGAGTGCTTTCAATTCTTCCTTCCCCTTGGATAGGTTTAAGAACATTTCCTTGAACTGAGCCTCTTGAGTTTAGAGATCTTTGTCATTCTGTTTAAGATCCATTTTCCTTGCTGAAATAAACAACGAGAAAATGAGAAACCTGTACTGGAAGACCTGTTATGTAATGACATGCATGATGTGTGAATGCAATGTTTTCAAGGATCTCGCGGGGTAAACACAAGAAAACGTTAGAATCCAACTGTAGCTTTAATTGAATAACTTTCGTATTATTGACCGTCCTTCTATGAGAATCAAGCTCACCATGTCGAGTGGGTCGTAGCCTCTGACTCAAGTTATCGCGCTTTGGTCTTTTGACAACATTGGCTAGAGGAAAATAAATCCCCTTGCCTCTTACTAGACATATTGTTCATCATAACCTGCATCACAGGACCTTTGAGATCCTTGAAATGGTTAAGGAAATGCTATGGTATGATGTTATGGCGTGTATGCTATGCACCAAGCAAAAATGTAAGGTGATGAAGACAATTGAGTCTTGCAAGAAGTCCAGGTTATTGCATAATGACTCACATCGTCAAGTAATAAATGAAACCCTGCAAAGAGTTTAAGTTGTTTAGATAATGAAAGCAAACAAGTCATACAAGAGCCTTAGGTTCAGGATTGCATGGGGTTTGTAGGTAAGTACCCTCTTGAAGTTTAGTTGGCTCAACCTGTCCTAATAATAGTAACTGGGTTCTAGGGAATCTCAATATCACTGATATTTCTTCACCGGGCATTATTTCAGTGCAAGCCTCTTTATTGGCGACCGAAATATCCCGGAAGTCAGATCTTAATGAGTGTATTATCGAGTATTAACCAACTTCGGACTACACCAAAGCCGGCTATCTCACTACTTTCTAATGGCCAAGTTGTTCGATTAAAGGTTCTAAGGTCAGTTGGTGCTTCATGACACCACACAGCGGCCCCGTATTCTCCTTGACTACTCAAGGGCTACTGGTACCAAAAAATGTGTCACACCAACGTAGCTATCGTTTCAACCGTGTTGGAATACCCTGCACAGTCCCCATGATCTATTTCTACTTACCTAAAAGGTGCCATAGATTCGGGTGTAGGATCTTTACAAGTAAACCCAAGCAAACCCTTAAAGATAAAGCAAACAAAACACACAATGTAAAGCAAAATAAATGAACTAAAATCTAAGGTAACCCCACTTTTTTTAAATCCCCAACAGAGTCACCAGTTCTGTAATACGGTGGAAGACTTGACTGTTATACTGGTTTTGCATTTGCATTCGCAAACGTTGCGGTAAGCAAGAGTCACCATCAACTTTTCTTTTATCCAACAAAGGAAATGGTCAAAAGAACAGAAAAAGACCTTTCGAGAGTTTTCTAAGTAAGGGGGTAGATTATGAAAAGGGAAGGTGTTAGCACCCTTTCCATATGTAGTTATCTACGGGCTCTTAGATGCTTAGCTCATTTGAAAAAAATACCTTGTGCTTTGTGTGTTTTGAAAAGCATTTTTGAAAGTGCCTTAGCGCGGCGATTCCCTTTATGATAACTCTTGTATCAATCCTCAAGAGTGTTGATAAAGCGTTTTTGTAAATGTTTTTTGAAATGTTTTGTGTATGTGAAAAAGTTTGTTTTGAGCAAGCATCTAGGAACTATCTACTTTACTCGAAAGGGTCGTTCTTTTCCTCCTTTCCTTTAGACAGTGCTAGCCTACTATTAGTGAGTAGGTAGCCCTAGTCGTTTGGATGTTTGAGGGACATTCGAAGGGACGTTTTATAGTCATAAAGGCAACTGGGCAAGAAACCTTAGTAACTACCCTAGGGTTTTAAGATCATTGTTTATCGAGGCAAAATCGAGAGGGTCATCAAGGGACTTATGATCTTTTTAAACCGGAGGGTAGCTACTAAAATCTCTCACGTTTCGAGAGTTGTGACTATTTTTCCGAAGGCATATAAAGTGGGAGTACCCTAGAGGTGCGCATGTGCAAGTGTGTTTGTTTTCAGTTATTTTTGTCTTGTGTCAAGTTTGCTAGCGTTGGTTTTAATTCTTATCATGCAATCCTATTACCATACATCTAACAGTTAATATGTACAGGAATTATAAAATGCGGAAAATAAATCCTACGCTATTACATCCCATGAGCAGTTACAATATTTAGGAACAAATGCGAAAAGATAAACTAAGTATTACAAAATCCAAAAAATGCGACCTATACATTCTTTCTAGGATTTAAATAACAAAAGAAAAATAGAGAAAAAAAAAAGGAGAGGTTGTTTAGAAAGAAAAGCAAATGTCCTAAAAAGCCAAAGTATTAAGAAAACAATATTTTTGGTATTTTTGTGGTTTGATTTTAATATTTAAGACCTAAGTCTAAATTAATTTTACTTTTAAGAAAAAATGTTAAAGTAATTCAATAATTAATTAACAAAATTTAAGTTAAAAAAGAAACTAAGCCTAATGTTTTTTATGATTTTTAATTTTAATGTTTGTAATGAAATAAAAATAAAGAAAACAATAAAAACAAATAAATAAAAGAAAGGAAAACAGGGAGGCATCAAAAGTAAACAAGGGGGGTATGATCTTGAAAAAAACATAGGCCCAAGTCAAAGGGAGCCCAGAGGTTGCACTGGATCCAGTAAGGGAACTCCTTGAGAGTGAATGATGAGTTGCACGTCTGAGTATATTGGATCTGGATGCGCTGGGATCTCATGGTGAGGATCGAAGGATGTCCGGCGCACGCCTGGGACACGCCAACATTGAATCTGCAAATGAAACGTTAGAAAAATAAAACACATGACCTGGGTTTCGAACCCAGGTACTTCCCCTTAATTAGATTTCCACCCTAATTCAAATATGAGTAGAATTAGCAAGAGGTTCTTGTATCACCCAGTTCGAAGCTTGGCTTCTTCGAAGGTCTAAACAGTATTCCGTTGGGGAAAATGTTTTCCTGCAAAATAAACAAACATTAAAGATCCAGGGGGACCTTACCCCCTAATTCGAACCTTTCCCTAATTTAAACCCTCTGAGTCTAAATCTGGGTTTGTTTGGCCTGAAACACCCTAAGTCATGAGATTCGAAGTTAAACTTAGATTGTTCCCTAACAATGGCACCATCTCATCCCTGCACTTTAGCTTGCATGCAACACATTCATTCAAACACAAGTATCATTAGTAACAAGAATATATGCGCCATATATGTATTTAAATGGTATGAAGTTGCAGTTTTGGTTTTACAAACCCTTACTAATCAATGACACATGAATCTCTATAGATTTGGGCATGGAGATGCTTGCTTAAGGGCTGGTATGGACTCCCGGATGTAAGGTTTTCATCTGGCTTATGCGTGTATGGGCAAGAATGTTTCTGTCTGATGCAGTGTATGTGTGTTCCCAATTATTTTTTTCTCCCCCTTTGCAATGTGCCTTTAGCCCTGTATTTATACGGGGTGATGGTGAATGGAAATGGCAAAAAATAACCATTAATCAGGCTTTGAAGGCAGAATCGAAAGCCTTAAACAGGTTTCCCTTTTTGATGATTCCATGCCGTTTTGGGTTTTGAATTAACCTGGACATATTTCACTCCCTGACTCCTTCGAATGCCTTTTAAGCCTTGTTCTTAGATTGGCTCTGAGTAGCCCCATTCGATGGCTCATTTACGTTGGTCGTTTGACCTGGAAAATTCTCCTATTAGCCCAATCAAACACTTCTTACTGGCCAATCAAAGCTTTATTTTGGTCATCTCCTTCGAATGTAACTATGCAGAAGGCTTGGGCTTGGCAGCATGTACGATTTTGGTCAGCAATCATCTTGGACCAAGAATCATCAAAAGACAAAACAAACTTGTTTCCAACAATTATGTATCCTTTGAGTGGACCAATTGTAGGTCCTTCGAAGGCACCATCTGTGTGTTTCTTCGAATGGACCTTTTGAATGTTTCTTCGAATGGACCTTTGGAATGCTTCTTTGAATGGACGATACTATGTGTCAAAGTGTAGAAAACTTGTGAATCAAAGGCAAGCATGAAGAGGAATCCTTGCCTTGTATGTTGAAGGCAAGCATAGAGGAAGAACTTTGTCTTGTGGATCAAAGCAGACACGTAAGAAGCCAATGCTCAATCAAAGCTTGCATGCAGGAGGCTAACTACTTTATGAATCAAAACAAACCTGCAGGAGGCTGTTGCTCAATCAAATCAAGCATATAAGAGGTTACTTCTTGTGAATTGAAGCAAACCTATAGGGGGCCATTGTCTTCTGAATTGAAGGCTGGTGTGAAGGGAGTATTTGCCTAGTGAATCAAAAGCAAGCCTGAAGCAGTCAATGCTCAGTCAAAGCTTTGTGAATTAAACTTGATTGAAGGAGCCAAATGCTCAATCGAAGCTGGTGAACCAAGCTTGCATTGAAGGAGGCCAAATTCCCAATCGAAGACTTTAAAAAAAAGCTCGCTCGAAGGATTTTAAATTCCTAATCGAAGCTTATGAATCAAGGCAAACTTTCTCTTCTTCAATTTGATGCTTGAAAGCCCAAAAATCCAATTGTACTTGTGTAAACTTTCCCTTTTGAAAATTCTTATGAGAAAATGTCTTGAGAAAAAGAGAGGGAAAATTTTGGGGTACAACAAATATATATTACTAAGTCATATAAAATATTTACTTACTAGTTTTCCCATATAACCTCTTGATGATCATAACGAATAACATGCGCAGTATCTGAACCATTTTCTTTATATGAGAGACATACTTGTGTTGCGAAAGAAGGTATCTTAAAATTTAAATAGTGATTTTAATCACTATTTGGAGTATTTTTTCTTGTAGAACAGTTGGCCATCTAGTGTTAAAAGGATCAATCACATAAAATTTTGTTTTGCTTGGGATACCATGATGAATGGTACGTTCATATAAGCTACCTTTCAAAGATCAACCCGTGTGAATCCTAATTCATCGGTTTCTACACTAGTGTTATTATCAATCCACTTGCACTTAAATAAAGTCACTTTAAAAATAACATAATAAATCTCCAAAAATCTCTTCAATGACCCCAAAGTACTCTCTAGATGCCAGTACAAGATTATTATCTTTGGAACTATAGAAGTACATGAGTTTAGATTCAACCATAACCCCACTACTTTGCATGGTACTACAATCATCCTTTGACTTTTTATACAATAAAAATTTAATAATTCCGTATTCACATGCATATATGACCTCCATTTAGTTGTCTCAGATGCAATATCATCTTTAGAAATATTTTCATTAAACCTATTTATGAAAGTTTTGTTATGCTCTATCAACGTAAATGTTTCCCCCGTCCGAGGAAATTTTCCCTTGATAAGACTTTATAAGCGGACAAGCAAGGTTGAAATTCATCAATATTATTCAATATATACAATTTTACTTTTAGAACTACATCTCAGTCATTATCTTAACATTTAAACTTTGAGGACCACTACCTCCATATCTTCCATCATGATGAGACTCAAAGCTTCTAGACGGTGATGATTCTTCGTATACCCTTTAAAGATCTTAATGTATCACTCTAACAGATACATCCACCTTAAATAAACTGAACTACAAAATTTAATCTCCATTACTAGATAAACAATTAAGTGAACCATAATGCCGAAAAAATGATGGAAGGAAATACATCTCTAATTGACACAAGATAATTACAGCCTCATGTTCCAACTAATCTAAAGTTCAAGGATCAATGACTTTACTACATATAGTATTGAATAATAAGCATAATCTGGTTATAGTTATCCTTACACTTTTTGGTAAATTGCCACGGACAACCATTAGTAGAAGTTGTTTCATCAGACATGGCAATCATGAGATTTTAAGTCAAATAATTTGAGATCTTTCTTTGACACAAGTTTCTCCATATTTGATGAGTATCCTTGGGGAACTTTGATATCCTACAAACAGTCACTAAAACGTTTTTTTCTTTTTTAGACAAAGTGTGGCATGTTCAGGTAAATATGTTCTATTTCCTATTTCTTTTGAGGCTAACTCTTGTTGTATACTCATCACCATCTTATCTAGACGATATTTCTTACTATCTTTTGTCTTTCCTTTAATATTGAGAAGTGTTCAAATAAAACTATCACAAACATTTTTTCCACATGCATCACATCAAGATAATGTCTTACATCAATGCTAGGTCGATATATAAGATCAAAGAACACCAACCCTTTTTCCAAATATTTTTCTCCACGAGACCTTTTTGTTTCTTTCCAAATACTTGTTGTCTTTAATAAACTTCCTCCTCGGCTAAGGGATTTGGAGAGATATCAAACGCATTCTCTCCATTAAAAACCTTCTGCAATCTATGGTATGGATGATTGGGTCTTAGAAATTTTAGATGCCCGAGGTAAACAGTTTTTTTTCTTCCATTTTGTACTTGATGAAAACATGTATCATCTTCACATATAGGACACACTTTATGGACAAACACAAAGATAGGTTGTAAATTATGAGAAGAACAAGCCATGAAGTATGGTTAGTAATAATATTACTAAACTGGTTCATTATGTCTAAGGAAAGTCCAAGCCTAAGGTTCCTTGGTGTTGTACCCCAAAATCTTTTCTCTCATTTCTCAGGAATTTTTCTCATAAAATTTCTACTGAGTCAAGACTGCACAAGTTTACTTTGATTCGTAAGCTTCGATTAGGCATCTAGCTCCCTTTGAGCAGCCTTGATTCAGAGGTTTCGATTGAGCATCTGGTCCCCTTCGAGCAAGCTTTGGTCCACAAGCAACATTTAGGAATATGGCCTCCTACATGCATCCTTCCATTCACAAGCATTAGCCTCTTGCATGTCTGCTTCGATTCACAAGCAGTAGCCTCCTACATGCATCCTTTGATTCACAAGCATTAGCCTCTTGTATGCCTGCTTCGATTCACAAGCAGTAGCCTCCTACATGCATCCTTCGATTCACAAGCAGTAGCCTCCTGCATGCTTGCTTCGATTCACAAGCATTAGCCTCTTGCATGCCTTCTTTGATTCACAAGCAGTAGCCTCCTACATGCATCCTTCAATTCACGAGCAGTAGCCTCCTGCACGCCTGCTTCGATTTACAAGCAGTAGCCTCCTGCATGCAAGCTTTGATGGAGCGTTGGCCTCTTACATGCTTGCTTTTGATTCACAAAGAAATGGCATCTTACTGTGTTTGTTTCGATTCAGGAAGCAAGGGCCTCTTTCCTGCTTTCTTCAATTCACAAGGCAGGAACTTCCCTCATGCTAGAACCACAGGGCATTGGCTATTTTCATACTAGTTTCAAATGGATAATATCTCCCTTTGAAATAGCATGCTTCGATTCCAACCTTGAAAACCTTTAACACATATAGTTTCTACACTATGACACATACCTGGGTGTCCCATTCGAAGGATATGCATTGGTGGATTTGAAGGAAATACCTGGGTGTCCCATTCGAAAGACAAATAACTAGCGCATTCGAAGAACATGCATATGGTCCATTCGAAGGACATATATTTGGCCCACTCAAAGGATACACATATGGTCCATTCGAAGGACACACATTGGATGGAAGCAAATATTGTTGTCTGAAGAGGAGTCTGGTCGAAGGTTGGATCTAATGGTCAAAACAAAAGGGTGAAGTATTCAAGATGCTTGTTGACCAAAGTCCAATATGCTGTCAAGCCCAAGCCTGTTGTACTGGCCACAACACTCCAAAACTGCTGCAAAGTAGTCCTGCTATGCTGCTCCCGTATTTGCACCAAATTGGCATACAAAAAACTGCACCTCAAAGGCCATGAAGACAACTGTTGTACCCCAAAATTTTCCCTCTCATATTTTTTTCAAGATTTTCCTCTTACATAGGTGGTTACGAACCTTTGTCTAAAGACAAGGAAATTTTACAAATGAGGTTCCTAAGTTTCCTTCGATTGGCCTGTTTTTAAGTTTCCTTCGATTGGCCTGTTAACGAGGCTTTTTGATTGGCATCTCAAAATTTCACTTCGATTGGAGCCTGAACGAGGCTTTTCGATTGGCATCTCAAAAGTTCACTTTGATGGGAGCCTGAACGAGGAACTTTGGTTGGAGTCTGAACAAAGTCTTTCGATTGGAGTCTGAACAAAGTCCTTCGATTGGAGTCTGAACAAAGTCCTTCAATTGGAGTTTGAACAAAGTCCTTCGATTGGAGTCTGAACAAGGCACTTCGATTGGAGTCTGAACAAGGTCCTTCGACTGGCTTTCCAAAAGATCCTTCGACTGGAATTTTAGAGGGTCCTTTGACTAGAACTCCAGACTTTACCTCAATCAGAACATCATAATGAAATGACCTTCGAATGGCATTTCAGTGCAGAGTTTATCTTCATCTAAGATGCTCTGATGAAGGAAGCTCTGAATGCTTCGAATTAGAATTGGGACTCACTACCAGGTCAAGGGCTGTTCGAAGTTGCCTAATAGGAAATATGCTAATTACATTCGAATTGGGACTTTGAAGCAATCGAAGCAGAGGGAGTCCCAATCGAAGGGGGCTGTGACATCAAAGCTAGAGTAATTCGAATTGGGAATTTGAAGCAATCGAAGTAGAGGGAGGCTCCATCGAAGGGAAATGGATCTGTAAGTCAGTTTTCGATTTTCATCATGTTGGAGGCCCAAACAGCTTATAATAGGCTAGCAATAACTTGTGAAAAACAAATATAGCAAGTCTTTATGGAAAAATCAAATAAAATCTCTTCATTATAATGGGCCAAGATTTGATACACAAATAGTGACCTAATTCCTTTGCCTATATAAACCTCATGACCTCACACAAAAAATGGGACGAATACCAGGGGAATTCACACACGCATAGCAACCACACAAAGGGCCAGACGAAAAACCCACGGGGACGACCACACAAAAGCACCACCCTGCCCCACGAAAGTCTAGACTCTGTTGCAGGCACCTTCCGTCCAGATCCAGGCGCCTCTAGTGGTATAATGTTCAATCTCACTTAATCCTAAAATTAGATTCATAATTGCATATTCATATTTTTTTGTTATTATTTGTGAACGATCTAACAAAGCGTGTGCAAGCTGCAACATTCATACGTTTGAACCCCCATGGATAGAGTTTCTTTCGAAACTGGTTATGTTTCAAACTCTTGATACTGACTTTGAAAAATCGAAACCAACCCAGATCCAGGTTCAGGAATGGATTTCGAACGAGACGTTTTTTTGTATTATTTAGTTTCGAATTAACCATTCTGCAGGACTAAAAGCAGGAATCATGCCTTTCGAATGAGAAAACAACTCAGGGGGCGAAAAGGAATTTGTGAAATCGAAGGGACTAGGATCCATCATCCCAGGCCTTGTGTTTTCAATTTCTAACAAACTTCCTTGCAGGGCCAACATCCCCGATCGAAGGATGGTACATCCAGATTGAACGCCCAGATGTGTTGCCTCTCAAACTTCTTTGATCCAGGCCTCACCGTTTCAATTTCTAACGTTTTGCTTGCAGAACCCCAAGACCCTCGAATGAGGTCTTCGATCAACTCCTTGGATCGAAGAGCAACCCATGCCTCTTCGATCCAGGCATTACCTCCAAGAACGCATTTTATTTTTCTCCTTACTGTGTTGGTCTTTCGATTTCACCTTTCTTTTGGGCTGTTTGACCTTACTACTTCTAAGCATTAATTAACAATCTAAAAAACAAAAAGACCTTAGGTTAGTTTTTACATCAAATTAATTTTGTCAATTAATTTATTAACTATATTAATATTTTCTTAAAAAACTAAAATTAAATAGATTTAGGATTTTTTTTAATTCAATTTCTTTTTATACCAAAAATAAACAAAAAAGTTCCTTTCACTTAGGATTTTTAGACGCATTTTCAATTTCGGCGCGCGTTTATTTACTTTGGTAATTTTTATTAATTGATGTAACTGTGCCCGGTTTGTAATATCTTAATTAGGATTTTAATTTCCGAACTTTATTTTTCAGTCAATTCCTTATGTAATTATCCCACATCCTTGTAATAGCGTAAGACCTTTATTTCTCGCTTTTATATTTCATATGCTTGTATATAAACTGCTAGCAACCTAGGCGTGTATGCTTAATCAATCAATCGGTAGATCACTAAAATTCAAGATAAATATATCTGAAAAAAGCACAATTTTGCACACTCGCACCTCTAGGGTAACCTCACTTGTTGCCTTCGGATAAATAATGGTCATGTCCCTCGAACATAGGGATACCCTTAGCAAAGACCCTCGGTTAAAGTCATCATAAAGATCACAGTCCCTCAATGTCCCTCGAGTTGCCTACGAGAAATGATCTTGTCTTTTGATGTTGCCTACGAATATATGATGACAGTCTCTTCGAACTGCTAAGGTATCCCTATATGTTGCCTTCTATGACCATAACGATGACCCGCACCTGTCCCTCATACATCCAACGATAGGGCTACCTACTCACTAATAGTAGGATAATATTGTCTAAAGGTTTGGAGGAAAAGAACGACCTTTTCGAGTATAAGTAGATAAGTTCTTAGATGCTTGCTGAAAACAACTTTTTGCACCTACACAAAAATATTTCAAAACACTTTCAAAAACATCCGCCTTGTCAACACTCTTGAGGACTGATACAAGAGTTATCACAAAGCGAATCGCCGCATTAAGGCATTTTCAAAAAAAATTTCAAAACACACAAAGCACAAGTAATTTTCAAAACATGAGCTAAGCATCTAAGAGCCCATAGAAAACCATGGATGGAAAGGGTGCTAACACCTTCCCTTTCCATAATCTACTCCCTTACTCAGAAATCTCGAAAAAAAGGGTCTTTTTCTGTTCTTTTCACCCTTTCCTTGTTGGATAAAAGAAAAGTCGGTGGCGACTCTTGCTTACCGCGACATTTGCGGACAACAAATGCAAACCAGTATATAACAATCAGTTCTGCCACCGTATCACAGAACTGGCGACTCTGCTGGGGATCTGAATAAAAAGTGGGGTTTACCTTAGGGTCTAGATCATTTTAAAATTGCTTTCTTTGTTTGCTTTGACTGCTTTATATTTGAGGGTTTGTTGGGGTATTCTTGTAAAGATCCTATACCCGGATTTGGGGCATCTTTTTAGGTAAACAACAATAGATCATGGAGACTGTATGGCATAGACCGATATGGTTGAAGCGATAGCTGTATTGGTGTGACACTTTGGTTGGTACCGGTATCCCTTGTGTTGAATCGAGGAAATTACGGGGCCGCCGCATGGTGTCATGAAGCACTAACGAACCTTATAACCTTAGTTGAAAAAACTTGGCCATTAGAAAGTAGTGAGATAGCCGGTCTCAGTGTAAAGCTGGGAATTGGTTGATACTCGATGCTACACTCATTGAGATCGGACTTTCGAGATGTTCCGGCCGCAAGAAAATATTGCTAAGCTGAAATAACTCGATAAAGGAAGATCAGTGATATTGAGACTCCTTAGAACCCAATTACTATTTCTAAGACATGTTGAGCCAACTAAAATTCAAGAGGGTACTTACCTACAAACCCCATGCAAGCCTAAACCTAAGGCTTCTTGTATGACTTGTTTGCCTTCATTGTCTAACAACTTGAATTCTTTGCAGGGTTGTGTTTGTCACCTTACATTTTTGCTTAACGTATAGTATACACATCATAACATCATGCCACAACATTTCCTTAACCATTTCAAGGATATTAAGGGTTTGTGATGCAGGTTATGGTAAATCAGACGTCCAACAAGGGGCAAAGGGGATTTATTTTCCTCTAGCTAACGCTGTCAAAAGACCAAACACAACAACTTGAGTCAGGGGCTATGACCACTTGATATGGTGAGATTGACTCTCGTAGAAGGACACTCAACGATACAAAGTTCTTCAACCAAAGCTGCAAATTTCAACTTCTGACATTTTCTTGTTTACCCCGTGAGATCCTTGAAAACATTGCATACATATATCATACATATCATTGCATAACAGGTCTTCCAGTACAAGTTTCTCATCTTTTCGCTGTTTATTTCAGCAAAAGAAATGGATCTTGAAAAAATAATTAAAGACCTTCAGGCTCAAAATGCCCAGTTCCAACAAATGTTCCTGACTCTGACCCAGGGGCAAGAAGACCTGAAAGCCCTGATCGTCAAAAAGAAGGCTAAGAGGGCAAAGAAACCAGTTCGTGTTTCGAGTATGGGAAGAAGAAGGTTAGCTAACTGAGCTCTAGATTTTGCAACCCCATCAAAGGGAGGAGGTAATCAAGAGGAATAAGATGAGGAATACGATGAAGGAGACAAAAATCCAACGTCTGAAGAAGATGAACTTGACTATGATAAGGAGCAGTATCCTCCTGCTGATGAAAAATACAAACAACTGGAGGATCGACTCAATGCCATAGAGATCCAAAGGGTGCCCGGTCTGGATTTCGAAGAGTTAGGTCTGGTTCCTGAAGTGGTCATCCCACCAAAGTTCAAGGTTCCCACATTTGCTAAGTATGACGGTGTCTCCTGCCCTAAGTTGCACTTAAGGTCCTATGTCAGGAAGATCCAGCCTCACACTGCTGACCGAAAGTTATGGGTCCATTTCTTCCAAGAAAGTTTGGATGGAACTCAACTGGATTGGTTCTATCAGCTAGAAGGAACTGACATCCATACTTGGGAAGACTTGGCTACTGCTTTCTACAAGCATTACCAATATAACGCTGACCTGACACCGACTCGAGTGCAACTGCAGAATATATCCATGGGCTCAAGAGAAGGGTTCAAGGAATATGCACAAAAATGAAGGGATCTAGCTGGCAGAGTACAACCTCATATGAATGATCGCGAAATGGTAGACATGTTCATGGGAACTCTGACAGGCCCATTCTTCAACTTGCTGATTGGGAGTTCCTCATCCGGTTTCACAAAGATGGTTCTGACTGGAGAAAGAATCGAAAGTGGTATGAAGAGTGGGAAGATCCCGATGGCTGCATCTTCTAATGCTGAGAAGAAGCCATTTGGTGGTAAGAGGGAAGCCAATGATGTGAACGGCCATAAGGGTCATAATAAGGCAGACTACCACCAATCTATGGGGGTAATGCTGGTCTCTAATTTAGCACGCGTACAACGACCACAACAACGGGGTGATCAGTGAAGGCAAGACGATCCTAATAGACAGTTTACCCAAATCAACATGCCACTGTCACAAGCATCACAACACATGTTGAAGATGAATCTGATTACGGTGATAGACCCTCATCCAAACCCTAAGACTTCCTCTCCTAACTACAATCCTGATGCAAGGTGTGCTTATCATTCTGGCAGTCCGGGGCACGATACTAACGATTGTTGGGTGCTGAAATACAAGATTCAGAATATGATTGACACCAAGGAGATTGAGTTCGACCCTCTTGAGACTCCCAACGGGATCACTGCTCCCATGCCAAATCATGGCTAGGATTGAAATAATTTTTGTTCATTTGAATTCTCAAGTTGTATTTTCTTTGTCTAGTCACACAATTATTGTCATGTCAAACTTTGTTATTTCGTTAATGCATTACATGTGTTTGTCTTGAATTAATTTGTTTTCATTATGCTTAAACTGCTTTCTTACTTCTTTTTTGTGATATTCAACTCTCGATCAAAAGCTATAAGCCTTTAGAGGGAGGATGACGAGAATGATACCATAATCTCTACAGTATGCTTTTGAACAGACCTTACTGACGATGTACAAGCGTTGTTTCAAATCCTAAACAATGGAGTTATAAGGAAGATAATCCATAGTAAACCCCTTTGAGCCTAAGAAGTAGGAGTTTTTCTTTTCACACAAATTAAAACCCTTAATCATAACCTAGGGCAGGGTAGCTTTCTCAGTTAATTCAGATATGCACTCAATCACAAACTTTCCCTTCATACACGACAAATAGTGTAAAAGATGCTCTCTAAAAGATGGTGATGGTTCCGCATAATCATTAAAGCCGACAATCATTATTTCTCATGATAAAAGCCCATTAACTCAAAACCTACGAAGGAGACTTAAGAAAAAACTGGGGCATCCCGCTGACTGTAATCACAAAAAGAAACAGTTCAGGAAAAAGAAGGGATAACGAAAACAAAAAAGAGGTTACTACAAATCCTTGAAAAAAAAGACTACAAAAATGACTGCCTCTTTCAAATAAACTTTCAGTATTCGAACCATCACTAGAATATCAAGGACAAGATGTCAGACTCAATCGGGATCTAAATGCACAATTAACTGAGCATAGGACGGAAGAACATCACGAAGAACGGGTGGGTACAAACAAATTTTCAGTCTCTGTCCTTTGTTTCTTAAACCGAGAACCAGGCCACGTTACAACCCTTAAAAGTCCTAGCTGAAGCATGGGTTAGTTCAAGAGCATACTGTTACAAAGGTATCCTGACTCCTGTAGGACTTGCTACGAATCCTGAGTTGATATCACATTCTTGAAAATTTTGTTTTACTACATAAAACACATTTTCAATTTTTTCTTCAAGACAGACATGAGCTTTGCATTCTTTAAATAACATTGTTTGCACATGGTTAATTGTTCAAATGACAGAGAAATTCACACAATGAACATTCAGTGAACAAAAAACTTCTTAACAGAAAGGATCACCTCAAGTGGAAGAACACTTCCAACCAGGGGATACAGCGTGATCATTGTCCATCATCTGGGGTAGTCAAGTCAAGAGTCAAGGAATCTCTCAAAAACGCCAAATAGCCAGGGGCAGATCTCCATTTGAATCACCTGAGGCATTGGGTATGAATCTCGACAACGAATCTTGTATGATCAAACAAATATCTTCTGGTAGTATGGTAACACTCACTACTATGGACAGTGGCAATTCTCCGTACCCGATGAACATGGAAATAGTCAGAAAATACTAAGCATGAAAAGGACTCGCTAGGTTGACTGGCCTAGACAAAAATAAGGGCCTCCCGGTGAATCAAAAAGGTTCGGGAAAAAATTAGGGATAAAAACAAAAATATGTACACTCGGAAAGCCGAAGACCTGAAAATGCGGCTTGGGCAAAAAAGGGTATCCCGGTGGACTGAAAACCTGAAAGGGCGGTCCAGGAAAAAGTTAGGGATTAAAGCGTACGACTACATCCCGTCATCTGGTCACTTGTCTAATCAGTAGAAGGCTTATTATCCTGATCAGCATTTACCAAGCACCACAGGAGTTGGGATGACACTCAAACCATCTACAAAGTCTCTGCAAGTGCCTTCTCCAGTAGGTACAGAGGCATGGCATCTTTCTAAAAAAGTCGCTTCCATATCCTCAGTTTACGACCTAGTGACGTCATGTGCTCTTGTATCCCCGACAGAACAGGGATTTCCAGCTACTGCCCCAACATCAGGTTTTCCCCAGCGAAGTCGTCAATCTTCTCAGGATTCCCCAATAGGATTTCACAAAATCCTCTGGTGGTGCACAGAGCTTTCCTTCCCCAACAGAGTTTATTCCTATAGCAGCGGAAGATCATCTCCCAGCAATTCAGCTTCAACAAAATCCAAAGACCTACATTCTTCATTGCCAATTGCAATCAGGGGTTTATTTTCTCTAATTCAACAACGCTACAATAGAATAACTGATACATTCAGATATTGCATTCATACATCATTCTATGAGCGTTATAGCATCTACAACACAAATGCATACATCCCAATCTCATTTATTTTTAGAACACCATTACACAATGCATTTCATACATCATGACATTGCATACAACTAACGTTTTACCTTTTCAGGAAAGATCAATCAACAGATATTTATTATCAAAAATTTTCAACAGGTCCAGGATTAGCTCCTGAAATAAAAGAGAGTAATTATATGTGCGACCAAATACAGCTTTACACGGGCTCATCATGAAGCAATCTTACACGGGTTTCTTCTGAATTCCAAATACAACTTTACACGGGCTCAACATGAAGCAATCTTACACGAGTTTCTTTTGACTTCCAAATACAGCTTTATACGTGCTCTTCATGAAGCAATCTTACACAGATTTCTTCTGACTTCCAAATACAGCTTTATACGGGCTCTTCATGAAGAAATCTTACACGGGTTTCTTCTGACCTCCAAATACAGCTTTATACGGGCTCTTCATGAAGCAATCTTACATGGATTCCTTCTCCCTCCTTCTGAAGTTTTACACGGACTCATCCTGAAGCAACCCTACCAAGATTCCTTCTCACAATCTCCAGATGCAGTTTTACACGGACTCATCCTGAAGCAACCCTACCCAAGTTCCTTATCACAATATCTAGATGAAGTTTTACACAGACCCATCCTGAGGCAACCCTACCCAGGCTCCCTCTCATATATATATATATATATATATATATATATATATATATATATATATATATATATATATATATATATATATATATATATATATATATATATATATATATATATATATATATATATATATATATATATCCTAAAACAGCCCTACACAGGTTCCTTCTCCTACACTTCCAAATGAAGTCTTACCCAGACTCATCCTAAAACAGCCCTACCCAGGTTCCTTCTCCTACACTTCCAGATGGAGTCTTACCCGAACTCATCCTAAAACAGCCCTACACAGGTTTCTTCTGATATATTTCTAGATAGCAGTTAATTTCATTCTCCCTATCAAATTATTGTGAAGCCTGGATTTCAACCAAAAAACAACAAACTTTCGTCTCTCCAATCCAGAGATAACCCCTCAGTAGAGCCATGGACAACCGAAGTTCCTAGACTCTATTCCCCATAAAATTTTCCTCAAACAGGAAAACAACAGAAATCAACATCCCCTAGTGGACTCCTCCTCAGACAACAAGAACAGGAATCCCCACAAAGAGACCTCTTATAAAGTTAGCATCTACTCTGTATGGCATCTTTAAGCCCATCTCCAACGACTCTCAGCCATATTCTCTGGATGGCGTCTTTAATCCCATCTCCGACGACTTTCAGTCATCTTCTCCAAATGGCATCTGTAAGCTCATTCCTGATTAGCATCGACCAACAATGTTACTTCCTGCAAGTGCAAATTTCTGGGCACTCTAGTGTTCAATCCTCTTCCACCTTCAGATCACGAAAGGCAGACAAGCCAATCTAAATCCCCAGGTTTAAGAAGATTGAACAGGGTCAGCTGTTGTACCCCAAAATTTGCCCTCTCATATTTTTTTCTCAAGATTTTCCTCTTGCATAGGTGGTTACAAACCTTTGTCTAAAGACAAGTAATATTTTCAAATAAGGTTCTTAAGTTTCCTTCGATTGGCCTGATTTTAAGTTTTCTTCGATTGGCCTGTTAACGAGGCTTTTCGATTGGAATCTAAAAAGTTCACTTCGATTGGAGCCTGAATGAGGCTTTTTGATCGGCATCTCAAAAGTTCACTTCGATTGGAGCCTGAATGAGGCATTTCGATTGGAGTCTGAACAAAGTCCTTCAATTGGAGTCTGAACAAAGTCCTTCGATTGGAGTCTGAACAAAGTCCTTCGATTGGAGTCTGAACAAAGTCCTTCAATTGGAGTCTGAACAAGGTACTTCGATTGGAGTCTGAACAAGGTCCTTCGACTGGCTTTCCAAAAGATCCTTCGACTGGCATTTTAGAGAGTCCTTCGACTGGAACTCCAGACTTTACCTAAATCAGAACATCAGAATGAAATGACCTTCGAATGGCATTTCAGTGCAGAGTTTATCTTCATCTAAGATGCTCTGATGAAGAAAGCTCTGAATGCTTCGAATCAGAATTGGGACTCACCACCAGGTCAAGGGCTGGTCAACGTTGCCTAATAGGAAATGTGCCGATTACATTCGAATTGGGACTTTGAAGTAATCGAAGCAGAGGGAGTCCTAATCGAAGGGGGATGTGACATCAAAGCTGGAGTAATTCGAATTGGGACTTTGAAGCAATCGAAGCAGAGGGAGGCTCCATCGAAGGGAAATAGATCTGTAAGTCAGTTTTCAATTTTCATCATGTTGGAGGCCCAAATAGCTCATAACAGGCTAGCAGTAATGTATGAAAATAAATTATAACAAGTCTTTATGGAAACTCAAATCAAATATCTTCATCATAATGGGCCAAGATTTGATACACAAATAGTGACCTAATTCCTTTGCCTATATAAACCTCATGACCTCACACAAAAAAGGGGACGAATACTAGGGGAATTCACACACGCATAGCAGCCACATAAAGGGCCAGACGAAAAACCCACGGAGACGGCCACACAAAATCACCAGCCTACCCCACGAAAGTCTAGACTCCATTGCAGGCACCTTCCATCCAAATCCAGACGCCTCCAGTGGTATAATGTTCAATCTCACTTAATCCTAAAATTAGATTCATAATTGCATATTCATAGTTTTTTATTATTATTTCTGAACGATCTAACAAAGCGTGTGCAAGTTGCAGTATTCATACGTTTGAACCCCCATGGATAGAGTTTCTTTCCAAACTGGTTATGTTTGAAACTCTTGATCCTGACTTTGAAAAATCGAAACCAACCCAGATCCGGGTTCAGGAATGGATTTCGAACGAGACATTTTTTTGTATTATTTAGTTTCGAATTAACCAATCTGCAGGAGTAAAAGCAGGAGTCATGCCTTTTGAATGAGCAAACAGCTCAGGGGGCAAAAAGGAATTACTACAATCGAAGGGACTACGATCCAGCATCCCAGGCCTTGTGTTTTCGATTTCTAACAAACTTCCTTGCAGGGCCAGCATCCCCGATCGAAGGATGGTACATCCAGATCGAACGCCCACATGTGATGCCTCTCAAACTTCTTCGATCCAGGCCTCACTGTTTTAATTTCTAACATTTTTCTTGCAGCGCCCCAAGACCCTCGAATGAGGTCTTCGATCAGCTCCTTGGATCAAAGAGCAACCCAGGCCTCTTCGATCCAGGCATTACCTCTAAGAACACATTTATTTTTTCTCCTTACTGTGTTGGTCTTTCGATTTCATCTTTCTTTTGGGCTGTTTGACCTTACTACTTCTAAGCATTAATTAACAAGCCAAAAAACAAAAAGACCTTAGGTTAGTTTTTACATCAAATTAATTTTGTCAATTAATTTATTAACTATATTAATATTTTCTTAAAAAACTAAAATTAAATAGATTTAGGATTTTTTTAATTCAATTTCTTTTTATATCAAAAACAAACAAAAAAGTTCATTTCACTTAGGATTTTTAGACACATTTTCAATTCGGGCGCGCGTTTATTTACTTTAACAATTTTTATTAATTGATGTAATTTTGCCCGGTTTGTAATATCTTAATTAGGATTTTAATTTCCGAACTTTATTTTTCCGTCAATTCCTTATGTAATTGTCCCACAGCCTTGTAATAGCGTAGGACCTTTATTTCTCGCTTTTATATTTTATATGCTTGTATATAAACTGCTAGCAACCTAGGCGTGTATGCTTAATCAATCAATCTGTAGATCACTAAAATTCAAGATAAATATATTTGAAAAAAGCACACTTTTGCACACTCGCACCTCTAGGGTAACCTCACTTGTTTCCTTCAGAAAAATAATGGCTACGTCCCTTGAATGTAGGGATACCCTTAGCAAAGACCCTCAGTTAATGTCATCATAAAGATCATAGTCCCTCAATGTCCCTCGAGTTGCCTACGAGAAATGATCTTGTCCCTCGATGTTGCCTACGAATATATGATGTCAGTCCCTTCGAACTACTAAGGTGTCCCTATATGTTGCCTTCTATGACTATAATGATGACCCGTGCCTGTCCCTCATACATCTAACGATAGGGCTACCTACTCACTAATAGTAGGATAGCACTGTCTAAAGGTTAGGAGGAAAAGAATGACCTTTTCGAGTATAAGTAGATAAGTTCTTAGATGCTTGCTAAAAACAACTTTTTGCACCTACACAAAAATATTTCAAAACACTTTCAAAAACATTTGCCTTGTCAACACTCTTGAGGACTGATACAAGAGTTATCACAAAGCGAATCGTCGCACTAAGGCATTTTAAAAACAATTTTCTAAACACACAAAGCACATGCACTTTTCAAAACATGAGCTAAGCATATAAGAGCCCATGGAAAACCATGGATGGAAAGGATGATAACACCTTCCCTTTCTATAATCTACCCCCTTTACTCAGAAATCTCGAAAAAAAGGTCTTTTTCTGTTCTTTTCACCCTTTCCTTGTTGGATAAAAGAAAAGTAGGTGGCGAATATTGCTTACCGCGACATTTGCGAACAACAAATGCAAACCAGTATATAACAGTCGGTTCTGCCACCGTATCACAACAGCATACCCAATTTGTTCAAATCTCATTTGTTTTCCCCCTCAAATCTCAGCCAAACTCCCCTATAAATAAGATGTTTCATAACACATCTAAGGTTGTCTTTTTGGTAGCTGAAGAAACTTTTGTTGTGTGAAAAACCATTAAACACTCTCAAACTCTCAAACTCACAAAAATGTCAAACCCCTTTATACATTATTCAACCAAGAATCAAACCAGAATAAAAAAACAACACTTTGTTCTTTCTTTCGAATCCAGAAGAAACACAACACTTGTTTCCTTTTTATTTCGAATCTAGAAGAAACACAATTCTTGTTTCCTTTTTCTTTCAAATCCAGTCAAAGAAATACAACACTTGTTTTTCTACCTTCGAATCCAAGAGCATCCAGGACCATCACTGAAAGTCCAAAACCACCAACCTCAGATTCAAGGTAAGTCATCCTGACTTTAACCCTTTTCGTTTCAAGCATGTAAATAATATTTGTTTATTTTTTCATTTCTATCCTTTCGATTGTTTGCTTTTCCTATCCAAGTATATGTTAGAGACTAACCCTTACTGATTCACAATGGCCAGCAGAAAAGGAAAGTGGTGTGAATCCAAGGTTACAAACTTCGATACACACTAGTTGCAAGCCCTAATCAAAATAAGGAAAAAGTGTGGGAATCAAAAGGCACATCCTTCGATCCAGGATGCCTCTTATTTCTATCTTTTATACTATTTTTCTTTTTATGTTTTTTATATATTCACATTTTTTTGCTATTCGATATGGTTGTAATAATTAGGACTTTTATTTCCTGCAACCTCCATTTGTAAACTTGTATACCCCATCCCCTAAGAAAACATGTAATAGCGCAGGACATTTATTTCCTGCATTTTTATTGCTTTCATAAATGTTAGTAACTAGGGTGTGTATGGAAAGATTAAAACCAATGCTTAGACTATCCTAATCAAAGACAAAAATGCATGCAATCAAACACACTATTCACACATGCACCTCTAGGGTAATCTCACTCGTTGCCTTGGAAAATAGTCATGTCCCTCGAATATGGGTGTTTTAGCAAAGACCCTCGATAAAAATATCATAGTCCCTCGTTGTTTCCTTTAGTAAACGATCTAGTCCCTTACGAAAATTCCTAAAACGTCTCATAGGTTTCCTTCTATGACTAAAAAATTGACCCACGCCCGTCTATTCACATCCAATGATGGGGCTTCTTACCAATCAATGGTAAGATAGAAACATCTAAAGGGGGAGGAAAAGAACATAGACCTTTTGAGTAGGTAGGACGCTCATAGTTGCTTGCTCATCAAATAAAAACCATTTTCACACTTACACTTTCAAAACATCTTCAAAAAACAAACATCTCTTTGAACTATTTTCAAAACTAACACTTTGTACGTATTCTTATAGAGACGAGAATCATTACAAAGTTATCCACAACAAAGGCATTTTTCAAAATACTTTCAAACTTACACCACAAAGCACATTTTCAAACAAAGAAAAAATGATCTAGCAAGCAACTAAGAGCCCGTAGATAACTACGGATGAAAAGGGTGCTAATACCTTCCCTTTTCATAACCTACCCCCCGAACTCAAGAAAACATCTCAAAGGTCTTTCCTGTTATTTTCACCCTTTCCTTATTGGATAAAAGAAAAGCCGGTGGTGACTCTTGCTATCCACAATAATTGCAATCAAACGCAAAACACCAAGTCAGTTCTCCCACCGTATCACAGAACCGACGACTCTGCTGAGGAACTTAAAAGTGGGGTTACCTTAGATCTAGATCACATTTACTTGATTTCCTTGTTTGACTTGCTTGCTTTACATTTTTTGGATTCTTGTTTGGGTTATTGTTAAAGATCCTATTCCCGGATCTAGGGCACCTTGTTAGGTAAGTAGCAATAAATCATGGAGGCTGTACAGCGTAGACCGATATGGACATAGTGATAGCTACGTTAGCGTGACACTCTAGATTGTACTAATGTTCCTTGAGTTAGTCAAGGATAACATTAGGCTTCCTTATAGTGTCATTAAGCGCTAGCTGACCTCTAGAACCTTTAATTAACTCATCCTAAGCCATTAGAAAGTAGTGAGATGGCCGGATTTGGTTTCGGCCGGAGATTGGTTGATACTCGATACTACACTCATTGAGATTGGACTTTTGGGATATTTTGGCCGCAATACTTCGGTGCTTGAGCTAAAAAAATACTTAAAGGAAAAGTCAGTGATATGAGAATCCTTAGAACCCGTTCACTTTCTAGGATAGGTTGAGCCAATTAAAACTTAAAGAGGGTACCTACCTTTAAAACTCATGCAAGCCTTTAAACCTAAGGTCTTGTGTGACTTGTTTGACATATCTGTGATTTTAGAGCATAACCATAACATCATAAGCATCATAACATGTACACTAACTATTTCAAGGACCATGGGATTCATCTTTTTCTCTGTTTTGTAGGGCATGGATTCAACTCACAGAAAAACCATCCGAATCAATTTTGTAGAGGTCCCTCCCAAACTCAAGGAAATGGTCTTAAAAGTTCCTGAGAGCTCATCATTCAACAAGAGATATGGTCACTTGCTTAGTTTGGTTACTACCGGTTTTGACAAAGGTCTGATGAGTGTCCTGTTCCACTTCTTTGACCCTAAGCACCATTTCTTCACATTTCCAGACTATCAGTTGGTGCCCACGCTGGAAGAATTCTCCAAAATACTTGGTTCGCCTATATTGGAGCAAGTACCTTTCACTGGTTTAGAACAAGATCCAGTTTCTGAAAGTGTTGTCGTAGCTTTGCATTTGAAACCATCCGACATTGAGTCTAATTGGGAAAGAAGAAGTGGAGTTAAGGGCTTCCTTGCAAATTTTCTAATGAAGAAAGCTCAAATATTCTTAGATGCTATGACGTACCATGTCTTTTAAGATGTCTTAGCTCTCTTGATCTATGGTTTGGTTTTGTTCCCCAATTCAGACCAATTTATAGATGTTAGTGCCGTCAACATCTTCCTTACTCGTAATCCAGTGCCTACATTGCTCGGAGATATTCTGTATTCACTCCACAGTCCTACTATGAATAAATTAGGAAATCTTATGTGTTGTACGCATTTTCTCTATAGGTGGTTTATTTCACACATTCCTCGGTTGGTAATGAAGAATGAGTTAGACTTAAGGTGGAACCAAAGGTTAATGTCTCTTTCTTACTTTGATATCTATTGGTGCCCTCGCTCTCAAGAAGATATCTCTTTTATTGATCGCTGCGGAGAATTTCCTAATGTGACACTCATTGGCATTAGAGGAGGAATCACCTATAACCCCTCTTTAGCCCTACGCCAGTTTGGTTACACTCGGAGGGATGGTCCCCACGATATGCTCATCTAGGGTATTGTGTTCGACTATTCAAATGATCTGCATGGTTATCACCAGAGGTTCATCCGTGCTCGGGGCATGGTGGAGAAGACTGATAGAAGCACCTTGGGGCGCAAGAAGTCCATCCCTTTGGAGATATACCTAAAATGGGTATGAGCTTGTGCTCAAAGTCTTATGATGCCATATGCTGCTATCCTGCCAGTGATTTCAGAGTCTATTATTCAAGAGGACGAGTCTCACATCATCCTTCATCCTGATATGCTAACAAACTTCGAAGAATTGCAAAAGTCTTAGATCCAGCTCAAGGAAGAACGAGATACCTTTGAGAACCAGTTCTATGCCAGTGAGAAGAAGGTTCTAGAGCTCATAAAACAACTTCATGAAGAGCGAAGTTTGAACGTCTACATTGCACCTAAGAGGATGCGTTCGACCTTTTTGTCTTAGGAGTTTATTTTGTATTTATTTACACTGTTGTAAGCCGAAGAGGCATGTTTGTACTCAATTTGAACTTATTAATGAAATTGATGTTTGTTCCTTTTGTCTAAAAATCTTTTGGGTCCTTGAAGTCATTTGCATACACATATTCATGCATCATAACACAAACAATTTTTTTCATAACAGGTTTCCTTATATTTCTACTTGTTGTACCCCAAAATTTGCCCTCTCATTTTACTCAATACATACTCCTAGAGATCCTAAATTTGCTCAAGCTTGCCCAAGAGTTGGCCAGACAAACTCTCTCCTAAGGCAGTGTACCTCAAATTAGGGTGTCCATTTTCATCAAGATGGGTGAACCACAAAGGCCTCATATTCTCTCCATGGTCTTAATATGTTCTCAAGACCCTACATGTCAAGTTTCATGCCTTGCACAAGAAGTTTGCTCAATCAACTGCTCAGATGCTTGAGAATCGACTCTATTAGGTCAAAAGTCAACTGTGGCCCACATACAGTCAAACTTCAATATTTTTGGTCAACACTAACATTTTGAAGTTAATTTCATCATTTGATCAAGGTTTAATCATTATTCCTCAAGGAATGCTCCAAATTCATCAAAACCCAAAAGTTGCTAAATTAGGGTTTCTCAATAAAAGTCAACCAAACTTTGACCAAGCATAACTTCCACATACTTTATCAGAAATTTTCCATCCAAAGCTCATTTTGAATAAGATGCAATTACCTACAATTCATATTCAGCTCACAAGTTCAAAATATGCATTCATAAAAAGATATGAATTTTCACATTATGGGTCCTTTTGAAAAGTCAACAAAAACACCTTTTGGGTCAAAGCTTCTTACATGAACACGGAAGACTCAATTGAGATGATACCAAAAGTGTTTCTTAGGGGACACCCTAATATTTCTAAAAAGTCTAAGAACACCTCTCTAGGGTTAAAATTGGAAGAGATATGCTTTGTCAAAGTTGACCCTTTTTGCAAAATTGCCAAAAGTCGAATGTGCTCAAAAATGCATTTTTTGCTAAATGGGCCTAACTTTTTATGCTTGCACCTCACTTATAATATGGTCCACGACTCAAATATTCATCCACCCATTACTTGCTACATTTTTCAATTTATTTTGATTTTTTATTAATTAAAAAATTGAATTAAATCAAATAATTGATGAATAATAGCAAATATATGATTTGATTTGGTTTTTGGACAAGTTGGCAATAAAAATATGCTGAATTATCAAGGTCAAAACGAATTAAGCATAATTGGTACAAGAAAGGGAAGATTTGGCTCAAAATAGTAGAGGAATAGTAGAGGAAATTGAAATAGGAGCAGCAGATGAATTACCTCGTTTCTTTGGAGTCTGGTGAGATGATCCTTCTGCTTTCCTCTTCTTTGACTTCTTCTGAATCACTTCAGGTTGAACTTGACTCAGATCTTTGATCTTCAGCTTTGAACCTGCATCTTCTTCCTTGTAAGAATCTGGATACTTGGCAAACATATCAGGTTGGGATTCCATTTCAGAAAATCTTGGGAAATCACTCAGAGGCACTCTTCTTCTGGAGATATCAGCAGTTGAAGAAGCTCTGGGTTCCTTCCTGATATTGTCTATCAGCTTCATCTTTTTCAGGTTCTTGGCATTCAGCGGTTTTCCAACAGTTGGTTCAAAATTGCCCAGTACTTTAGCTTCGCTCAGATAATCTATCAGCTTATTCTCTGTCAGAATATCTGATATGAGCCTCCCAAATGGTATCCAGTCCCTTTTGGTCCTTTCTTCTTCTCTAGTCTCTTTCACACTAGTCTTCAGATGATTGAACAGGAAGTGTGCCAAATTGATCTTCACCCTCTGATCAATAAAGTAGATCAGAAATTGCTGATCCACGTTTATATAGTCAGGAGAGCTTGTTGGCTTCCTGTGATTGAAACAGCCTAGAACAATCTTGGCCCACACTCTGCAGTGATCCTTCAGATCCTTGATTTTGCTGCTGGGAAAACCAAGAGTGAAAATGCAGTTTGCTACCACACCTATATCAGGGCATCTATCAGCCATGTCCACACAACGGACTCCACCACCACTTTGACCAATTAACCTAGCAATGAGGTCTTCAGAAATTATTATCTTCTTTCCCATGACAGAAGAGACGACTAGATGTTTCTGAATCTTGGCATGAATCCAAAATTCTTTGACAAGCTCTGGGAAGGTTGGTCCAACCAATCTATCAAAGTACCTCTCCCACTTTTGAGCTTTGACTTCCGCAGTTAGGTCAAATCCATTATCCTTCAAACTTTCGAAATCGATGATTAATTCAGAGAGAACCTCAAGATTCTTTACCGGTGTGAGAAGAGTTCTTGTAGGCGCTTGATATTGCTCAGAGGTTTCTTTCTTCTGATTTCCTGCAGAAATGCTGGAGGATGCCATTGTTCTCACACAAAAGCTTGAGAGTGATTTGAGAAAAGCTAGGGTTTTTGAAGGAGATATGCAGAAAAATTCTTAAGAGATTATGAGAAAGCGTAAAGATTAAGAATGAAGAGTAATGTGCTTAAATAGAATTTTCAAAAATTATTTTGAAAAATAAAACGTTTTTAAGAGAGAGAAAAAAAATAATGATTGCCATTAACAAGCGTGATTACTTTTGCATTTAATGCTTGCTGATTTTGGGGGATTTGAGAAAGATACTTAAAAACGGTTACCAGACATGTGTCTCAATGCACCCAATCAGCGCTTTGCCTTCTCAGAAACGTGCACGCGTTCTGCTTCAGGGATTTGCTGATGATTGGATGACACTTGTTTGATGTAGTGATCAGCACGTCTGTATTTGAGATTAGACTCTCAGATCTTTAGACTTGCCTCTGATACAATCTGCATGTCCTAACTTTCTGAAAGAAGATTGATCAGAAGTTCACAGTAATATAAATACATTCTGAAAGATAAGAATATGGAATTAAAGCATTTTCATTCTGGGCATACTTTCATGCTGAGATGTTTCAGAATGAAATTAAACCTATCTTCTGAAAGGGGTTTTGTAAAGATATCAGCCCATTGATGGTCTGTATCTATAAATTTCAAGTTTAAAATACCTTTCTGAATATAGTCCCTAATGAAATGATGTTTTATTTCTATATGCTTAGCTCTAGAATGTAAAATAGGATTCTTACTTAAGCAAATAGCAGAAGTATTATCACAAAGAATAAGAATGTTACTCTCAAAAATCTGGAAGTCTTCAAGCTGACTTTTCATCCAGAGCATCTGTGTGCTACATCCAGCTGCTGCTATGTACTCAGCTTCTGCTGTTGACAGAGCAATAGTTGATTGCCTTTTGCTGGACCACGAGATCAGATTTTCTCCCAGAAACTGGCAGCTTCCAGAAGTACTTTTTCGTTCCACTCTGTCTCCAGCAAAATCAGCGTCGCAGTAGCCTACTAAACTGTAATCACTAGATTTTCTATAAAACAAACCCAAATTAGTAGTACCTTTCAGATACTTGAAAATTCGCTTAACAACTGTTAAGTGAGATTCTCTAGGATCTGATTGGAATCTAGCACAAATACATACGCTGAATAGAATATCAGGTCTTGAAGCAGTCAGATAAAGGAGAGAACCAATCATACCTCTGTAGACTTTCTGTTCTACGCTTTTGCTTACCTCTTCTCTTTCCAGAATGCACGTGGGATGCATTGGAATCTTTGATGGCTTACATTCTGAGAGGTCAAATTTCTTCAGAAGATCTCTGATGTATTTGCTCTGATGAATGTAAGTTCCCTCTGGAGTTTGATTGATCTGAATTCCTAGAAAGAACTTCAGTTCCCCCATGAGGCTCATCTCAAATTCTGCCTGCATACACTTAGCAAATTTTCTTCCAAGAGAAGGATTAGTAGAACCAAAGATTATATCATCAACATAAATTTGACAGACTAAAATGTCACTCTTAACTGTTTTACAGAATAGAGTGGTGTCCACTTTCCCTCTGGTGAACTCATTTTCAAGCAGAAAGTTGCTTAGCCTTTCATACCAAGCTCTGGGAGCTTGTTTCAGACCATACAGTGACTTTTTCAGTTTGAAAACATGTTCTGGATGTTTTGTATTTTCAAAACCTGGGGGTTGGTGAACATACACTTCTTCTTCTATATAACCATTTAAGAATGCACTTTTGACATCCATCTGATACAGAGTGATGCCTCTATTAATAGCAAATGAGATTAAGAGTCTGATAGATTCTAACCTGGCGACTGGGGCAAAGGTTTCTGTATAGTCTATCC
Organism: Vicia faba; assembly: GCA_948472305.1. Classification (NCBI taxonomy): domain Eukaryota; kingdom Viridiplantae; phylum Streptophyta; class Magnoliopsida; order Fabales; family Fabaceae; genus Vicia; species Vicia faba. The sequence continues at coordinate 359,393,809 of OX451736.1, forward strand.
CCTCTTGCTGACTATAACCTTGTGCAACCAGTCGTGCCTTGTTTCTGACGACTTCACCTTGTTCATTAAGCTTGTTTCTGAACACCCATCTTGTTCCAATGACGTTGAATCCTTTTGGTCTTGGAACGAGATCCCATACGTCGTTTCTGGTGAATTGATTCAGCTCTTCTTGCATTGCCAGAATCCAGTCATTGTCCAGAAGTGCTTCATCAATGGAAGAAGGTTCAATCAGAGACACAAGTCCCATCAGAGTTTCTTCAGAGTTTCTGAAGCTTGCTCTTGTTCTGATTGGATCTTCCTTTCTTCCTAGAATAGTTTCTTCTGGGTGATCCAAACTGCTTCTGGGTAATGTCTTCTGAGGTTGATCAGCAGTTGTAGGATTTCTAGCATTGCTTCTTTCAGACGTTGAAGGAATGTCTGTGTTGAGAGCTTCTGATGACTTGTCTTCAGAACCTGCAAATTCAATTTCTATACCTGCAAGATTTTCATTCTGCTTTGACTTTTCAGAGTCAAGCTTGTCATCAAAATGAACACTGATTGATTCTTCCACAATCTGTGTTTCTGTATTGTATACTCTGTACCCTCTTGAGCGTTCAGAGTATCCTAACATAATACACTTCTGTGCCTTAGAATCAAACTTGTTCAAATAATTCTTAGTATTTAACATATAGCAAGTACATCCAAATGGATGAAAATACGAAATGTTGGGCTTTCTGTTCTTCCACAATTCATATGGAGTCTTTTCCAGAATAGGTCTTATTGAGATTCTATTCTGAATGTAGCACGCTGTGTTTATTGCCTCTGCCCAGAAAGTCTTAGCAACGTTTGTCTCGTTGATCATGGTTCTGGCCATTTCTTGCAATGTTCTGTTCTTTCGTTCTACAACTCCATTTTGTTGGGGAGTTCTAGGACAAGAGAAATCATGCAGAATGCCTTTGTCATTAAAGAATGACTCAAAATCTTTATTTTCAAATTCTCCACCATGATCACTTCTGACTTTAACGATTCTAAGATCTTTTTCATTCTGAACTTGGTTACAGAAGGTAACAAACACAGAGTGTGACTCGTCCTTGTGTCTTAAGAACTTTACCCATGTCCATCTGCTATAGTCATCTACGATTACTAACCCATACTTCTTGCCACTGACAGAAGCAGTTTTAACTGGTCCAAATAAGTCAATGTGCAGAAGTTCTAATGGCTTAGAGGTAGAAACAACATTTTTGGATTTAAAAGAGGGTTTTGCAAATTTGCCTTTCTGACATGCTTCACACAGAGCATCTGAATTGAACTTCAAATTTGGAAGTCCTCTGACCAGATTGAGTTTGTTAATCTGAGATATTCTTCTCATACTAACATGTCCCAATCTTCTGTGCCAGATCCATTGCTCGTTGTTAACAGACAGAAGACATTTTACGTTCTGACTCTTAAGTTCAGAAAGTTTGATTTTGTAAATGTTGTTTTTCCTCTTACCATTAAATAGGATAGTCCCATCTTTCTGACTAACAGCTTTACATGATTTTTGATTAAAGATTATATCATAACCGTTATCACTTAATTGACTTATGGATAACAGGTTATGCATCAATCCATCAACAAGCAGAACATTATTAATAGAGGGAAGATTTCCGTTACCTACAGTTCCAGAGCCAATTATCTTTCCCCTCTGATTGCCTCCAAAGCCAACGTGGCCTCCAGGCTTAAGTTCCAGGCTTTGGAACATATGCCTTCTTCCCGTCATGTGACGTGAGCAGCCAGAGTCCAGGTACCATGACTGGTGTTTCTGACTTGCTGCTAAAGATATCTGCAACATGTATTATTTTATCCTTAGGTACCCAGATCTTCTTGGGTCCTGATTTGTTAGTCTTACCAAAACTCTGGTTGAATTTTGGTTTCACAAAGTGATTACTACTAGTATATTTGATGTCATGTGTGTGACCATACACAAAGTGTGAATTTAGAGGAGTGTGTTTAATGGTTAAATCCATGACATTTTTAGGTGTAGGAACCTTACCTAGGTATCCTATTCCTTTCCTGCCGTTTCTGCTAACACCATAGATCATTGAAGCCATTCTGCTTCTATCTATGCTTTTAGCAAGGAACTTCTGGAAACTATGATCATACTCCTTGATGATCTCATCAGCGTTGCTGGGAGTTTCAGCAATTGGTTCCTTCTGAGAGTTTTGTAAAGAGTTTTCTAATTTTAAAATTTTATCTCTCAGCTCAGAGTTTTCCAATTTGAGACTCTCAGACTTATTAGAGTCAGATTCAAGAGTCCTTTTCAGGTCTCTGAATTTAGCTCTAATCTGCTGATAACGTTCCAGAATTTCATTTAGGCTTTCAGCAAGTTCAGCCTTTGTAAAATTAACAGCGAAGTTAGGGAATACCTCTTCTGTGTCTGATTCTGAGTCTGATTCAGAAGCTTCACTGTCATCTGGAATGTTAGCCATAAGCGCTATGTTCGCCCTTTCATCATCTGATTCTGAGTCAGCTTCAGACGAGTCAGAGTCATCCCATGTGGCCATGAGACTTTTCTTCTTCTCTCTTCCAAACCTCTTTTTGGGCTTTTCCCTCTGAAGCTTTGGACAATCACTTTTGTAGTGTCCTTGCTCATTGCACTCGTAGCAGATGATGTCTTTTGTATTTGGCTTCTTGCTACCTGAGGAGCCTTCAGATCTTCTGTATCCAGAGGAAGAATCTGTCCTTCTGTATCTGGAAGAAGACTCGTTCTGATCAGATCTTCTGGGATTCCTGAACTTCCTTTGTCTTTGCTTCCACAGTTGATTTACTCTTCTGGAGAGAAGAGAAAGCTCGTCTTCTTCTGATGAGGATCCATCAGATGTTTCTTCAACTGCCTGCAAAACTTTAGATTCAGATTTTCTGTTAGATTTTAAAGCTATAGGCTTACCTTGCTTCTGAGGCTCGTCAGCTTCCAGCTCTATCTCATGACTTCTGAGGGAGCTTATAAGTTCCTCCAGAGTGATTTTGTTGAGATCTTTCGCCAGCTTCAGAGCAGTAACCATAGGCCTCCACTGCTTGGGTAAACTTCTGATTATCTTCTTGACATGGTCAGCAGTAGAGTATCCCTTGTCCAGAACTTTGAGACCAGCTACCAGAATCTGGAATCTAGAGAACATAGTTTCAATGGATTCAGATTCTTCCATTTTAAACGCCTCATACTTCTGAATGAGAGCCAGAGCTTTTGTTTCCTTGACTTGAACGTTGCCCTCATGCGTCATTCTGAGAGAATCAAAGATGTTCTTAGCTGTGTCTCTGTTGGAGATCTTCTCATACTCAGTATAGGAGATAGCACTGAGTAGGATGGTTCTGGCCTTATGGTGATTCTTGAAATCACGCTTTTGTTGATCAGTCATTGATTTTCTATCAATCTTCTGACCAGTTGCATTAATAGGGTGCGTGTATCCATCTGTCACCATATCCCACAGATCAGCATCATGTGCTAGAAAGAAGCTTTCAATTCTGTCTTTCCAGTAGTCAAAGTTTTCTCCATCAAAGACTGGAGGTTTGCCGCTGAATCTGTCTCTGTCCTCATTGGTGTCATTGCTGAAATGAGAGTTGTTTCCTGCCATTGTGTTTTTCTGACGCTGGATCTTGTACTGACACGGTTAAGTGTTTTAGCTCAGAACCAGGCGCTCTGATGCCAATTGAAGGGGTGAAAAACACAAGAAGGGGGGGTTGAATTGTAAAACTGGAATCTTAAAGCAAATGACAAGGTATTTTTATACTGGTTCGTTTGATCTCAAACTACTCCAGTCCACCCGTTCAAGGTGATTTCGCCTCTCTCCAACGAGGTCTTAATTCACTATATTCAACTGAATACAAATCTGCTTTAGCAACTGCTAAAACCTTCTTGATTCAAACCACAATCCGGTTTGTCAAGGCAACACTTTCTTACAAAGGTATAAGCAAATGTGTGTGAGTGTTTTCTACAAAAACTATATCACAACTGTGATGTTTACACAAATGAAGCTTAGAATACTAGGTTGCTAAACACTAATAAAGTATCAGAGTTTGTTGGTTTAGCAAAACTTGTAGAGTGAAGATTATTGTTCAGCTTTGTGCGTGTAGAGAGTTTGGAAGCATTAGCCGTGATAATCTTCAAAGCTTGGTTTATATAGCACTTTGAGAAGATGAACGTTGAAGCAAATATTCTTGATTCAATGCTATTAACAAGCTTTCCTTTTTGAGCAGATCTTGTCTAGAATGATGCCGTTGGTATTGATTAGCTTTCAATGCACAGTACCGTTGCTTCTTCAATGCACGATCTGGCTTGGCTCATTCTGATTCTGCTTCGCTGCTGATGAACTAATTTGATTCTGTATCAGAGTGTTTTACGCGCAGTTCTGTTCATCAAGCTTCAGCATGTGCAAGCGTTGATCATCTGATCTTGACGTTCTGATTCAGCAACTTCTGATGCTGATGTGCAAACTCATATTCTGATGCTGAAAACGTGATCTTGCTTATTTTAATCAGCATATCTGCAAGTTAGAGCATAGTAATTTTAGGCAGCATATAATTCAATCATGAAATATTTAACTACTATATCTTTTCACTTTGTTATCATCAAAACTTAAATATAGGGTACTAGATTCAAACATTGTTCTAACAATCTCCCCCTTTTTGATGATGACAAAAACTAGATATTTTAAATGAAAAATAACGTGAAAAGTTTATCAGATCTATGTATCAGAATAAGAAGTACGGAGAAGTCAGAGTTAAGAGATACTCCCCCTGAGTTTGTTACTTCCCTTTGATATGCGTGTTCTTCAGAGTCAGATCTTTTTCTATCTTTGAGCATCAGATTATAAGTCTTTGACTTATCAGAAAACAGAGCTTCAGAGCTTTTCCTGTCAGAGCTTTGCTTCGGATCAGAGTGTTAGGTCGATCAGATCTTCATATATCAGAACTTCATATTTGATCAGAGCAACATGAGCTTTTATATTTTGATCAGAGCTTCTAGTTCTTAGTCTTCATAGTGTTCAGATCTTCCTTGTGCCTGTAGACTTAACAACAAAACAGAAAAACATTTCAAGTAATAGAGTTAGAATGTTTGAGAGTTTCTGTCTAGTTAGCCGTTATTGATTTTAAATATCATTCTTGTTCTCCCCCTTTTTGTCAGCAATCAAAAAGTGTTAGTGATGTGCTAAAACAATTTAGATCAGAAAAACAAATTATATTAAAAATAGTTCAGATCACAAGAGCATTACACAAACATAGTCAAAACATAGTCAAAAGTACATCAGAAAATGAAGAAAATATAGAGAATGTCATGCATGAAAAAAATTTCAAGGTTGTGGGGGCATGCGTGAGAACAGGCTTTCCAGCATTGCTTGAATCTTTTCAGAAGTTGCATTCTGCTTCTGAACCATGGTGACAACAGTATCAATCTTGCTGTCCTGGACATTCATTCTTGCTTCCATCTTCTGATCATTCTCTTCCATCCGCTGCTGTAGACGCAAGTCATTCAGCCTTAATTCTTCCAGAGCCTGCCTGTCCAAGGCAGCTTGAGAACTTTCAGCAGGAGGAAGCTTCTCAGAACTTTCAGCTACATCTTCTGCTGGATTCTCTTCCTGAAGAGTCTTGTCTTCTTCTGAAGGTTGCACCTGTGCAGCTTGTTCTTTCTCAGACCATGATTCAGAGTCCAGAGGGAGCACAACTTCTTGAGGCAGCTGACTTTCAACTTCCTTCAGCAGCTTGCTAAAGTTCTGTTGAGCCTGCTCATAGTTGACGTCCTGCAGCTTGAGTGCTTCAGCACGAACCCATACTCTGAACTGTGACCAGAGCTGATCAGAAGCAGCTGGGTCGATCATCCCGGGACAGACTTGCTTCAAAGAAGCAATCCACTGCAGCATACCTGTTTCAAAGTCCAAAATACCAGAGCCAACATCTAGTTGCTTTGGTTTGGGAATGGCCAATTTGTGTCTTAAATCAGCAAGACGTTCAAGACTTGTTAAGTCAATGAATGTTCTGCTGGGGTTTTCAGATGATTGGTTTTCAGAGGTGTGCTGAGGTGCTGTTTGTTTTGGTGGATGGTTATCAGAGTCAGAGGATATGTCTATTGGAGTGGTTGGAGTTTTTGGAGGTGTTGATTCCTCTGATGATGGTAACTGGGGTCTGACAATGGTGGTTCCACATGGCAACTGTATTGCCAGCGGTGAAGGTTGAGGTGAGTGGGGATCAGAATGATGAGGAGATGGGGTTTCATAGCGATGAAACTCTGTTTGAGGTGAGGGAGGATTATTTTCTGGTTGAGGAGGTGGAACTTCTGATTGCTCAGGGATCAGAGGTTCTTCTGTGATAGGTTGTTGTTGTTGTTCTGGTTGTGGTTGTATTTCTGGTTCAGGTTGAATTTCTGGTTCAGGTTGTGGAGGAGGTGTATTTGGTGGTTCAGAGTGAGGTTGAACAGAAACATGTTCACGCTCAATGTCAGCTAGCACTCTATCAAGTGCTGGTGTTGTTGAAACAGTTGGTTGTTGTTTGGAAATTTTAATGGGAATTTTAATTCTGGTTCTTCTGAGTTGTAAGGCCTCAGAAGGGTCTTCTGGGATGGTTTCATCAATAGTGGGGATTGGAATGGATATTCTGTGAGAGGTTTGAGGCGGAGCAACAGATGTTGGAATAGTAGAGGAAATTGAAATAGGAGCAGCAGATGAATTACCTCGTTTCTTTGGAGTCTGGTGAGATGATCCTTCTGCTTTCCTCTTCTTTGACTTCTTCTGAATCACTTCAGGTTGAACTTGACTCAGATCTTTGATCTTCAGCTTTGAACCTGCATCTTCTTCCTTGTAAGAATCTGGATACTTGGCAAACATATCAGGTTGGGATTCCATTTCAGAAAATCTTGGGAAATCACTCAGAGGCACTCTTCTTCTGGAGATATCAGCAGTTGAAGAAGCTCTGGGTTCCTTCCTGATATTGTCTATCAGCTTCATCTTTTTCAGGTTCTTGGCATTCAGCGGTTTTCCAACAGTTGGTTCAAAATTGCCCAGTACTTTAGCTTCGCTCAGATAATCTATCAGCTTATTCTCTGTCAGAATATCTGATATGAGCCTCCCAAATGGTATCCAGTCCCTTTTGGTCCTTTCTTCTTCTCTAGTCTCTTTCACACTAGTCTTCAGATGATTGAACAGGAAGTGTGCCAAATTGATCTTCACCCTCTGATCAATAAAGTAGATCAGAAATTGCTGATCCACGTTTATATAGTCAGGAGAGCTTGTTGGCTTCCTGTGATTGAAACAGCCTAGAACAATCTTGGCCCACACTCTGCAGTGATCCTTCAGATCCTTGATTTTGCTGCTGGGAAAACCAAGAGTGAAAATGCAGTTTGCTACCACACCTATATCAGGGCATCTATCAGCCATGTCCACACAACGGACTCCACCACCACTTTGACCAATTAACCTAGCAATGAGGTCTTCAGAAATTATTATCTTCTTTCCCATGACAGAAGAGACGACTAGATGTTTCTGAATCTTGGCATGAATCCAAAATTCTTTGACAAGCTCTGGGAAGGTTGGTCCAACCAATCTATCAAAGTACCTCTCCCACTTTTGAGCTTTGACTTCCGCAGTTAGGTCAAATCCATTATCCTTCAAACTTTCGAAATCGATGATTAATTCAGAGAGAACCTCAAGATTCTTTACCGGTGTGAGAAGAGTTCTTGTAGGCGCTTGATATTGCTCAGAGGTTTCTTTCTTCTGATTTCCTGCAGAAATGCTGGAGGATGCCATTGTTCTCACACAAAAGCTTGAGAGTGATTTGAGAAAAGCTAGGGTTTTTGAAGGAGATATGCAGAAAAATTCTTAAGAGATTATGAGAAAGCGTAAAGATTAAGAATGAAGAGTAATGTGCTTAAATAGAATTTTCAAAAATTATTTTGAAAAATAAAACGTTTTTAAGAGAGAGAAAAAAAATAATGATTGCCATTAACAAGCGTGATTACTTTTGCATTTAATGCTTGCTGATTTTGGGGGATTTGAGAAAGATACTTAAAAACGGTTACCAGACATGTGTCTCAATGCACCCAATCAGCGCTTTGCCTTCTCAGAAACGTGCACGCGTTCTGCTTCAGGGATTTGCTGATGATTGGATGACACTTGTTTGATGTAGTGATCAGCACGTCTGTATTTGAGATTAGACTCTCAGATCTTTAGACTTGCCTCTGATACAATCTGCATGTCCTAACTTTCTGAAAGAAGATTGATCAGAAGTTCACAGTAATATAAATACATTCTGAAAGATAAGAATATGGAATTAAAGCATTTTCATTCTGGGCATACTTTCATGCTGAGATGTTTCAGAATGAAATTAAACCTATCTTCTGAAAGGGGTTTTGTAAAGATATCAGCCCATTGATGGTCTGTATCTATAAATTTCAAGTTTAAAATACCTTTCTGAATATAGTCCCTAATGAAATGATGTTTTATTTCTATATGCTTAGCTCTAGAATGTAAAATAGGATTCTTACTTAAGCAAATAGCAGAAGTATTATCACAAAGAATAGGAATGTTACTCTCAAAAATCTGGAAGTCTTCAAGCTGACTTTTCATCCAGAGCATCTGTGTGCTACATCCAGCTGCTGCTATGTACTCAGCTTCTGCTGTTGACAGAGCAATAGTTGATTGCCTTTTGCTGGACCACGAGATCAGATTTTCTCCCAGAAACTGGCAGCTTCCAGAAGTACTTTTTCGTTCCACTCTGTCTCCAGCAAAATCAGCGTCGCAGTAGCCTACTAAACTGTAATCACTAGATTTTCTATAAAACAAACCCAAATTAGTAGTACCTTTCAGATACTTGAAAATTCGCTTAACAACTGTTAAGTGAGATTCTCTAGGATCTGATTGGAATCTAGCACAAATACATACGCTGAATAGAATATCAGGTCTTGAAGCAGTCAGATAAAGGAGAGAACCAATCATACCTCTGTAGACTTTCTGTTCTACGCTTTTGCTTACCTCTTCTCTTTCCAGAATGCACGTGGGATGCATTGGAATCTTTGATGGCTTACATTCTGAGAGGTCAAATTTCTTCAGAAGATCTCTGATGTATTTGCTCTGATGAATGTAAGTTCCCTCTGGAGTTTGATTGATCTGAATTCCTAGAAAGAACTTCAGTTCCCCCATGAGGCTCATCTCAAATTCTGCCTGCATACACTTAGCAAATTTTCTTCCAAGAGAAGGATTAGTAGAACCAAAGATTATATCATCAACATAAATTTGACAGACTAAAATGTCACTCTTAACTGTTTTACAGAATAGAGTGGTGTCCACTTTCCCTCTGGTGAACTCATTTTCAAGCAGAAAGTTGCTTAGCCTTTCATACCAAGCTCTGGGAGCTTGTTTCAGACCATACAGTGACTTTTTCAGTTTGAAAACATGTTCTGGATGTTTTGTATTTTCAAAACCTGGGGGTTGGTGAACATACACTTCTTCTTCTATATAACCATTTAAGAATGCACTTTTGACATCCATCTGATACAGAGTGATGCCTCTATTAATAGCAAATGAGATTAAGAGTCTGATAGATTCTAACCTGGCGACTGGGGCAAAGGTTTCTGTATAGTCTATCCCCTCTTGCTGACTATAACCTTGTGCAACCAGTCGTGCCTTGTTTCTGACGACTTCACCTTGTTCATTAAGCTTGTTTCTGAACACCCATCTTGTTCCAATGACGTTGAATCCTTTTGGTCTTGGAACGAGATCCCATACGTCGTTTCTGGTGAATTGATTCAGCTCTTCTTGCATTGCCAGAATCCAGTCATTGTCCAGAAGTGCTTCATCAATGGAAGAAGGTTCAATCAGAGACACAAGTCCCATCAGAGTTTCTTCAGAGTTTCTGAAGCTTGCTCTTGTTCTGATTGGATCTTCCTTTCTTCCTAGAATAGTTTCTTCTGGGTGATCCAAACTGCTTCTGGGTAATGTCTTCTGAGGTTGATCAGCAGTTGTAGGATTTCTAGCATTGCTTCTTTCAGACGTTGAAGGAATGTCTGTGTTGAGAGCTTCTGATGACTTGTCTTCAGAACCTGCAAATTCAATTTCTATACCTGCAAGATTTTCATTCTGCTTTGACTTTTCAGAGTCAAGCTTGTCATCAAAACGAACACTGATTGATTCTTCCACAATCTGTGTTTCTGTATTGTATACTCTGTACCCTCTTGAGCGTTCAGAGTATCCTAACATAATACACTTCTGTGCCTTAGAATCAAACTTGTTCAAATAATTCTTAGTATTTAACATATAGCAAGTACATCCAAATGGATGAAAATACGAAATGTTGGGCTTTCTGTTCTTCCACAATTCATATGGAGTCTTTTCCAGAATAGGTCTTATTGAGATTCTATTCTGAATGTAGCACGCTGTGTTTATTGCCTCTGCCCAGAAAGTCTTAGCAACGTTTGTCTCGTTGATCATGGTTCTGGCCATTTCTTGCAATGTTCTGTTCTTTCGTTCTACAACTCCATTTTGTTGGGGAGTTCTAGGACAAGAGAAATCATGCAGAATGCCTTTGTCATTAAAGAATGACTCAAAATCTTTATTTTCAAATTCTCCACCATGATCACTTCTGACTTTAACGATTCTAAGATCTTTTTCATTCTGAACTTGGTTACAGAAGGTAACAAACACAGAGTGTGACTCGTCCTTGTGTCTTAAGAACTTTACCCATGTCCATCTGCTATAGTCATCTACGATTACTAACCCATACTTCTTGCCACTGACAGAAGCAGTTTTAACTGGTCCAAATAAGTCAATGTGCAGAAGTTCTAATGGCTTAGAGGTAGAAACAACATTTTTGGATTTAAAAGAGGGTTTTGCAAATTTGCCTTTCTGACATGCTTCACACAGAGCATCTGAATTGAACTTCAAATTTGGAAGTCCTCTGACCAGATTGAGTTTGTTAATCTGAGATATTCTTCTCATACTAACATGTCCCAATCTTCTGTGCCAGATCCATTGCTCGTTGTTAACAGACAGAAGACATTTTACGTTCTGACTCTTAAGTTCAGAAAGTTTGATTTTGTAAATGTTGTTTTTCCTCTTACCATTAAATAGGATAGTCCCATCTTTCTGACTAACAGCTTTACATGATTTTTGATTAAAGATTATATCATAACCGTTATCACTTAATTGACTTATGGATAACAGGTTATGCATCAATCCATCAACAAGCAGAACATTATTAATAGAGGGAAGATTTCCGTTACCTACAGTTCCAGAGCCAATTATCTTTCCCCTCTGATTGCCTCCAAAGCCAACGTGGCCTCCAGGCTTAAGTTCCAGGCTTTGGAACATATGCCTTCTTCCCGTCATGTGACGTGAGCAGCCAGAGTCCAGGTACCATGACTGGTGTTTCTGACTTGCTGCTAAAGATATCTGCAACATGTATTATTTTATCCTTAGGTACCCAGATCTTCTTGGGTCCTGATTTGTTAGTCTTACCAAAACTCTGGTTGAATTTTGGTTTCACAAAGTGATTACTACTAGTATATTTGATGTCATGTGTGTGACCATACACAAAGTGTGAATTTAGAGGAGTGTGTTTAATGGTTAAATCCATGACATTTTTAGGTGTAGGAACCTTACCTAGGTATCCTATTCCTTTCCTGCCGTTTCTGCTAACACCATAGATCATTGAAGCCATTCTGCTTCTATCTATGCTTTTAGCAAGGAACTTCTGGAAACTATGATCATACTCCTTGATGATCTCATCAGCGTTGCTGGGAGTTTCAGCAATTGGTTCCTTCTGAGAGTTTTGTAAAGAGTTTTCTAATTTTAAAATTTTATCTCTCAGCTCAGAGTTTTCCAATTTGAGACTCTCAGACTTATTAGAGTCAGATTCAAGAGTCCTTTTCAGGTCTCTGAATTTAGCTCTAATCTGCTGATAACGTTCCAGAATTTCATTTAGGCTTTCAGCAAGTTCAGCCTTTGTAAAATTAACAGCGAAGTTAGGGAATACCTCTTCTGTGTCTGATTCTGAGTCTGATTCAGAAGCTTCACTGTCATCTGGAATGTTAGCCATAAGCGCTATGTTCGCCCTTTCATCATCTGATTCTGAGTCAGCTTCAGACGAGTCAGAGTCATCCCATGTGGCCATGAGACTTTTCTTCTTCTCTCTTCCAAACCTCTTTTTGGGCTTTTCCCTCTGAAGCTTTGGACAATCACTTTTGTAGTGTCCTTGCTCATTGCACTCGTAGCAGATGATGTCTTTTGTATTTGGCTTCTTGCTACCTGAGGAGCCTTCAGATCTTCTGTATCCAGAGGAAGAATCTGTCCTTCTGTATCTGGAAGAAGACTCGTTCTGATCAGATCTTCTGGGATTCCTGAACTTCCTTTGTCTTTGCTTCCACAGTTGATTTACTCTTCTGGAGAGAAGAGAAAGCTCGTCTTCTTCTGATGAGGATCCATCAGATGTTTCTTCAACTGCCTGCAAAACTTTAGATTCAGATTTTCTGTTAGATTTTAAAGCTATAGGCTTACCTTGCTTCTGAGGCTCGTCAGCTTCCAGCTCTATCTCATGACTTCTGAGGGAGCTTATAAGTTCCTCCAGAGTGATTTTGTTGAGATCTTTCGCCAGCTTCAGAGCAGTAACCATAGGCCTCCACTGCTTGGGTAAACTTCTGATTATCTTCTTGACATGGTCAGCAGTAGAGTATCCCTTGTCCAGAACTTTGAGACCAGCTACCAGAATCTGGAATCTAGAGAACATAGTTTCAATGGATTCAGATTCTTCCATTTTAAACGCCTCATACTTCTGAATGAGAGCCAGAGCTTTTGTTTCCTTGACTTGAACGTTGCCCTCATGCGTCATTCTGAGAGAATCAAATATGTTCTTAGCTGTGTCTCTGTTGGAGATCTTCTCATACTCAGTATAGGAGATAGCACTGAGTAGGATGGTTCTGGCCTTATGGTGATTCTTGAAATCACGCTTTTGTTGATCAGTCATTGATTTTCTATCAATCTTCTGACCAGTTGCATTAACAGGGTGCGTGTATCCATCTGTCACCATATCCCACAGATCAGCATCATGTGCTAGAAAGAAGCTTTCAATTCTGTCTTTCCAGTAGTCAAAGTTTTCTCCATCAAAGACTGGAGGTTTGCCGCTGAATCTGTCTCTGTCCTCATTGGTGTCATTGCTGAAATGAGAGTTGTTTCCTGCCATTGTGTTTTTCTGACGCTGGATCTTGTACTGACACGGTTAAGTGTTTTAGCTCAGAACCAGGCGCTCTGATGCCAATTGAAGGGGTGAAAAACACAAGAAGGGGGGGTTGAATTGTAAAACTGGAATCTTAAAGCAAATGACAAGGTATTTTTATACTGGTTCGTTTGATCTCAAACTACTCCAGTCCACCCGTTCAAGGTGATTTCGCCTCTCTCCAACGAGGTCTTAATTCACTATATTCAACTGAATACAAATCTGCTTTAGCAACTGCTAAAACCTTCTTGATTCAAACCACAATCCGGTTTGTCAAGGCAACACTTTCTTACAAAGGTATAAGCAAATGTGTGTGAGTGTTTTCTACAAAAACTATATCACAACTGTGATGTTTACACAAATGAAGCTTAGAATACTAGGTTGCTAAACACTAATAAAGTATCAGAGTTTGTTGGTTTAGCAAAACTTGTAGAGTGAAGATTATTGTTCAGCTTTGTGCGTGTAGAGAGTTTGGAAGCATTAGCCGTGATAATCTTCAAAGCTTGGTTTATATAGCACTTTGAGAAGATGAACGTTGAAGCAAATATTCTTGATTCAATGCTATTAACAAGCTTTCCTTTTTGAGCAGATCTTGTCTAGAATGATGCCGTTGGTATTGATTAGCTTTCAATGCACAGTACCGTTGCTTCTTCAATGCACGATCTGGCTTGGCTCATTCTGATTCTGCTTCGCTGCTGATGAACTAATTTGATTCTGTATCAGAGTGTTTTACGCGCAGTTTTGTTCATCAAGCTTCAGCATGTGCAAGCGTTGATCATCTGATCTTGACGTTCTGATTCAGCAACTTCTGATGCTGATGTGCAAACTCATATTCTGATGCTGAAAACGTGATCTTGCTTATTTTAATCAGCATATCTGCAAGTTAGAGCATAGTAATTTTAGGCAGCATATAATTCAATCATGAAATATTTAACTACTATATCTTTTCACTTTGTTATCATCAAAACTTAAATATAGGGTACTAGATTCAAACATTGTTCTAACAGGGGGTAGATTATAGAAAGGGAAGGTATTAGCACCCTTTCTATCCGTAGTTTTCTACGGGCTCTTAGGTACTTGCCCATCATTTTAAAATGGCTTCCGTGTTTGTGTGTTTTGAAATATTTTTGTCTTACTTCATTTTAACCCTTGCTTCTGTCTTCAAGAGTGTTACGAAGTGTTTTTTGAAAACTTTGTTTGAAAGGAGTGTAAGTGTGAACAAGTTTATTTTGATTAAGTACCTACTAGCATCTACCTACTCGAAAAAAGAATGTTTCTGTTCTTGTTTCCTTTAGACAACGCTATCCCACTATTAATGAGTAGGTAGCACTGTCGTTGGAGTTGTAAGGGTCAATTTGAAAGGGGCGTACGATCACTAAAGCAATGTTAGAACGTATTAGTAATAACCCTAGTGTCTTAAGATCATATTCTAGGAAACATTTTCGAGGCAACATTTTAGAGGCAACATTTTCGAACAAGACATTTGATCTTTGTTTAGACAAGAGAGCGACCACTAAAACACCCTATACTTAATGATCGTTTACCGAAGGCAACCAAAGTTAGAGGATACCCTAGGAGTGCACATGTGCGAGTGATTTGATTTCAGTTATTATCTTTGCACATTTAGGGTTTGCTAATCGTTTTAGAATTAACATACATTCTTGTCATGCAATCCTATTATCATACATCTAACAGTTAATATTTGCGAAAATTAAAATGTGAGAAATAAAACTACGCTATTACAAGGCTTCGGGGAGGGGGATTAATTACATAGCCAAAAACCCGTAAAACGATAAATAAAAGAAAAATCCTAATTAAACTATTACATCCCATGAGCAGTTACATTAATATTTGCAAAAAATAATAAACGCGTGCGATGAATCGAGAACGAGAAAAAATTAGGGTTTTGACCCCGTCTAAACCTAATTGAAAGAAAGATCATTTTTTGTTGTTTTTGATTATTTTGAGAAAAATAAGGTTTTAATTAAATAAATACAAACCTAATTACTAATTAATTTAAATTAAGAAAAATAATTAATTTGACCTATTTTTTTTGCATTTTTCTTATTTTAAGAAAAGAAAGTAGAAATTAAATCAAACAAACCCTAATTTCTAATTTGTTTTAAATTATTTACAAAAAGGTTAAAATTACCCTAAAATTAAATTAAACTAATTATTAAATTAGATTTGACAAAAATAAAACCTAAATCTAAATTGTTGAAAATTGATTTTATGAGTTTTTGTAAAAAAGAATTAATTTTATGTTAGAAAATAATTAATGAAAATAAATTAAATAAAGAAATAGAAAAGAAAAATAAAGAAATGGGTCTGTGTTAGTAGCAATGGAGGGGGTATCAACTGCAAATCCAAGCCCAAATGCGCCTGGCCCATGTTTGACTTTTCAGATCCCATGCATTGGCTTGACTCACGCCCATGATAGGCCCTCATGTGATAGGCGTTGGATCTGGCATTCTGGAGATCTGGTGGTTGAAGGATGATGGCATATGGTGGAATCCTTGTATGCACATGTGCCTGATTATGCAAGAAACAAAATCATGATGGCATATGGTCGAACCCAGGCCCTTTGGCTTTTTCCAACGCATGACAAGCATCTGAGCTGGCTTGTTTTTGTATTAGAAATATAATAAATAAGCATTATATGATAAAGACCAAGAATGGATTCTGGAAACGCGCG
Organism: Vicia faba; assembly: GCA_948472305.1. Lineage (NCBI taxonomy): Eukaryota > Viridiplantae > Streptophyta > Magnoliopsida > Fabales > Fabaceae > Vicia > Vicia faba. Next base: position 359,409,710 of record OX451736.1, read on the forward strand.
AAATTTGAATGGGCCATTCACACCACGCCACGCCATCATCTTCTACCTCCTTCCGTTGCTAAAAGTTTGGAAACTTTTACCTACGGACAAAAGGGCGTAGGTATAGCCCCGTGATTCTCCAAAACCTTATGCAAGCATCATAAATCAATTCCAGTGGTACCAATCAACCCATGGCAGCCTCACGAGCATCATGGTACCACTCTTCATGGCTAATTGTTCCTGTAGCAAAAAAACCCAAAAACGAGCCAAGAACCCTAAATATGACATCTTGCTCTACAATCAATAAAAATGCAATTGAACATAACCAATAGCTTGCAAATGATTCAGTGATCAAGAATATGTAAAGAAATCATGCTACAAATGCTAGAATCGTGATATTCAATTTCAAGAATGTATCAATGTCGTGAGATGCTTACAGTGTGTTTTAGGATGTTATGAAGCTTGTTAATGATTGCAATATGACCCAGAGATATCCAGCAAGCGATTGGGATAGCTGGAAAGGCTTGAGATGGCCTGGAAATTAGAATTTGATTCACTACTTTTGTTGATTTTTTGCAAGTTATTTTTCAGTTTCTCATGCCTCCAATCCCCTTGTTTTTTATCTGCCCATGCTCTATATGTACTCTAGAATAAATTAGGTCACAAACTTGCTTCAAATCTTTCTCAATTAAGATGATTGAATCATGATTTGATTCTCATGTAAATCTTTCCAAATCAAGCCAAAATCCAATCTTTTTGTGTACATTTGAATCTTGCACGATTTGATTCTCTTCCCAGCTGTATAAGAGACCTAAACATGCACAAAATCTCAAGCTTTGATTAGTTTTGATATTTTCATGATTTTATTTTGATTTAATTTGATTTAATTGAAATAAAATTCAAATAAATGACAAAAATAAGATAAAGACAAGTGGGAAGGATCATGGGTCGTGGACCATGTTACAAACTCAATGCAAGCACAAAAAGTTGGGCCCATTTGACAAAAATTGCAATTTTGACCACTTTTGACTTTTGGCAATTTTACAAAAAAGGTCAACTTCACCAATGCATAACTCCTTCAATTTTGACCCTAGAGATGTGTTCTTCGACTTTTTAGAAAGATTAAGATGTCCTCTAAGCAACCTTTTTGGTCTCATCTCAATTGATCTTCCATGTTCATGTATGAAGCTTTTACAAAAATGGTATTTTTGTTGACTTTTCAAAATGACCTATAATGTCCAAATTCATAACTTCTTGTGAGTTCATATTTTGAACTTGATAGATGAAGATGAATTGTAGGTCATTCATCCTCTTCAAAATGGGATTTGGATGGGTCATTTTTTACAAATTATGAGGAAGTTATGCTTGGTCAAAGTTGAGTTGACTTTTCCTACAAAACCCTAATTTAGCAACTTTTGGGTTTTGATGAATTGTGAGCAATCCTTGAGGAATCATGATCAACCCTTGATCAAATGATGAATAATACTTCAAAATGAGGATGTTTACCAAAAATCTTGAAGTTTGACTGTATGTAGGACACAATTGACTTTTGCCTTAACAGAGTCGATTTTCAGGCCTTTGAGCAATTAACTGAGCAAACTTCCTCTGCAAGGCTTGAAACTTGACATGGATGATCTTGAGAACATATTAGGACAATGGTGAGAATTTGAGATCACTTGGACTCAAGTACCTTGATGCAAATTGAAACCCTAATTTGAGGTAGACTGCCTTAGGAGAGAGTTTGTCTGGTCAACCCTTGGACTTCCTTGAGCAATTTGAGGACCTCACTTGAAATGTATTGAGAAATATGGGAGGGAAAATTTTGGGGTACAACAGCTGCCCCTATTCAATCTTCTTAAACCTGAGGATGTAGATTGGCTTGCTTGTCTTTTGTGATCGAAGGTGGAAGATGATTGAACACTAGAGTGCCCAGAAATTTACACTCGCATAAGGTGGTGCTTATCTTGTGATGTCGGGAATGGGCTTATATATGCCATTTGGATATTGATGACGGAAGATGGGCTTAAAGATGTCATCCGAAGGAGTGTCGATCGCATAAGATATTCCTTTGTGAGAGCTTGCATACCTGTTGTTGAGGAAGACTACGCCGGGGAATGCTGGCCTCTGTCTTGGTAAAAGTTGAATTTTAGGAGCTTCGCTCGTCCGTTATTCTACTGGGGAATCGTCTCTTGGTCGAAGAGGTGAAAATGAACTACTATCTGGTCGTGATCCAGGCTTCATAGTGATAAGATCGACTGCTATCTGGTCGTGCTCCAGGCTTTACAGTGACTTAACAGGGAGATGAGATTAAACTTGTTATCCGGTCGTTCTCCAGGCTTCGCAATTTCTCAATTCTTATCTGGTCGTACTCTAGGCTTCATAAGGAATTAAGCTGTTATCCGGTCGCATCCGGGCTTCAACTTGAATTTAAGGCATACTAATATCCGGTCGATTCTGGGCTTCTTAACAATTATCTAGGTAAACTGCTATTTGGTCGAAACCCAAGCTTCATAGTGTCTTATACTATTATCTGGTCGATTCCAAGCTTCAATGTCTTTTGCCGCTATCTGGTCGTAATCTAGGCTTCGCAACTTCTTACTTCTTATCTGGTCGTGTTCCAGGCTTCATAAGAAATCAAGTGGTTATCCAGTCGGATCCGGGCTTCCATTTGATTTTAAGGCCTACTAATATCCGATCGATTTCCAGGCTTCATAGTAACTGGCCGGGTAGACTACTATTTGGTCGAAATCCAAGCTTCGTAGTGTCCCTTACTGTTATCTGGTTGTAGTCACAGGCTTCAGTGTCTTTTGCCGCTATCTGGTCGTAATCTAGGCTTCACGATGTCTTATACCATTATCTGGCCGAATCCAGGCTTCATGGTGTCCTGTACTGCTATCTGGTCGATTTCCAGGCTTCACAATACCTTGTTAAGCTGATTTCCGGTCGATTTTCGGGCTTCACGCTTGTGTTTATGATATTCCACTATTTGGTCGATTCCAGGCTTCATGGTGTTTTATACTGTTATCTGGTTGTAATCCAGGCTTCACAGTAACTTGCATTGCTATCTGGTCGTTCTCCAGGCTTCACAATAACTTGCTGGGGATTCAACTATTTTCCAGTCGATTTCCGGGCTTCATAGCTTGAATTTTAAGATAAACCACTATCTGGTTGATTCCAGGCTTCGCGGTATTTTGGTACTGTTATTCGTTTGTTCTCCGGGCTTCACAGTATGATGGAGAAATCAAGATATTATCCGGTCGGATCCGGGCTTCATAGCTTGAACTGGAATAGAAATCTTAGCATCGATTTGACCGAACCAGCGAAAACTTGTGAGAATTTGATTGTATCTTTCCCTGAAAGGTAAAGGGTTAGTCGTATATAATGTCATGATGTATGAAATGTATTGAGTAATGATGCTCTCAATATAAATGAGATTGTGCCGTATGATGCGTATGTGTATGCCATTATGTATGGATATGCAGTGTTCTGGTGATGTTTTCTAGCTGGGGAAAATAAATCCCGGACTGCTGTTGGAGAACATAAAGAGTTGAGTTCTTCGTTCTCGCTGGAGATAACAACTGAAGATGATTTGAAAATAAATTGGAGGGAGAACAACTCTGCTGGAGAATAAACTGGCGAGAGAAAGACTCCGTGGGGAAGAGAGATATTCTGCTAGAAGATCTGTTGATTTAGAGAAGTATCCTCAGCTGGGGATGAATTACTGTTGCTTGGTGATAACGAACCCGGTTGGGGATTGAGTTTCTGCTTGTGGAAGAAATAAACTCCACTAGGGATAGTCTTCCATTGTTTGTGATAGATAAACTCTGCTTGGGGAGAATTAACACCACTGTTTTTGGACATTTCCTACTCTGCGGGGAGTGTATACATTTTTAGTCATATTCTCAGGCTGGCTCTGTCCCTATACCTGGTGGGTAGAGCAACTGTAAGGTTTGGACATTTCTTGTTTGCCCCTGTTCCTGGAATTACGAGTAATCATCTTTTGTTTCTCATGTAAATATTTATGAGCAACAGTTATTGTCAAATGCATATACCAAGAATGAATCATTGGACGTTCTCGCAAAACAAAACAGAAAAAGAAAACACAAGTTGAAATTTCTTTGTGAAAATGAATTGTATTGATTTTTAAAGTTAGCCTGTGATAGGCGTTTTGTACAAGAGGTTGACGTCCTAGTAAGAGAACGCCGCCGAAAGAACAGAATTTATACAATTTGTGTAAAATAAAGAAAAACAGCTATGTGAAACAATCCCACTGGGTTCTAACTCTGCTATTGCCTTTATATCTTTGAGCGTCTCATCACTTTTCTACTTGGTTAAAGGTAAATCAGACTGATCAGCACCGTCCGAGCTTGATAGTCGATACCGAAGTCTGGTTGCAAGATGATCCAACGAGACATAATGTTACGCTTTGATCCCTAATTTTTTCCTGGACCGCCCTTTCGGGTTTTCAGTCCACCAGGATACCCTTTTTTGCCCAAGCCGCCTTTTCAAGTTTTCGACTTGTCGGGTGTACAATTTTTTTTAATTTTATTTTCATCCCTTACTTTTGCCCGAACCCTTTTGGTTTGTCGGGAAACCCTTATTTTTGCCTAGGCCAGTAAACCTAGCGGGTTTTTGATTATGCGGAGTATTTTTTCACTATGTCTGCATTGACGGGGTGATGAAGGTCGTCACCATCCATGGTGGTTAGAATCATAGCTCCTCATGAGAAAACGTTCTTAACCATAAATGGCCCTTCATAAGTGGGGGGGTCCATTTGCCCCTGGGACCACCTTGCGGCAATATGATGCATTTGATCACTAGATCCCCGACTTGATATTCTTGTTGTTTAACTTTCTTGTTAAATTCCTTGATCATTCGCTTTTGATACGCCTGACCATGAAAAATAGAGGTAAGTCTCTTTTCATCGATTAAGTTCAGCTGATCAAGCCGGGTCTGAATCCAATCATCCTCGCTCAAACCTGCATCCTTCATAATCCGAAGAGAGGGCATCTAGACTTCAATGGGTAAGACTGCCTCCATGCCATACACCAAAGAGTAGGGTGTTGCCCCTGTTGGCGTCCGCGCTGAGGTACGGTACCCATGAAGAGCAAATGGTAACATCTCGTGCCAATCTTTGTAGGTCACCGTCATCTTCTGCACAATCTTCTTGATGTTCTTATTAGCCGCTTCAACAGTCCCATTCATCTTTGGTCGGTAGGGAGAAGAGTTGTGATGCTGTATCTTGAACTGTTTGCAGAGCTCGGTGATCATTGTATTGTTTAGATTTGTACCGTTATCCGTAATGATCCTCTCTGTTACACCATATCGACAGATCAAGTTGTGTCGGATAAACCGTGCTATGATGTTCTTGGTTACCGTAGCAAAGGAAGCCGCCTCAACCCACTTCGTAAAGTAATCAATAGCCACCAGAATGAAACGATGCCCTTTGGACGCAGTAGGTCTGATCTCGCCAATCATGTCGATGCCCCACATTGCAAAAGGCCAAGGAGCTGTCAAAACATTTAGAGGAACTGGAGGTACATGCACCTTATCAGCATAGACTTGGCACTTATGACAGGTCTGAGAATGTTGATAACAATCGGCTTCCATAGTAGACCAATAATGTCATGCCCGTAGGATTTTCTTTGCCATGGTATGCCCACTGGAATGAGTCCCGAAGGTACCTTCATGTAGTTCTTCCATGATCCTTTCTGCCTCGCTCTTGTCCATACATCGCAGTAAGGTTGGATCATGGTTACGCTTGTAAAGGATCCCATTGCTGATGAAGAACTTCACAGCGAACCTTCTCAAAAACTTATTATTATTAACAGACGCACCCTCGAGGTATTCTTGAGCCTCAAGATACCTCTTTACCTCGTGAAACCAGGGTTTATCTGCTACCTCTTCCGTCTCAATGTCACAGCAATGTACGGGTTTGTCCAACATCTCAATGGTAATCCGGGGAGCTTCATTGTCCCACCTGACCTTGAACATAGAAGACATGGTAGCTAGCGCGTCCGCTAACTGATTCTCTTCTCTTGGGAAGTGTTCAAAGGTTATTTCCTCAAAGTGCGGAAGCAACGTCAAGACATACTCTTTGTAAGGAATAAGATTTGGGTGTTTCGTATCCCACTCGCCTTTGATCTGACTGATCACTAGAGCGGAATCTCCGAATACACTCAAGAACTTAATCCTTAGGTCAATAGCAGCTCAAAGACCCAAGATGCATGCTTCATACTCCACCGTATTGTTGGTGCATTTAAAACATAATCGGGCGGTGAATGGAGTATAACAACCCTCAGGAGATATGATCACAGTGCCAATGCCATTACCCAACGCGTTTGAGGCTTCATCAAAATACATAGACCATCGGGATCCCTCCTCAGGTCCTTCATCCGGTCCAGGTTCTTCACAATCGGTTACCAACATGATGTTCTCATCCGGGAACTCGAAATTCATGGATTGGTAATCATCCACGGCCTGATGTGCCAAATGATCCTCCAATACACTCCCCTTTATTGCTTTTTGGGTTGTGTATTGGATATCATACTCAGTTAAGATCATCTGCCATCTTGCTATTCTTCCGGACAAGGCAGGATTTTCGAAGATATACTTGATTGGATCCATCTTTGATATCAATAGGGTAGTGTGAGTCAGCATATACTGTCTCAGTCGGCGAGCAGCCCATGCCAAAGCGCATCAAGTTTTCTCGAGCAACGAGTATCGGGTCTCGCAGTCGGTAAAATTTTTGCTAAGGTAGTACATAGCATGCTCTTTTCGGCCAGACTCGTCATGCTGCCCCATCACGCACCCCATTGAGTTGTCCAGTACTGTCAAGTATAAGATCAAAGGTCTCCCTTCAACTGGAGGCATCAGAATAAGTGGCTCTTGAAGATTTTCTTTGATTCTCTCTAAAGCGGTCTGACATTCATCATTCCATTTTACCACTTGATCTTTCTTCAGCAGCTTAAAGATTTGCTCACAAGTAGCAGTCAGATGCGAAATGAATCGGACGATGTAATTTAGCCGTCCCAAAAAGCCTCTAGCTTCCTTTTCTGTTCGTGGAGTTGGCATCTCCTGTATAGCCTTCACCTTTGCAGGATCCACCTGAATACCTTTATCACTAACGACGAAACCTAACAGCTTACCAGACCTTACCCCGAAGGTGCACTTGTTCGGGTTTAACCTTAGCTTGTACATATTCAACCTATCGAACAGTTTCTGGAGATGGTCAAGGAGCTCTTCCTCAGTCTGGGACCTTGCGATCATGTCATCAACGTAAACCTCAATCTCATGGTGAATCATGCCGTGGAACAAAGCGACCATGGCGCACTGATAAGTTGCCCCAGCATTCTTCAACCCGAAAGGCATTACCTTGTAACAGAAGGTGCCCCACTGTGTAACTAAGGTCGTCTTCTCCATGTCCTCGGGAGCTATCTTGATCTGATTATAACCGTAAAAACCATCTATGAAGGAGAAGATCTTATGCTGCACGGTGTTGTCAACCATAACATCGATGTGTGGAAGTGGTAAATCATCCTTGGGACTCGCCCTGCTCAGATCTTTATAGTCCACACACATCCGTACCTTACCATCTTTCTTAGGCACCAGAACAACGTTGGCAACCCACTGTGGGCAAGAAGTGACAGCTAGAAATCCGGTGTCAAACTGTTTCATGACCTCAGCTTTGATTTTTTCAGACATCTCAGGGCGCATACGACGAACCTTCTGTTTTACCAGAGGACATTCTTCTTTAGTTGGCAGGTGGTGAACCATAATATCGGTGTCCAAACCAGGAATATCTTCATATGAACAAGCGAAGATCTCAACATAGTCACGTAGCATCCATATCAACCATTGCTTGACACTAGGCTCCAGATTCGCACCTATCTTGACTTCTTTCCTGTCTTCCTCTGTACCCAAATTCACTGATTCTACTGGCTCTTCGTGAGGCTGTATGGCTCTCTCTTCCTGTAGTAACAGTCTAGAAAGTTCCCCAGGCACTTCACAATCATCCTCACCTTCGTCCTCGACTTGGTTGATCGGATTTTCGAAGTCATAACTGGAAGTAGCAAAGTTGTTATCAATGGGATCCAGAGTGGATGTGGATCTGCATTATGATACGTAAGTGTGTGTGAGACAATAGCTGTTTTTTGATAAAGTGAGATATGAAAAAGAAAAACAAGGAGCGTAAAATTTGTAATGCAAGAAAACGTCCAATGCTTTATTAATGATATATGAAAATGACAAACAATAAGCCCTCACAAACAAAGCCAAGGTGCCTCGGGCAAGGCACCGGGCCGTAAAGTTTCGAACTGTTTGTTACAAATCTCAAAACAAAGTCTATTACTGTGTAATAAAAGAAACGGGTACGAAGTCCTTCGCCGTCCAGTTGTTCAATCCACCGTTGGTAGTCGGGTAGATCCAGCTGTCGATATCCGGGTTCTCATCATCAATACCTTTTGTGGAGGAGACAACCTCAATAACATTGATTCCTGAGCCGTGCTTGGGCATGGGTGCCGTTATGATGTTGGGCTTCTCCGGAGTGTAAAACTCATTCTCTTTGGCTTAGATCAAGTCTTGCACCTTATTATTCAAGGCCCAACAGTTGTTTGTATCATGACCTGGACCATCAGAGTGATAGGCGCAGCGGGCATTTAGGTTATACAGCGGAGATGTGGTGTTGGGATTCTTCGGGACTTCCCTCAGAGTTACCAGGTTGGTCTTTAATAATTGTGGTAGAATTTGAGACAAGGTCATATTGAGCCGAGTGAATTATCTTTGTGGTCTCTCCACCCTTTGCTGATTGTTGCATTGTGGAGCAACTGTGGGTCTTGATATCACTACCGCATTCACTGCTTGACGGTCTTCAGGTCTGCTTTGGCTTCTCGAGCCGTAGACTGCACTAGCTTCTTTCTTATCGGTGAAAGGCTTCTTTTCTGCACTTGATGAAGTACCTTTCTGTATCTTACCACTTCGGATACCAGCTTCTACTCTCTCCCTAGTCAGGATCAACTCAGTAAACCCAGATGACGAACTGCCGATCAGATGGTTGAAAAATGGACCAGACAACGTCCCTAGAAACATATCAACCAACTCCCTGTCAGACAAAGGGGGTTGGACTCTTCCAGCCAAATCTCTCCACTTCTAAGCATAGTCCTTAAAACTTTCACTTGCACCCATAGACATACCCTAAAGCTGAGTACGAGTGGGAGCAAGGTCGGCGTTATACTGATATTGCTTGTAAAAAGCAACAGCAAGGTGCTCCCAGTTTCGGACATTAGCTCCTTCCAATTGATAAAACCATTCAAGCTGAGTCCCTGACAGACTATCTTGAAAGAAATGCACCCACCAATTTCTTTCAGTAGTGTAAGGTTGGATTTTTCTGACGTACGAGCGGAGATGGAGTTTAGGACAGGACATTCCATCGTACTTAGTAAAAACCAGAGCTTTGAACTTATGAGGGATCACCACCCCTGATACCAGTCCCAGTTCTTCAAAATCCAAACCAGGGACCTTCTGACACTCCATAGCACTCAGACGGTCTTCAAGTTGTTTGTACCTATCCTCGGCAGGGGGATACTGTTCCTCATCATAATCTGTATCATTATCAGAAACTGCAGGACTGGGGCCCTTTTCTTCTTCTTGGTCCTCCCCTCCTTTGGATGAAAAGGACAGATCAGCTTGCTGTTTCAACCTATCCCTAAACCTTTTGCCCATACTCAACAACACGACCTTCTTCTTCTCTTTCTCTTTCAAAATGAGAGCTTTCAAATCCTCTTGCCCTTTAGCCAAGCTCAAGAACATCTCTTGGAACTGGGCATTTTATGCCTGAAGATCTTTGATAGCTTGATCGGAAGGCATTTCTGCTGAAATAAACAGCGAAGAAGATGAGAAACCTGTAATGGTACCTGTAATGGTGTGCATGATAATGGGATGCATATGTAATGATTTCAAAGACTTTGGGAGATTTAAATTTGCAAACCAAAAAATAAACAAACTTTATTAGATTAAACTTGTAAAAAGGTTCAACAATGCCTTTGAGGCGTTACAAAGAAATAAATAAAAAAGCAAATCTAAACTAGAAAAAGCAAAAATCAGAAATCCCATGGACGCTTCCCCTTTGTGCTGACGTAGTCGTTGATCGTTCTTTCATTCTCAAGTTGCCCGGTGAGCTTCAAGATCTTCCTCTCCTGCTCATGGTACTTCTCCCAGTAGGTATCCCTCTCCTCCTTCAGCTGAATCCAGGATCTCTTCAATGCCCCAAGATTAGTGGGCATGTAAGGATAAAGGACCGTATAAGGAATGCCCTCTTCATTAGTAGGCTCCACAATCACTGGCAACACAGCTTCATAGGGCATCCCAAGCTTCTGAGCACGAGCTCGAACCCACTGGAGATAGGACTGCATAGGGAGAGAAGTCCTTGGTCCTAGCTCGTGAGGGTCAGATCTGTTCAACATGCCCCAAGCTCGTATAAACCTGCGGCGATGCTCATCAACATCCTCCTTGTAGTCAAAGGCAATATCTGTAAGAAGTAGCTCATGAGGACTGTCTCTCCGAGCACGACCGAATTGCCGCAAAGCTAAACAAGGACTGTAGGTTATACCCCCTCTGATTCTAAGCAACGGGACATTAGGGTATCCCCCACATCGATCAATGACAATAATGCTTTCCATAGCCTTAGAACTCCAAAGAATGTCAGCAGCACGACCTTCTTCTTCTCTTTCTCTTTCAAAATGAGAGCTTTCAAATCCTCTTTCCCTTTAGCCAAGCTCAAGAACATCTCTTGGAACAGGGCATTTTGTGCCTAAAGATCTTTGATAGCTTGATCGGAAGACATTTTTGCTGAAATAAACAGCGAAGAAGATGAGAAACCTGTAATGGTACCTGTAATGGTGTGCATGATAATGGGATGCATATGTAATGATTTCAAAGACTTTGGGAGATATAAATTTGCAAACCAAAAAATAAACAGACTTTATTAGATTAAACTTGTAAAAAGGTTCAATAATGCCTTTGAGGTGTTATAAAGAAATAAATAAAAAAGAAAATCTAAACTAGAAAAAGCAAAAATCAGAAATCCCATGGACGCTTCCCCTTTGTGCTGACGTAGTCGTTGATCGTTCTTTCATTCTCAAGTTTCCTGGTGAGCTTCAAGATCTTCCTTTCATGCTCATGGTACTTCTCCCGGTAGGTATCCCTCTCCTCCTTCGGCTGAATCCAGGACCTCTTCAATGCCTCAAGATCAGTGGGCATGTAGGGATAAAGGACTGTATAAGGAATGCCCTCTTCATTGGTAGGCTCCATAATCACTGGCAACACAGCTTCATAGGGCATCCCAAGCTTTTGAGCACGAGCTCGAACCCACTGGAGATAGGGCTGCATAGGGAGATAAGTCCTTGGTCCTAGCTCGTGAGGGTCAGATCTATTCACCATGCTCCAAGCTCGTATAAACCTGCGGCGATGCTCATCAACATCCTCCTTATAGTCAAAGGCAATATATGTAAGAAGTAGCTCATGAGGACCGTCTCTCCGAGCAAGACCGAATTTCCGCAAAGCTAAACAAGGACTGTAGGTTATACCCCCTCTGATTCCAAGCAACGGGACATTAGGGTATCCCCCACACCGATCAATGACAATAATGCTTTCCATAGCCTTAGAACTCCAAAGAATGTCTGTATGGGAAAGGGACATTATTCTGTAAGACCACCCTAAACCTTCCTCATTCTTCAACACGGACTTGGGGAGGTGCGAAATAAACCACCTCGCCAGCAGCGACATGCAACACATGAGAGTCCCTCTTCTTCGCACAATACGAGTATAAAGGGCATGCAAGATATCACCCAGAAGAGTAGGTACAGGATTGCGAGACAGGAAGATCTTAACCGCATTCACATCAATAAAGGAATCTGGATTCGGAAAGAGAACCAAACCATAGATAAGGAGGGCCAAGATGTCTTCGAAAACCTGAAAGTCCAAATTATCCCAGAACTGCTGAGCTTGATCTATTAGAAACTTGGCTAAGAAACCTTAAACCCGCTTCATGTCTCCCAGTTGGATTTTACATCAGCCCGTGTCATATGCAAAGATAAAGCCATGTCTTCTGGTCTAGGAGTCTTTTCCAAACCTGTGAAGGGTGTCTGCTCGAGGATGGATATGCCCAGTAAGTGAGAAAACTCTTCCAAAGTGGGAACTAGCTGATAATCCAGGAAGGTGAAACAATGATGCACTGGATCGAAGAACTGGAAAAGCACACTCATCATCTGCTCATCAAACTTTGAGGTAACCAAGCTAAGAAGCTGACCATGTCTTCTAATGAATGAAGAAGTATCGGGAACTTTTGAGACTAACTCTCTGAGTTGAGCAGGTATTTGCACAAAGTTAACTCGAATGGTGTTTCTGCGCATGGAAGCCATAATCTGCAAAATAGAACAAAGATAAATCCCCTCGGTCTTTGAAATGGTTAGTGCAATGAAATATGCATGTTATGTTATGATGCATGATGTCATGGTAAAACAAACAGCAGGTATAGCAGATAATAGACATGGTAAAGGCAAACAAGTCACACAAAAGCCCTTAAGTTTAAGGCTTGCATGGGGTCTAGGTACTACCCTTTTGAAGTTCAGTTGGTTTTAACCTGTCCTAATAATAGTAACCGGGTTCTAGAGGTTCTCAATATCACTGACCATCCTCCATCGGTCATGGTTTCAGCTCACACAATCTTTTCTTGCGGTCAGAACTATCTCGAGAGTATGGTCTCAGTGAGTGTAGCGTCGAGTATCAACCAGTTCTCACCTTTACACCGAGGTCGGCTATCTCACTACTTCCTAATGTCCAAGTTGGTCAATTATGGGTTCTAAGGTCAGTTGATGCTTAATGACACACATATCAGCCCCGTATTCTCCTCGTTTCTCCATAAGGGATACCGGTACCAACCAATGTGCCACATCAATGTAGCTACTGCTTCAACCGTATCGATCTACACCGTACAGTTCCCTTACAGTTTATTGCTACTTACCTAAAAGGTGTCCCCAGATCCGGGTTAGGATCTATAGTAACTCCCAATACAAAACCCTTTAACAGTAAAGCAACCAAAACAAACAAGAGAAGCAATTTATGATAAACTAATCCTAAGGTATACCCCACTCATTATATTCCCCAGCAGAGTCGCCATTTCTATGATACGGTGGCAGAATCGGACTGTTTTAGGAAAATGCTGGTTTGTGTTTTACGTTTGTGTTTGCAAAATGTCGCGGTAAGCAAGAGTCGCCACCAACTTTTATTTTATCCAACTGGAAAGGAAAAAAGCACAGAAAAATTCCATTTTCGAGATTTTGAGTACGGGGGGTAGATTATAGAAAGGGAAGGTATTAGCACCCTTTCTATCCGTAGTTTTCTACGGGCTCTTAGGTACTTGCTCATCATTTTAAAATTGCTTCCATGATTGTGTGTTTTGAAATTTTTTTGTCTTACTTCGTTTTAACCCTTGCTTCTGTCTTCAAGAGTGTTACGAAGTGGTTTTTGAAAACTTTGTTTGAAAGGAGTGTAAGTGTGAAAAAGTTTATTTTGAGCAAGTACCTACTAGCATCAACCTACTCGAAAAAAGAATGTTTCTGTTCTTGTTTCCTTTAGACAACGCTATCCCATTATTAATGAGTAGGTAGCACTGTCGTTGGAGTTATAAGGGTCAATTCAAAAGGGACGTACGATCACTAAAGCAATGTTAGAACGTCTTAGTAATAACCCTAGTGTCTTAAGATCATATTCTAGGAAACATTTCCGAGGCAACATTTACGAGGCAACATTTACGAGGCAAAATTTCTGAACGGGACATTAGATCTTTGTTTAGATAAGAGAGCGACCACTAAAACACCCTATACTTAATGATCATTTACCGAAGGCAACCGAAGTGAGAGTATACCCTAGGAGTGCGCATGTGAGAGTGATTTGATTTCAGTTATTATCTTTGCACATTTAGGGTTTGCTAACCATTTTAAAATTAACATACATTCTTGTCATGCAATCCTATTATCATAAATCTAACAGTTAATATTTGCGAAAATTAAAATGCGAGAAATAAAACTACGCTATTACAAGGCTTCGGGGAGGGGGATTAATTACATAGCCAAAAAACCGTAAAACGATAAATAAAAGAAAAATCCTAATTAAACTATTACATCTCATGAGCAGTTACATTAATATTTGCAAAAAATAATAAACGCGTGCAATGAATCGAGAACGAGAAAAAATTAGGGTTTTGACCCCGTCTAAACCTAATTGAAAGAAAGATCATTTTTTGTTTTTTTTGATTATTTTGAGAAAAATAAGGTTTTAATTAAATAAATACAAACCTAATTACTAATTAATTTAAATTAAGAAAAATAATTAATTTGACCTATTTTTTTGCATTTTTGTTATTTTAAGAAAAGAAAGTAGAAATTAAATCAAACAAACCCTAATTTCTAATTTGTTTTAAATTATTTACAAAAAGGTTAAAATTACCCTAAAATTAAATTAAACTAATTATTAAATTAGATTTGACAAAAATAAAACCTAAATCTAAATTGTTGAAAATTGATTTTATGAGTTTTTGTAAAAAAAATTAATTTTATGTTAGAAAATAATTAATCAAAATAAATTAAATAAAGAAATAGAAAAGAAAAATAAGGAAATGGGCCTGATGTTAGTAGCAATGGAGGGGGTGTCAACTGCAAATCCAAGCCCAAATGTGCCTGGCCCATGTTTGACTTTTCAGATCCCATGCATTGGCTTGACTCACGCCCATGATAGGCCCTCGTGTGATAGGCGTTGGATCTGTCATTCTGGAGATCTGGTAGTTGAAGGATGATGGCATATGGTGGACTCCTTGTATGCACATGTGCCTGATTATGCAAGAAACAAAATCATGAAATAATATGGGGGACCTAGGGATCGAACCCAGGCCCTTTGGCTTTTTCCAACGCATGACAACCATCTGAGCTGGCTTGTTTTTCTATTAGAAATATAATAAATAAGCATTATATGATAAAGACCAAGAATGGATTCTGGAAACGCGCGAAATTTGAATGGGCCATTCACACCACGCCACACCATCATGTTCTACCTCCTTCCGTTGCTAAAAGTTTGGAAACTTTTACCTACGGACAAAAGGGCGTAGGTACAACCCTGTGATTCTCCAAAACCTTATGCAAGCATCATAAATCAATTCCAGTGGTACCAATAAACCCGTGGAAGCCTCACGAGCATCATGGTACCACTCTTCATGGCTAATTGTTCCTATAACAAAAAACCCAAAAACGAGCCAAGAACCCTAACTATGGCATCTTGCTCTACAATCAATAAAAATGCAATTGAACATAACCAATAGCTTGCAAATGATTCAGTGATCAAGAATATGTAAAGAAATAATGCTACAAATGCTAGAATCATGATATTCAATTTCAAGAATGTATCAATGTCGTGAGATGCTTACAGTGCGTTTTAGGATGTTATGAAGCTTGTTAATGATTACAATATGACCCAGAGATATCCAGCAAGCGATTGGGATAGCTGGAAAGGCTTGAGATGGCCTGGAAATTGGAATTTGATTCACCACTTTTGTTGATTTTTTGCAAGTTTTTTTTCCAGTTTCTCACGCCTCAAATCCCCTTCTTTTTGATCTGCCCATGCTCTATATGTACTCTAGAATAAATTAGGTCACAAACTTGCTTCAAATCTTTCTCAATTAAGATGATTAAATCATGATTTGATTCTCATGTAAATCTTTCCAAATCAAGCAAAAATCCAATCTTTTTGTGTACATTTGAAGCTTGCACGATTTGATTCTCTTCCGAGCTGTATAAGAGACCTAAACATGCATAAAATCTCAATAAGGTCTTGCACCTTATTCCTTAAGGCCCAACAGTCATCAGTGGAATGCCCCGGGCTATCGGAGTGATAAGCACAACGGGCATTTGGATTGTATTTCGGAGAGGCAGTGTTTACAACCTTCGGGGCCTCTCTGACAGTCACTAGGTTGGTGGACAGCAACTGCGGCAAGATTTGTGATAGAGTCATACTCAACCGGGTAAATTCTCTTCTGGGTCTTTCAGCCCTTTGAGGATTGGTTTGCCGAGGAGCGGCAGCAGGCTTAGCAATCATCACCGCGTTGACAGATTGGCGGCGCTCAGGTTTCTCTTGTCTTCTAGACCCATATACATCACTGGCCTCCTTTTTAAAGGGCTTCTTCTCAGAACTTGCAGATGCACCCTTCTGAATTTTACCAGATTTCATCCCAGCTTCTATTCTTTCTCCAGTCAGAATAAGATCAGTAAACCCTACATATGAGTTACCAATAAGATGATTGAAAAACGGCCCAGATAGGGTCCCCAAGAACATGTCTACCAACTCCCGGTCAGTTAACGGAGGCTGCACCCTGCCAGCCAGATCCCTCCATTTCTGCGCATACTCTTTAAAACCTTCACTTGACCCTAGAGACATACCCTGGAGTTGGGTACGTGTAGGGGCAAGGTCGGCATTATATTGATACTGCTTGTAAAAAGCAGTAGCCAACTCCTCCTAGTTACGAACCTTGGTCCCATCCAGCTGATAGAACCATTCGAGACGAGTCCCTGAAAGAATCTTCTGGAAGAAGTGGATCCACAAGTTTTTGTCCACTGAGTACGGTTGAATCTTCCGCACGTAAGATCTGAGGTGCAGCTTGGGACAAGACGCCCCGTCATACCTGGTAAAAGATGGTGCTTTGAACTTATGAGGAATGATCACACCAGTAGATAGGCCCAAGTCTCCAAAATCCAGCTCGGGCACTTGTTGGATCTCTATAGCATTCAGTCTGTCTTCCAACTGCTTATACCGGTCTTCAGCCGGAGGATACTGTTCCTCATCAAAATCAGTCTCGTTGTCAGAGACTACCGGACTAGGACCTTTTCCCCCTTGGGGACTACCCTTGCCTATGGAAGAACCAGCCTCTTCATTCTGCAGAGTGTTGCCAAACCTTCGGCCCGAGTTGAAAAGAACAGTTCTCTTCTTCTTCTTCTTCTTCTCCTTCTTCAGGAGCAGTGCCTTCAGCTCTTCTTGGCCCTGAGCCAAACCCATGATTAGTTCCTGAAATTGCGCATTCTGCGCCTGAAGAGCCTTGATGGACATCTCAGTTGATGATGAGTCAGGATTCATGATGCTGAAATAAACAGCGAAGAACGGTAAGCAACCTGAAAAGAAGAAAACCTGCTATGCACATGATGGATGATATGTGTTTATGCAATGCATTCAAGGATTCGGAAGTTCAAATTTATTGTAGCCAAAAAAGGAACACATGTTATTATTAAGGAAACAATTGTTTGGTACATCAAAGCCTCATGGGCAAAATAATACAAAAGCAAATCAATCCCAAAAGACACTACGCATCCTCTTTGGAGCTATGTAGGTGTTGAGATTCCTCTCCTCGTGCAATAGGCGGGTGAGCTCCAAGACCTTCTTTTCACTAGCATGTAGACTGGTCTCAAGAGAATTCCGTTCTTCCTTAAGCTGGATCCAACTCTTCTGCATCTCTTCCCAGGACGTGGGCATGTCAGGATGTTGAATGGTGTAGGACACTTCTCCTTCCAAGACTGGCTCTTTGATCACAGGGAGCATATGAGGATAAGGCATTACTAACTTCTGAGAGCGGGCGCGTACCCACTTGAGATAAGGTTCCAACGGGATGGAGTTCCTGTGCCCCAATGTCTTGCTGTCTATCCTACTGGGCATCCTCCAAGCTCTGATAAATCTCTGGCGAAGTCCTTGTGCATCGTTGTCGAAGTCAAAAACTATGTCAGGAATTAACATGTCATGAGGGCCATCCCTCCGAGCATAACCAAACTGTCTCCAAGCCAGGCATGGGTTGTAAGTAATACCTCCTCTGATTCCAAGTAAAGGAACATTAGGGTACTCCCCGCAACAATCAATGATAGTGACATCCTCTCTGGACCGAGGGCACCAATGTATATCTGCATGTGTAAGAGTCATCAACCGTTGTGACCATCTCAAACCCCGCTCGTTCTTCAAAGCTGATTGTGGAAGGTGCGAAATAAACCACCTTCCCAGGAGAGGAGTGCAACACATAAGGACACCTCTTTTTCTCATGGTTCGAGTGTAACATGAGTGAAGGATGTCCCCCAACAACGTAGGTATAGGATTCCTGGACATGAAGATCTGGACAGCACTGATGTCTATAAGCTGATCTGGGTTAGGGAACAACACCAAACCATAGACAAGGAGGGCCACAACTTCTTCAAAAGCTTGTAAGTCAAGGGAGTTCCAACATTCATGGGCCTTTTCAAACAGAAACCTGGCTAAGAACCATTTGATACCACTTCTAACTTCCCAATGTCCCTTGAGGTCAAATGATTGTAGGTGCAAGGCTTTAGCAATCTCTTCAAGCTTGGGTTCCTTTTCCGTACCGTTGTAGGGTAGTTGATCAAGGATAGGGATCTTCAGGAGCTGGGAGAACTCCTCCAATGTAGGTACCAACTGATAATCCAGGAAAGTGAAACAGTGATGCAGAGGGTCAAAGAACTGGAACAGGACCTTTATCATATCCTCCTCAATGTTGGTATTGACCAAGCTGATGAGTCTTCCATGTCTTTCACTGAATGAAGAGCTCTCGAGAATCCTGGATATAAGCTCCTTAAGCTGAGGAGGGATCCTTACAAGGCTTATTTGAATTGTCTTTCTGCGAACAGTTTCCATGTCCTACAAAACAAAAACAAAGATGAAGATTCGAACCCCTGAAATGGTTAGTCAATGGATATGATGCTGGATGATGTCATGATGCTATGATTAAACACACCACAGATATTTACAAAGGAAAACATGGAAGGCACACAAGTCACACAAGACAATCCCTTAGAGTTTAGGCCAGCATGGGGTCTGGGTATTACCCTCTTGAAGTTGGTGGGCTCAACCTGTCCTATTAGAAGTAACCGGGTTCTAAGGGTCCCAATATCACGGGATTGCTTTCATTGTTCATCGTTTCGATTTAGCCACTGAACTGGCGACCGAAATATTCCAGGAAAGCAACCCTCATTTGAGTGTAGTATCGAGTATCAACCAACCTCGAACTGCACCAAAGTCAGTTATCTCACTACCCTAAAGAGGCCAAGATAGTTCAATTAAGGTTCCTAAGGTCTGTTGATGCTTCACGACACCACGCGGAGGCCCCGTACTCTCCTTGACTGAACTCAAGGGTTACCGGTACACACCAAAGTGCCACATCAACGTAGCAGACTGTTTCAACCATGTCGGTATACCCCGCACAGTTCCCTCACAGCCTTGTTGCTACTTTCTAAGAAGGTATCCCCCAGATCCGGGTTAGGATCTATAGAACTCCCAAAACAGGCCCACAATTATAAAGCAAACAGTTCAGACAATTGAAAACACAAGTGATCTTAGTCCTAAGGTACACCTCACTTTTAAAAGAGTCCCCAGCAGAGTCGCCGGTTCTGTGATCGGTGGATCTGGAACTGACTGTTTAACGCTGGTTCGCGAAATGTCGCGGAAGCAAGAGTCGCCACCGTCTTTTATTTTCTCCAACATGGACAGGACAAAAGCACAGAAAAATTCCTTATAGAGATTGCTCTCGGTTCGGGAGGTAGATTATAGAAAGGGAAGGTGTTAGCACCCTTTCTATCCATGGTTATCCATGGGCTCTTAGGTACTTGCTCATTTGTGTTTTCAAAATGGTTTGTTTGCTTTTCAACTGTGGGTTTTTAAAAAAAGTTTCTTTGAAAATTCCAGTTCGACTCTTGTATCGATCCTCAAGAGTGTTTGAAAAGTTACTTTCGAAAGCTTTTTGAAAAGGTGTCGGTGTGAAAAGTATTTTTGTTTTGTTTTTGAAATTTAGAGCAAGTATCTAGAGTCGTCTACCTACCCTAAGGAATTCGTCTGTGTAAATGTCCTTAAAGTAGTGCCATCCCACCATTGAGAGGTAGGTAGCACCACCATTGGAGGTGTTCGGGTCAATTCGAAGGTTCAGGACATGGTGATCACCAGAGCAATAGGAAGATACCTTAGAAGCTACCCTCATGCCAGGTTCCCGGATCATGAGGACTTACTAAAACATCCTCTACTTGACGATCACCTTTCGAGGGGCAAGGCAACAGCGAGGCGTACCCTAGGGGTGGTGTGTGATTTGTGTGTCGTTTTCATTTGCATTTACCTTGTTCATGTCATAGGTGATCTACGCGTTTGTTTTTATTTTAACATTCATTCTTGCATGCAAATTTATTAACAGTTAAAAAGTGCGATAATTAAAGTTCCTACACTATTACAAAGGCGCGGGTCCATATCGCCAAATTTAATCCAGGACCCGATTTGAATAAAGAAATAAAGTGCGGAAAAAATAAATGTTTAATTTACATGGCTTTGGGAGAATTACATGAATATTATAAGAAAGGAAATAAATGCGCGAAACGAACTAATAATCGAAAGCGAGGGCGTTGGACCCTTTTTAATGAAATTAAATTATGATTAATAAATTAATTAAATTAAAATAAAAAGAAAAGATTTTTTTTTTGAGTTTTTTGTATTTATGGATTTTTAATAAGAATTAATGGAATTTAAAACCTAATTCTAGCTATTTTTAATTTATTAAAAAAAATGTTAAAATTAGACCTAAAGTTAACCTAATTATTTAATACAATTTTATTTACAAAAATAAATAATTGATAATTAATATGGTGAGGAAGGCAAAAGGATAAAAATAATCAAAACCCTAATTCTACAAAATTTTTAAGTTTATTGAGAAAAATGTTAAAAATTAATCCTAGAATTTAAAAACTAAATTAATTGATATAATTTATTTACAAAGAAAACATTTAAATAAATATATTTTATTTTTGTGACTTTCTGATTTTTTATATTTTTTATGATTTTTGTGAAAATATTAATTTGAAGAATTGTATTAAAATTAAACAAAACAAATAAAAATAGAAAAAAATATAAAGAGAATGAAAAAGCAAACCAATGGGGGTGTTGTCCCCAAATTGAAGGTATGGTTCAACAATTCTGGCCCATTGAAACCCTGGCCCTTTTGACCTTTCCTGGAAGCGTGTGTACGCGTTGACTGGTGAGTATGATGTTCATCAAGTCTGGGCCCTTGGATGGACGTTCTGGGACATGTGGCATGCTGAGATTGTGGACGTATGATGAACCTCTGGAAGCGAGCTACACGGGAGCATGGTTAGAAAAATAATATGGAATAAAGAAGGGGGACCTGGGAATCGAACCCAGGTCCCAGAGGTTACCAACCCAACGCCTTGCCACTTGATCCACCTAAATGCTTTGTACACAATATAACAAATAAACAATATCAGTCAAAACAAGGGTTAGTGATATTTTTCCGCGCGAAATTCAAACGCGCCAATCCCCTGCTTACACCTCACCTTCTTCTCCAAGTGTCCTGCATTTGCCTGAAAAAACATAAACAAGATTGCGGGGGTTTTAAACCCCCACTATATGATGTATGAAAAAATAGCGAATAGAAATCCTTTGATCATAAATTGATCGCGAGGTATGCATTGAATTCGTCTGAAGCTCCTGGTTTTAATGGCCTAAGTCTCATGTCCCAATTTTTCCATAACAGAGAAACCCCAAATTTGAACCTCTGTAACCCTAAAACGCTTCAATGGTGGATTCTCATATGATGCACAAAAACTCAATCAAAACACATGGTTAGCTTCAGAATGAATCAACTAACACAAATCAAACGTTAAAAATTAAAAATAATGCATGAATCATGATACATGAATATGAAAAAAACCATGAACAGGACACGGTCGTTCTAGCAATTTCCTGCGTTAGGGACAATGGTTTTGATCTAGACACCTTTCTTGAAGCCTCAGGAATGCAATGGGATAGTTATTTTTCCTTGAAACGCCTTAGAATCGTGTTTTCAGTTTTGGAATTTTCTTGAAAAAGTGCAAAGTTGTTTATGGCTTTTGGGCACAGCTTTCAGGTCTTTGTGCATTAGGTTTGCATTAGTATATGTATGGGATCAGATTAGGGTTGAAATTTGGATCCAAAACCCTTTGCATTGATGTATAAGATATTTGATTTTCATGGCATATCTTCCAAATCTTTTCATGTGCTTTTGGTGCCAATTATGATCAAATCACCTTGATTCTTTCCATGTTAGATAGGGCACGAAATCTTGAAGGTATTCCATGCATAAAAAGATTTGAAAAGCTTGCTTTAGTATTTTTCACATATTTTATTTTATTAAATGAATTAATAGCAATTAAAAATTCAAATAAATAAATAAAATTGATGAATAAATCCCCTTTGGGCCAAATGGTCGTGCATATGCTTTGGATGATGAATCTTGGAAGAAAATGTGGCCCATTAGCAATTTTAAGGCATTTGAAGCAAAGTTGACTTTTCAAAATTCCCAAAAATTTCCCAACTTCCACAAGGCATATCTTGCTCAATTTTTAATCTTTGATCATGTTTTTGGACATTTTGGAAAGGTCTTGAAGTCCTCTAACCAATGCCTTTGGTCCCATGTCATTTTTATTTACCAATCTCAAGTTATGGCTTTTGACTTAAAGTCCCTTTTTGTTGACTTTTGAAAATGACCTATAATGTTGAAATTGATAACTTTTTGTGAGAGCATTTCTTGGACTTGAAGTGTGAAGAGGAGTTGTAGGAAATGTCATTCTCTTCAAAATGAGATTTGGATGGAATTTTTCTGATAAACCATGTGGAAGTTATGCCTTGGTCAAGTTATAGTTGACTTTTTCAACTGTTCAAATATGGAAACTTTTGCATCTTGAGACTTTTTGAGCCATGCCTTGAAAATCATGATCAAGAATTGATCAAATGATGTTTGTGGCTTCAAAATAATATGTTGACCAAAAATTTGGACTTTTGACTGTCAAATGACCATTTTGCCCCTGCAGTTGACTGTAGTGCAATTAGGGTTTTTGACTGTGCAATTTTGTGCTGTAAGTCTTGAAACTTGGTATGAAGATGCTTGACCATGTTTGTAGGTATGTGGGACTTGATTGGACCCTTGGAAACTTCATTTTCTTTGTCAGAACCAAAACCCTAGTTTTTTGACTGTTAGGAGGCCCTTGAACTGTGCAACCCTTGGGGAATTTTGAAGCATGCTCTTTGCAAATTTTGAAGAATATGGGAGGGAAAATTTTGGGGTACAACAGTTGCCCCTGTTCAATCTTCTTAGACCTGAGGATGCAGATTGGCTGACGTGCCTTTCGTAATCCGAAGGTGGAAGATGATTGAATACTAGAGTGCCCAGAAATTTGCGCTCACATAGTAGTGTGATGGTGGGAATGGGCTTATAGATGCCATTTGGAGATTTTATGGATAGGATGATGGGCTTATAGATGCCATGCTAAGAGATGATGGATGGTGGATGGGCTTATCGATTCCATCTGGGTGTCGATCGCGTAAGAGATTCCTTAGCGAGAACTTGCGTACCTGCAAAAGAAAATGATTACCTGGCCTGTTGCAGGAGCTGGTCTTCAAACTCTTTGTGTAGATATGTCTTGACTGGTTACAGGAGCTTGATCTGGAGCTTCAGACGGTGATGAATGAACCAGGGATGGTTACTACCTCAACAGGAACGGTGAGAGAACCTTGGATGATTATTACCTCAACAGGAACGCTGAGAGAATCTGGGGCGATTACTACCTCAACAGGAACACTGAGAGAATCATAGGAGACTTCAACCTCAACAGTAACGCTGAGAGAATCTTGGATATCTTCTACTGAGTCTTCATCAGGAAAATCTGTTAGGGATCGATTTAACTGGACTAGAGAAGGCCTTTGACTGGATAAGAAACGGAAAAATCTTAGGGTCGATTTAACTGAATCGGTCTAGGTCTTGAAATCTTCAACTGGATAAGAAACAGGGAGATCTTAGGGTCGATCTGACTGAACCAGAGAAGGCCTTTGACGGGATAAGAAACAGTAAAATCTTAGGGTCGATTTAACTGAACCGGTCTAGGTCTTGAAATCTTCAACTGGATAAGAAACAGGGAGATCTTAGGGTCGATCTGACTGAACCAGAGAAGGCCTTTGACGGGATAAGAAATAGTAAAATCTTAGGGTCGATTTAACTGAACCGGTCAAGGTCTTGAAATCTTCAACTGGATAAGAAACAGGGAGATCTTAGGGTCGATCTGACTGAACCAGAGAAGGCCTTTGACGGGATAAGAAACAGTAAAATCTTAGGGTCGATTTAACTGAACCGGTCTAGGTCTTGAAATGTCTTCAACTGGATAAGAATCAGGGAGATCTTAGGGTCGATCTGACTGAACCAGAGAAGGCCTTTGACTGGGTAAGAAATAGTAAAATCTTAGGGTCGATTTAACTGAACCGGTCTAGGTCTTGAAATATAGCTGAGAACTTAACTGAATCTTTCCTGAAAGGTAAAGGTCAGTCATATGCAATGCATGATGTGATCGGTGGATCTGGAACTGACTGTTTAACGCTGGTTCACGAAATGTCGCGGAAGCAAGAGTCACCACCGTCTTTTATTTTCTCCAAATGGAAAGGACAAAAGCACAGAAAAATTCCTTAAAGAGATTGCTCTCGGTTCGGGAGGTAGATTATAGAAAGGGAAGGTGTTAACACCCTTTCTATCCATGGTTATCCATGGGCTCTTAGATACTTGCTCATTGTGTTTTCAAAAATGGTTGCTTTTCAAAATGTGAGTGGGTTTTAAAAAAGTTTCTTTGAAAATTTCAGTTCGACTCTTGTATCGATCCTCAAGAGTGTTTGAAAAATTTGCTTTCGAAAGCTTTTTGAAAAGGTGTCGGTGTGAAAAGTATTTTTGATTTGTTTTTGAAATTAGAGCAAGTATCTAGAGTCGTCTACCCACCCTAAGGAATTCGTCTGTGTAAATGTCCTTAAAAGTAGTGCTATCCCACCATTGAGAGGTAGGTAGCACCACCGTTGGAGGTGTTCGGGTCAATTCGAAGGTCAGGACATGGTGATCACCGGAGCAATAGGAAGATACCTTAGAAGCTACCCTCATGCCAGGTTCCCGGATCATGAGGACTTACTAAAACATCCTCTACTCGACGATCACCTTTCGAGGGGCAAGGCACAGTGAGGCGTACCCTAGGGGTGGTGTGTGATTTGTGTGTCGTTTTCAGATATTTTGTCTTGTTCATGTCATGGGTGATCTACGCTTTTGTTTTTATTTTAACATTCATTCTTGTATGCAATTTATTAGCAGTTAAAAAGTTGCGAGAAATATAAAGTTCCTAAACTATTACAAAGGCGCGGGTCCACATCGCCAAATTAAATCCAGGACCCGATTTGACATAAAATAAAGTAAAGTACGAGAAATATAAATATCGAATTTACATGGCTTTGGGAGAATTACATAAAAGGAGGGAATAAAATAAACGCGCGAATTGGAATTATGATCGAATGCGAGGGCGTTGGACCCTTTTTAATAAAACTAAATTACGATTAGCGAATTAATTAAATTAAAGTAAAAAAGGAAAAGATTTTTTTTAGAGTTTTTTGGTATTTATGGAATTTTAATGAGAGAATTAAATGAAATAAAAAAATTAATTAATTAACCCTAATTCTAACTATTTTTATTTATTAAGAAAAATATGTTAACATTAAATCTAAAATTAACCTAATTAATTAATGCAATTTTATTTACAAAATGAAATAATTAATTATTATAATAGTAAAAGCAAAGAAAAAGATAAAAGTAATTAAAACCTAATTCTACAAATTTTAAGTTTATTAAAAAAATATTAACATTAATCCTAGAATTAAAAAAAGAACTAAAATAATTAGTATCATTTATTTACAAAATAGCATTTAAATAAAATATATTTTATTTTTAGTCTTTTCTGATTTTTTTTAAATTATTTTTATATTGTGAAAATATTGATTTAAAGAATTAAATTAAAATTAATTAAAACAAATAAAAGTAGAAGAAATAAAAAAAGATGAAAGAGCAAACCAATGGGGGGTTCTGTCCCCAAACTGGAGGTCTTTGGCTAGCAATCAGGCCCACTTGTCTCAAGGCCTTGTTGACTTCTGGCAATTACGTGTAGACTCGTTGACCAACGCCCATGGTGCTCTTCAAACATTGGCCTTTGGATTGCCCTCAGTGGCCATGTGGCACATTTGGATTACGAGTTGCATGGTGGTCTTCAGGGAGTAAGCTGCATAGAATGACATTAGAAAAAATAATATTGAAGGGATAGGGGGACCTGGGAATCGAACCCAGGTCCCATCGCTTACCATACCATGTGCCTTGCCACTGAGCCGTTCACGGGTTTTGAATATAGTATAGAAAACAAATAACATAAAGCAACACAAGGGTTAATGGATGATTTTCGCGCGAATTTCAAATACGCCAATCCCCTGTTTACACCTCACCTTCTTCTCCAAGTGCCCTGCTGTACCTGAAACAAAAACAAACTGAATAGCGGGGGTTTTAAACCCCCACTAAATGGCAAGTACAAAAACAGCGATTAGAATATGGTGGCTCATAAATTGAGCGCGAATAGTGTGTTAAGATCGTCCAAGCTTCCTGAGTTTAATGGTCTAAGTCTCACGTCCCAATTTTTCCATAACTGAGAAACCCCAATTCAAGGTTTCTGAAACCCTAGGCATCGTTCATGGCAACTCTTCATATATGCAATAATTCTTCAATTAAACCATACTACTAGCTTCAGAATCAACTCATTAGTATAAATCAACAATAAAAATGCATGGATATGGCGTGTAGATTTGAATACGATTAAAGAAAAAATCAGGTACAGGGTAACTGCGTTCTACCGTTTCTTTGCGTTAGAAGCAGTGATTTTGATCCAAGAAGCTTCCTTGATGTCTCAGGAAGGCAATGGAATAATTATTTTGTCTTGAAACCCTTTGTAATCACGTTTTCAGTTTTGGAATTTTTCACAAAAAGTGCAATGTTCTTCTTCAGCTTTGGGCGCAGCTTAGAGGTCCTGTGCATTAGGTCTAGCATCTGGCTTATGTATGGAGTGAATTAGGGTTGAGTTTTGATCCAAAAATCCTTGCATTGATGAGAACAATATTTGATTTCCATGGCCTATCTTCCAAATCTTTTTTCACATGTTTTTTGATTCCAATCATGGCAAAACCTTCCAATTTTGATTATGCACGAATCTTGAGCCTTTAAGGAGAGTTTATTCTGCACAAAAAGATTTAAAAACTTTTGTTTAGTATTTTTCCATATTTTATTTAATTTAAATGAATTAATTGCAATTAAAAATTCAAATAAATAAATAAAAATGATGAATAAATCCTCTTTGGGACAAATGGTCGTGCACATGCTTTGGATGATGAATCTTGGAAGAAAATGTGGCCCATTAGCAATTTTAAGGCATTTGAAGCAAAGTTGACTTTTCAAAATACCCAAAAATTTCCCAACTTCCACAAGGCATATCTTGCTCAATTTTTAAGCTTTGATCATGTTCTTGGACATTTTGGAAAGGTACCGAAGTCCTCTAACCAATGCCTTTGGTCCCATGTCATTTTGATTTACCAATCTCAAGTTATGGCCTTTTACTTAAAGTCCCTTTTTGTTGACTTTTGAAAATGACCTATAATGTTGAAATTGATAACTTTTTGTGAGAGCATTTCTTGGACTTGAAGTGTGAAGAGGAGTTGTAGGAAATGTCTTTCTCTTCAAAATGAGCTTTGGATGGAATTTTTTTGATAAACCATGTGGAAGTTATGCCTTGGTCAAGTTACAGTTGACTTTTTTAACTGTCCAAATATGGAAACTTTTGCATCTTGAGACTTTTTGAGCCATGCCTTGAAAATCATGATCAAGAATTGATAAAATGATGTTTGTGGCTTCAAAATGAGATGTTGACCAAAAATTTGAACTTTTGACTGTCAAATGACCATTTTGCCCCTGTAGTTGACTGTTGAGCAATTAGGGTTTTTGACTGTGCAAGCTTGTGCTGTAAGTCTTGAAACTTGGTATGAGGATGCTTGACCATGTTTGTAGGCATGTGGGACTTGATTGGACCCTTGGAAACTTCATTTTCTTTGTCAGAACCAAAACCCTAGTTTTTGACTGTTAGGAGGCCCTTGAACTGTGCAACTCTTGAGAGATTATGAAGCATGCTCTTTGCAAATCTTGAGGAATATGGGAGGGCAAATTTTGGGGTACAACAGTTGCCCCTATTCAATCTTCTTAAACCTGAGGATGCAGATTGGCTGACGTGCCTTTCGTAATCCGAAGGTGGAAGATGATTGAACACTAGAGTGCCCAGAAATTTGCGCTCACATAGTAGTGTGATGTGGGGAATGGGCTTATAGATGCCATTTGGACATTGATGAATAGGATGATGAATGAACCAAGGATGGTTACTACCTCAACGGGATGGTGAGAGAACCTTGGACGATTGCTACCTCAACAGGAACGCTGAGAGAACCTTGGGCGACTTCAACCTCAACAGTAACACTGAGAGAATCTTGGGCGACTTCAACCTCAACAGTAACGCTGAGAGAATCTTGGATATCTTCTACTGAGTCTTTATCAGGAAAATCTGTTAGGGGTCGATTTAGCTGGACTAGAGAAGGCCTTTGACTGGATAAGAAACAGGAAAATCTTAGGGTCGATTTAACTGAACCGGTCAAGGTCTTGAAATCTTCAACTGGATAAGAAACAGGGAGATCTTAGGGTCGATCTGACTGAACCAGAGAAGGCCTTTGACTGGATAAGAAACAGAAAAATCTTAGGGTCGATTTAACTGAACCGGTCTAGGTCTTGAAATCTTCAACTGGATAAGAAACAGGGAGATCTTAGGGTCGATCTGACTGAACCAGAGAAGGCCTTTGACTGGATAAGAAACAGGAAAATCTTAGGGTCGATTTAACTGAACCGATCAAGGTCTTGAAATCTTCAACTGGATAAGAATCAGGGAGATCTTAGGGTCGATCTGACTGAACCAGAGAAGGCCTTTGACAGGATAAGAAACAGAAAAATCTTAGGGGCGATTTAACTGAACCGGTCTAGGTCTTGAAATATAGCTGAGAACTCGACTGAATTTTTCCTGAAAGGTAAAGGTCAGTCATATGCAATGCATGATATGGATCAAGCAATGATGTTCTCAACATAAATGAGATTTGTAAGATATGATGCGTATATGCATGCTATAATGTATGGAGATGTGATGTTTATGAATGTATCTTGGTTGTCTAGGAAAGTAAATCCTTGACGGGTGCCGGGAAGTCATGTCCTGGGCTGATGTTGAAGAATAGATTTTGCTTCCGCTGGGGATGATAGTTGCAAGAATACCGGTAGGAGAAGATAACTCCGTTGGGGAATAAACTTGGCGAGTGGATTACTCTGCGGGGAGAAAAGTATTCTGACGATCTTGCTGGGAAGCAATACTCTGTGGGGAGAGAGATACTTTGTTGAAATGTTGATGGTAACTTTGCTGGGGATACCATTGTTGTGTTGGAAGTGTTAATAGACTTCGCTGGGGATAAGAAGACTTCGCCGAGGACGATCTTCTCATGGCCTTTGGCTGAGGATAACCCAGTTGGTAGGGAAATAACTCTTTGAATAAAGCCGGGAGACGCGTTCGTGCTCTGCGAGGATAAGCTTCCAGAATCTACTGGGGATAAGCTTACTGCTTGGGGAGATGGATTCCAACTTTCCTGGGGAAACTGGATTGGACTCTCTTGGGGAAGTTTTGAACGGTATCGGGGAGGTGACTCCATTGAATGTCTGGTATACCGCCGGGGAACAATCTTTAGACCAAGACTGCCGGGGATGCTTGTTAAGAATGCATACATTCTGCTGGGGAATGTTGAGATCTGCGGGAGGATACCCAACTTCCTTAAGTTTGATAATAGCTTTGCTTGGGGAGAGTGCACTGACTTGCTGGCTCACTCTCTGGGGAATTAAGATATCTGGTTATGTTCTTTAGCTGAACCTACCTTGGTACCTTGGAGGACAGAACAATTAGATTGCTTAGACAACTCTTTATTGCCCCTGTTTCTAATGTTACCTGTAATTAATCCTTTGTTTCGTATGCAAATATTCATGAGTTAGCAAATTATTGTCAATGCATATATCACAAATTGAACCTTGGACGTTCTTCGCAAAACAAAACAGAAAAGGAAAAACAATTGGCAATTTTAACTGAAAAGTATATTTGTATTGATTTTTTTGAATTTGCCTGTAAAGTAGGCGTTTATGTACAAGAGGCTGACGTCCTAGTAAGAGGACGCCGCTGAACAAAAGAGTTTATACAATTTGTACAAAAGAAAATAAAACAGCTGTGTGAAATGAATGATCCCACTGGGTTTCAACTCTGCTATTGCCCTTATATCTCCGAGCGTCTCATCACTTGATGACCTTAGTTGAAGATGAAGCTGACTGATTGATGCCGTCTGAACTTGATGTTGATATCGGATTCTGGATGCAAAGTGATCCAATGAGACATAGTATTATGCTTTATCCCTAACTTTTTCCTGGACCGCCCTTTCGTGTTTTCAGTCCACCGGGATACCCATTTTTGCCCAAGCCGCCTTCTCAGGTTTTCGACTTGCCGGGTGTACATATTTTTTTTTATTTCATCCCTTCATTTTTCCCGAACCCTTTTGGTTCGTCGGGAAGCCCTAATTTTTGCCTAGGTATGTCAACCTAGCGGGTCTTTTTTATGCGTAGTATCTTTTTACTATGTCTGCATTGGCGGGGTGAGGAAGGTCGTCACCATCCATGTTGGTTAGAATCATGGCTCCTCCTGAGAACACATGTTTAACCACAAATGGCCCTTCGTACGTAGGGGTCCATTTGCCCCTTGGATCACTCTGAGGAAGAATGATTCGCTTGATTACCAAATCCCCAACTTGATATTCCTGTGGTCTGACCTTTTTGTTAAATGCCCTGATCATCCGTTTCTGATACGTCTGACCATGATAGATAGCAGCGAGTCTCTTTTCATCAATAAGGTTTAATTGATCAAGTCGTGTCTGGATCCAATCATCTTCGTTCAGATTTGCATCCTTCATTATCCGGAGAGAGGGTATTTGCACTTCGATCGGTAAGACTGCTTCCATACCGTAGACCAAGGAGAAAGGAGTTGCCCCGGTTGACGTCCTGGCTGAGGTACGGTACCCATGTAGAGCGAACGGTAACATCTCGTGCCAATCTTTATAAGTCACTGTCATCTTCTGCACGATTTTCTTAATGTTCTTATTTGCTGCTTCTACAGCCCCATTCATCTTCGGTCTGTAAGGAGAAGAGTTATGGTGCTGTATCTTAAACTGCTCGCAGAGCTCAGTGATCATCTTGTTATTGAGATTGGTACCGTTGTCTGTAATAATTCTTTCTGGGACGCCGTACCGACAGATCAGATTGTGCCGAATGAACCGTGCCACAACAGTCTTGGTTACTGTAGCGTAGGAAGCTGCTTCAACCCACTTCGTGAAGTAATCAATCGCTACCAGGATGAAGCGATGCCCATTGGACGCTGTAGGTTTAATATCACCGATCATATCTATGCCCCACATTGCAAACGGCCAAGGCGCAGTCAGAACATTTAGAGGAACTGGAGGAACATGCACCTTGTCTGCGTATATCTGGAATTTATGGCATGTCCGAGAGTGTTGGTAACAGTCGGCTTCCATGGTGGACCAGAAATACCCTGCCCGAAGGATCTTCTTTGCCATAGTGTGTCCAATAGAATGTGTTCCGAAGTTCCCTTCATGTAACTCTTCCATGATCCTTTCTGCTTCAGTCTTATCCACACAACGCAGTAAGGTCGAATCATGGTCTCGCTTGTACAAGATGCCGTTGCTAAGGAAGAACTTCGTTGCGAACCTTCTCATAAACTTTTTATCGTTGACAGATGCACCTTCAGGGTATTCCTGAGCTTCCAAGTATCTCTTCACCTCATGGTACCAAGGCTTCTCAGTCACCAATTCAGTCTCGAGATCACAACAGTATGCCGGTTCGTCCAGTTTCCAGATGATGATCCGAGGAGCCTCATTGTCCCATTTGACCTTGAACATAGAAGACATTGTAGCTAACGCGTCCGCCAACTGATTCTCTTCTCTCAGAAAGTGTTCAAAGGTTATCTCTGTGAAGTGGGGAATCAAGG
Source organism: Vicia faba (assembly GCA_948472305.1). Classification (NCBI taxonomy): domain Eukaryota; kingdom Viridiplantae; phylum Streptophyta; class Magnoliopsida; order Fabales; family Fabaceae; genus Vicia; species Vicia faba. The sequence goes on from OX451736.1 coordinate 359,441,818, forward strand.
TCAACACACATTCTTTGTAAGGAATAAGATTCGGATGTTTCGTATCCCACTCTCCTTTGATCTGATTGATCACGAGAGCGGAATCTCCGAAGACACTCAGAAACTTGATCCTTAAGTCGATCGCAGCTTGGAGACCCATGATGCATGCCTCATACTCCGCCATGTTGTTGGTGCAGTTGAAACATAGCCGGGCAGTGAGTGGAGTATGAGTGCCTTGAGGGGATATGATCACAGCGCCGATACCATTACCCAAAGTGTTGGAGGCTCCGTCAAAGTGCATAGACCATCGAGATCCTTCCTCAGGTCCTTCATCCGGTCCAGGTACTTCACAATCAGTCACTATCATGATGCTCTCGTCCAGAAACTCGAAGTTCATTGACTGATAATCGTCTACTGCCTGATGTGCCAAGTGGTCTGCCAATACACTACCTTTGATGGCTTTCTGGGTTGTGTACTGGATGTCGTATTCTGTCAAGATCATTTGCCATCTTGCTATTCTCCCACACTACAAGAAAAAAAGAGATTTACGACACATAAATTGCGACAGTTCCCACAAAACCGTCCTTATTCCTGAATTGCGACAGTTGTCACGACGGTTAGGCTCAACCGTCGTAGATTTTCAAGCATTATGAGTAACATAATTGCGACAGTTACCAAAAAACCGCCCTCTTTTCACATCCGCGACAATTAGGTGAACTGTCGTAACTACATTAGCCAATCATAATCGCTACTTTTTTTTATTCTTTTACTTTCCCACTTTTTTTCTTTCATTTCCCCTTCTTTTTCTCTTTTATTAATAATAATAATAATAATAATAATAATAATAATAATAATAATAATAATAATAATAATAATAATAAAATAAATTACCAACAAAATAAATTTTCACACCCATCATTATTATTTTAAGATTTTCATAATTTTATTTATTAAATTACAATTTCCTTTATATTTTTCTTCTTTATTTATTTAAGATTTTAATTCCATCCACATTTCTAATTTTAAGAAAGAAGTTTTATCTTTTTATCTTTTATTTTATTATTTTAAGTTAACAAATAATATATATATATATATATATATATATATATATATATATATATATATATATATATATATATATGATATCACAAAATGTTAGTAATTCATTTTTAAACAAAATATCAATTTACTTTTACAGTATCCTTCGTCCGATCCGTAACAATGGATTCATGGTCTGATCTCCAGATCAAGAAAATGGAAGCCGGTGGTAACCGCAATCTCAATTCGTTTCTCTCTCAATACGGAATTCCCAAGGAAACAGATATTATAACTAAGTATAATTCTAACGCGGCTTCGATCTACCGCGATCGGATTCAGGCTCTCGCTGAAGGTCGCTCGTGGCGGGATCCGCCGGTTGTTAAGGAGAATGCTAATACTAATTCTCGATCTGGTAATGGTAATGGTAAGGGGAAGCCGCCTCTTGCTGCTGGTTCTAATGGAGGTTGGGATGATAATTGGGGTAATGATAATGATGATGGTTATGGATCTCGCGGCGGTGGTGGTGATTTTCGGAGGAATCAGTCTACTGGTGATGTTATGGGGTTTGGTGGAGGAGGGATTGCACCGTCGCCCAGGTCGAAGTCGACGGAGGATATTTATACAAGGACACAATTGTAGGCTTCTGCTGCTAACAAGGAAGGGTTTTTCGCGAAGAAGATGGCGATGAATGGAGCGAGACCGGAGGGGCTTCCTCCCTCGCAGGGTGGGAAGTATGTTGGATTTGGATCTAGTCCAAATCCTTCTCAGAAGATGTCTAATCAAAGTGATTATTTATCTGTTGTTTCTGAGGTTATACTCTGAATCTTGCTTTTGTTTATGGGAAATGGTTTATTGTTTGTTGAGATGTGTTTCTGTGTTGTGTGTTTTCAGGGAATTGGTAAATTATCGATGGTTGCTCAGTCTGCAACCAAGGAGATCACTGCCAAGGTAATTTGCATAGTTAGTACATTGTTTGTGAATTGTGATCCTATTTTCTATAAAAAGTACTACATCTTTTGTGTTTTTTGTTAAGCTTCTTTCTATTTTGAATTTGATGCATTTTGGTATTTAACACCACGGATCTTGGGGAAGGGGGCTGGGGATAGTAATCCGGAGTTTGGAGTTTGGTAGAGAGGGAAGTAAACCCTGACTGAAGAATGTTATTGCCAGGGATCAAACTCGGGTACTCGGGATCAGTTTGTCCTTAACCCAAACTCACAACTAATTGGCATATGAGGTGTGTGATGTGTGAATAATTTATTGATATGTAATGTAATTTTTATGTCTCCTTGGAGTTTTCCTTGATTCTGAGGATGAAGAACTATGACGAATAAAGGTTATACTGAATATATTTGAAGAGAGAATAAAATAACTTCCAATCTTATTGGCTATTGAATTCTATATTTATGTTTGATAATATATTGTTTTTAACATGTTCTAACTTATGAGATTAAGTTATGTCAGTGTCTTTTAAAAGGACCTGCAGCGTGATTCTGAAAATCATTATTTATTAAAAAATTGATATTTATTCTTATGTTTAATTTGAAATTACTCTTTGTTGTAAATGATTATAAACTCAATCAATTTTAATGGATATACTGGTAATGTTGTTATTACCCGTCATGCTTTATGGAGCCACTTGTAAGCGTGAGCCTGGCAGTGACACTTACCCAAACGTTCTCTAATGGAGAATCAATTCAAAGTCAGTCCATTAGGATTGATTACAAAGGTAAACAGTCACCATTGTACTACAACCAAGGAATTATCCGAGCCTGTTTCTTACAGCTGCAAATATGATGTTTCTGCATTTCAGATTCAAAACATTCTGAACTTGCTTGATACAGAAAAAATAATTGATGCTGAAAATGAGAAGAACCTTTACTGTTTTCTCTCTATCAAGTATCACATATTGAAAATTAAATCCTTTCCACGTGTCACCTTCCATCCTTTGTTTTGTTTAACCATGGCTAAAAAATTAGGAAAAGTTGTCCCTTAAAATGCATATTTCCTCAAAATCCAACCAGTTGTTATTTTTTAACAGCTTTTCTCTGAAATTAATTACTACTCTTTGTATATTGCAGTTTTGACTCGTCTTGCTTCTCCGTCGTTGAAGGTCCACCGTCCGGAAACCGTCAAACATTCAAGGAAGGATCATGGTCCTAGCATGGAAGTTTAACACAAAATCACTTAACACTAAGGACTTTCATGAATTTTGTAGAATATTGTAACATTTTTTGTAATTCTCTCAAGTTGTAGCAAACCAATGTAAATATTAAAATGAAATTTGGCCTTTGATGATATTTGAATTTTTCTTGTTTATTGGTAAAATTTGCACTTCTTTTTACCTTTGATCACATTTTTTTGATATTATTGATGATTATTTGATATTAAATGTTTTTATTGTAATCAACTTTATTATGTTGAAAAGTGATAGAAAATAAAATAAAAAAACTATAAATAAAAAAATATTAAAGTAAATAATAATTTAAATATAATAGTAAAATATTATAGTAAAATAATATTATATTTAAAATTATTTTACTAAATAATAATTTAAATAAAAATATTATTTGAAATTTATAAATCAGATTACGACGGTTAAAACCGCCGCAATTTCTAACCTACGGCGGTAGAATAACCGTCGCAAACAACAACAAAAACAAAAAATAAAGTCAAATTCACGACGGTATATAACCGTCGCTATCTGTTGTGCGTGACAGTTTTTGCAACCGTCGCGAAATAGGCTGGGGACGCACGATTCTGCGACGGTACTTCTACCGTCGTAGATTGTAAATTGCGACGGTTTTAACCGTCGTAATCAGCCAAAATAACCGTCCCAATCTATCATTTTTCTTGTAGTGCCAGACAGAGCAGGCTTTTCGAATATGTACTTTATAGGATCCATCTTTGAGATCAACAAGGTAGTGTGAGTCAGCATATACTGTCTCAACCGGCGAGCAGCCCATACCAAAGCGCAGCAAGTTTTCTCAAGCAGTGAGTATCGGGTCTCACAGTCGGTAAACTTTTTGCTAAGGTAATAAATGGCATGCTCTTTTCGGCCAGACTCGTCATGCTGCCCCAGCACACACCCCATTGAGTTGTCAAGTACTGTCAGGTATAATATCAGAGGTCTCCCCTCAACCGGTGGCATAAGAATGGGTGGTTCTTGGAGATACTCTTTGATTTTGTCAAAAGCAGCCTGACATTCGTCATTCCAACGTACTACCTGATCTTTCTTCAGCAGCTTGAAAATTGGTTCACAGGTAGCAGTTAGGTGCGAGATGAATCGAGCAATGTAATTCAGGCGTCCTAAAAAGCCTCTGACCTCTTTCTCTGTCTTAGGAACCGACATCTCTTGAATAGCTTTAACCTTGGCAGGGTCCACTTGAATACCCTTATCACTTACAACGAAGCCTAGCAACTTTCCAGATCTTACCCCGAAGGTGCACTTGTTCGGGTTCAACCTCAGCTTGTACAACTTCAGACGGTCAAACAATTTCTGCAAATGATCTAGGTGCTCTTCCTCAGTCTGGGACCTTGCGATCATGTCGTCAACATACACTTCTATCTCATGATGGATCATATCATGAAATAAAGCAACCATGGCACGTTGGTAGGTTGCCCCAGCGTTCTTCAGTCCAAAAGGCATGACCTTGTAGCAGAAGGTGCCCCACTGAGTAACAAAGGTAGTCTTTTCCATGTCTTCAGGAGCCATCTTGATCTGATTGTAACCTGAAAAACCATCCATGAAAGAGAACACCTTATGCTGAGCAGTATTGTCAACAAGGACATCAATGTGAGGTAGGGGAAGTCATCTTTGGGGTTGGCCCTGTTCAGATCCCTGTAGTCGACACACATTCTGACCTTTCCATCTTTCTTAGGTACTGGCACCACATTAGCAACCCACTGAGGGTAAGAAGTCACTGCGAGAAACCCGACATCAAACTGTTTCATAACCTCGGCTTTGATCTTCTCAGACATCTCTGGACGCATACGGCGGACCTTTTGCTTGACCGGAGGATAGTCTTCCTTGGTAGGCAAGTGATGGACCACAATGTCGGTATCCAAACCAGGCATGTCTTCGTAGGACCAGGCAAAGATCTCCATATAATCATGTAGCATCTGAGTCAACCGTTGCTTCACGCTGAGCTCTAGGTTGGCACCAATCTTTACCTCCTTCCTGTCCGTCTCAGTACCCAGATTTATTGTTTCCACTGGCTCTTCATGTGGTTGAATTGCCCTCTCTTCCTGGAGTAACAGTCTTGCAAGCTCGCCAGGCACTTCGCAATCATCTTCACCTTCGTCTTCGGCTAAGTTGATCGGATTTTCGAAGTCATAACTGGCAGTAGCAGAGTCGTTACCAGTGAGATCAAGAGTGGATTGAAACCTGTATGAGTGAGTGTGTGTAAATACAACTGTTTTTGAAATATATAAAGGAAGGAAAGACAGAAAAGGAGCATAAGATTTGAAATGCGAGAAAACGTCCAAGATCTTTATTCATGATATATGAAATGACAATTTATATGCCCTCACAAATGAAGCCACGGTGCTCCGGGTAAGACACCGGGCCATAGAGTTTTAATTGTTTATTACAAATAACAAAACAAAGAAGTTTATTACTGCGTAACAAAAGTAACAGGAGTATGGTCTTTAGCAATCCAATTGGTCAGTACGCCATCAGTTATCGGGTAGATCCAGCTATTGAACTCAGCTTCATCCACTTCATCATCCTCTCCCACAGCATTCACCCCTGGATTGGTAATGAGTACATGAGATCTTCTGGTCTTTGCCTTCCGCATAGCCTTCTGACCCTCTGCAGTAAAACCTAGTCCGAACTTGTCCGTTTTCTGTGTAAAATCAGGGAGCCTGCCCCAGTTAGCACATTCACCTTTCTTGACCACAGCCCGGGCATCCTTCAAGGAAGCCATCTTCAAAGGAACATCCTCTTCGACCACTGTTTCTGCTGCTGCCAAAGTTGGAGGTACCTCTTCGAAATGCTGAAAGGGGGTTTCAATAAACTCCCCGTCCATCTCAATATATCTGAAGGAATTCAAATGGCTCACCATATACTCCTCTTCTCCCTGCACAGTGACAATCTTCCCTCTGACGGGGTACTTGAGCTTCTGGTGCAAGGTAGAGGTCACTGCCCCAGCTTTGTGGATCCAAGGTCGACCCAGTAGACAAGAATACGATGGACGGATATCCATCACATAAAAGGTAGAGTCGAACACCTGAGAACCCACCCGGATAGGAATGTCTACCTCTCCATGAACCATCCTCTTGGAACCGTCAAAGGCTCTGACGATGATGTTGCTAGGTTTCAGCTCCAGGCCTTCACAATCCAAACGGTCCAAGGCCTTCTTGGGTAGCACATTTAGGGAAGAACCAGTGTCCACCAACACGTGCGCCAGAGTAGTGCCCCTGCATTCAATAGAAACATGCAGGGCATCATTGTGGTCCTTTCCCTTAGCAGTAAGGTCAGCATCTGAGAAACCCAAACCATTGTCCGCTGTCAGATTTGCTACGCAATCAGTGAATTGAACTGCAGATGTTTCCTGTGGCACATGGGCCGTCTTGAGAAATGAAATCAAGGCCTTAGCATGGGCCTCTGAGCATAGTAATAAGAAGAGCATTGAGATCTTGGAGGGTGTATGCCCCAACTTCTCGACAACATTAAAGTCACTCTTCTTAATTATTTTTAGAATTTCCTCCATCTCTTGTTGGGAGGCTTCAGCAGTTACAGGTCTTGGTGCCTCCATCCGGGCAGGCTCATCTTCAATCCCTTTGCCCCGAGCATTAGATGACTCGGCAGCAGGGGACACAACTTGATCAGAACTGGGAACATGTACATTTGCAGGTGTTATAGTGAGAGGTCTTCGAATAGTTGGTGGTGCAATGTCAGGCGAGAAGAGCCTGCAACTGCGGGTAACTTTTGCTGGACCAGTGATATTGCTGATGCTGGTGCCAGTGTTGAACTCTTGTTTGATTCCATTCACATACACGTCTTCCCCATAGTGCCAGGGGACAGCCTTATTAGATTCGTAGGGGAGAGGCCCCGGAACAGTAATAACAACAGGTGCGACAATCATGATTTGAACCGGCTTCCTTGGGAGAGCCTTGATTGGATTATTAAATATTGTAACAACAGAAACTTCTTCTACCGGAACAAACTGAACAACAGTCTTCTTGAACAGAATCTCTTTGCTGTCCATTAGGCTTTGGATGCCCAACTTCAGCAAAGGACAACCAGAGAGGGAAACAGCACAGAAAAGGCAACCTTCACTACAACCCGGAAATAAACCGGCCAACAGTAGATTCCTCTTGACAGTCATTAAGGGAGTAGCCACATCATCCACAGAAATGGCATATACATCTTCATCAACAACATTTACTCCATGCTGGGGCATAGGAGCAGTCACCACATTCGGCCTCTCAGGCGCTTCAAACTGTATCTCTTTTGCATCAATAAGGTCTTGCACCTTATTCCTTAAGGCCCAACAGTCATCAGTGGAATGCCCCGGGCTATCGGAGTGATAAGCACAGCGGGCATTTGGATTGTATTTGGGGGAGGCAGTGTTTACAACCTTCGGGGCCTCTCTGACAGTCACTACTAGGTTGGTGGACAGCAACTGCGGCAAGATTTGCGATAAAGTTATACTCAAACGGGTAAACTCCCTTCTAGGTCTTTCAGCCCTTTGAGGATTGGTTTGCCGAGGAGCGGCAACAGGCTTAGCAATCATCACCGCGTTGACAGATTGGCGGCGCTCAGGCTTCTCTTGTCTTCTAGACCCGTATACAGCACTGGCCTCCTTCTTAAAGGGCTTCTTCTCAGAGCTTGACGATGCACCCTTCTGAAGTTTACCAGACTTCATCCCAGCCTCTATTCTTTCTCCAGTCAGAATAAGATCAGTAAACCCTGCAGATGAGTTACCGATGAGATGGTTGAAAAACGTCCCAGATAGGGTCCCCAAGAACATGTCTACCAACTCCCGGTCAGTCAACGGAGGCTGCACCCTGCCAGCCAGATCCCTCCACTTCTGTGCATACTCTTTAAAACCTTCACTTGACCCTAGCGACATACCCTGGAGTTGGGTACGTGTAGGAGCAAGGTCGGCATTATATTGATACTGCTTATAGAAAGCAGTAGCCAACTCCTCCCAGTTACGAACCTTGGTCCCATCCAGCTGATAGAACCATTCGAGATGAGTCCCTGAAAGACTCTCCTGGAAGAAGTGGATCCACAAGTTCTTGTCCACTGAGTACGACTGAATCTTTCGCACATAAGACCTGAGGTGTAGCTTGGGATAAGACGCCCCGTCATACTTGGTAAAAGATGGTGCCTTAAACTTATGAGGAATAATCACACCAGTAGACAAACCCAAGTCTCCAAAATCCAGCCCAGGCACTTGTTGGATCTCCATAGCATTCAGTCTGTCCTCCAGCTGCTTATACCGGTCTTCAGCTGGAGGATATTGTTCCTCATCAAAATCAGTCTCGTTGTCAGAGACTACCGGACTAGGACCTTTTCCCTCTTGGGGACTACCCTTGCCTATAGAAGAACCAGCCTCTTCATTCTGCAGAGTGTTGCCAAACCTTCGGCCGAGTTGAAAAGGACAGTTCTCTTCTTCTTCTTCTTCTCCTTCTTCAGGAGCAGAGCCTTCAGCTCTTCTTGGCCCTGAGCCAAACCCATGATTAGTTCCTGAAATTGCACATTCTGCGCCTGAAGAGCCTTGATAGACATCTCGGTTGATGATGAGTCAGGATTCATGATGCTGAAATAAACAGCGAAGAACTGTAAGCAACCTGAAAAGAAGAAAACCTGCTATGCACATGATGAATGAGATGTGTTTATGCAATGCATTCAAGGGTTCGAAAGTTCAAATTTGTTGTAGACAAAAAAGAACACACGTTATCATTAAGGAAATAATTGTTTAGTACATCAAAGCCTCATGGGCACAAATTGCAAAGAAAATCAATCCCAAAAGACACTACGCATCCTCTTTGGAGCTATGTAGGTGTTGAGATTCCTCTCCTCATGCAATAGGCGGGTGAGCTCCAAGACCTTCTTTTCACTAGCATGTAGACTGGTCTCAAGAGAATTCCATTCTTCCTTAAGCTGGATCCAGCTCTTCTGCATCTCTTCCCAGGACGTGGGCATGTCAGGATGCTGAATGGTGTAGGACACTTCTCCTTCCAAAACTGGCTCTTTGATCACAGGGAGCATATGAGGATAAGGCATCACTAACTTCTGGGAGCGGGCCCGTACCCACTTGAGATAAGGTTCCAATGGGATGGAGTTCCTGTGCCCCAGTGTCTTACTGTCTATCCTACTTGGCATCCTCCAAGCTCTGATAAATCTCTGGCGAAGTCCCTGTGCATCATTGTCGAAGTCAAAAACTATGTCAGGAATTAACATGTCATGAGGGCCATCCCTCCGAGCATAACCAAACTGTCTCCAAGCCAGGCATGGGTTGTAAGTAATACCTCATCTGATTCCAAGTAAAGGAACATTAGGGTACTCCCCGCAACGATCAATGATAGTGACATCCTCTCTGGATCGAGGGCACCAATGTATATCTGCATGTGTAAGAGTTATCAACCGTTGTGACCACCTCAAACCCCGCTCGTTCTTCAAAGATGATTGTGGAAGGTGCGAAATAAACCACCTTCCCAGGAGAGGAGTGCAACACATAAGGACACCTCTTTTTCTCATGGTTCGAGTGTAACATGAGTGAAGGATGGCCCCCAGCAACGTAGGTATAGGATTCCTGGACATGAAGATCTGGACAGCACTGATGTCTATAAGCTGATCTGGGTTAGGGAACAACACCAAACCATAGACAAGGAGGGCCACAACTTCTTCGAAAGCTTGTAAGTCAAGGGAATTCCAACATTCATGGGCCTTTTCAAACAGAAACCTGGCTAAGAACCCTTTGATACCACTTCTAACTTCCCAATGTCCCTTGAGGTCAGATGATTGTAGGTGTAAGGCTTTAGCAATCTCTTCCAGCTTGGGTTCCTTTTCTGTACCGTTGTAGGGTAGTTGATCAAGGATAGGGATCTTCAGGAGCCAGGAGAACTCCTCCAGTTTAGGTACCAGCTGATAGTCCAAGAAGGTGAAACAGTGATGCAGAGGGTCAAAGAACTGGAACAGGACCTTTATCATATCTTCCTCAATGTTGGTATTGACCAAGCTGATGAGTCTTCCATGTCTTTCACTGAATGAAGAACTCTCGGGAATCCTGGATATAAGTTCCTTAAGCTGAGGAGGGACCCTTACAAGGCTGATTTGAATTGTCTTTCTGCGAGCAGTTTCCATGTCCTACAAAACAAAGAACAAAGATGAAGATTCAAACCCCTGAAATGGTTAGTCAATGCATATGATGCTGTATAATGTCATGATGCTATGATTAAACACACCACAGATATTTACAAAGACAAACATGTAAGGCACACAAGGCACACAAGACAAGCCCTTAGAGTTTAGGCCAGCATGGGGTCTGGGTATTACCCTCTTGAAGTTGGTGGGTTCAACCTGTCCTATTAGAAGTAACCGGGTTCTAAGGGTCCCAATATCATTGGATTGCTTTCATTGTTCATCGTTTCGATTTAGCCACTGAACTGGCGACCGAAATATTCCAGGAAAGCAACCCTCAATTGAGTGTAGTATCGAGTATCAACCAACCTCGGACTGCGCCAAAGTCAGTTATCTCACTACCCTAAAGAGGCTAAGATAGTTCAATTAAGGTTCCTAAGGTCTGTTGATGCTTCACGACACCACGCGGAGGCCCCGTACTCTCCTTAACTGAACTCAAGGGTTACCGGTACACACCAAAGTGCCACATCAATGTAGCAGACTGTTTCAACCATGTCGGTATACCCCGCACAGTTCCCTCACAGTCTTGTTGCTACTTTCTAAGAAGGTATCCCCCAGATCCGGGTTAGGATCTATAGAACTCCCAAGACAGTCCCACAATTTAAAGCAAACAAGTCAAAGCAATTGAAAACACAGTTTATGAACTATCCTAAGGTACACCTCACTTTAAGTGGTCCCCAGCAGAGTCGCCAGTTCTGTGATCGGTGGATCTGGAACTGACTGTTTAAAGCTGGTTCGCGAAATGTCGCGGAAGCAAGAGTCGCCACCGTCTTTTATTTTCTCCAAATGGAAAGGACAAAAGCACAGAAAAATTCCTTAAAGAGATTGCTCTCGGTTCGGGAGGTAGATTATAGAAAGGGAAGGTGTTAGCACCGTTTCTATCCATGGTTATCCATGGGCTCTTAGATACTTGCTCATTGTGTTTTCAAAAATGGTTGCTTTTCAAAATGTGAGTGGGTTTTAAAAAAGTTTCTTTGAAAATTTCAGTTCGACTCTTGTATCGATCCTCAAGAGTGTTTGAAAAATTTGCTTTCGAAAGCTTTTTGAAAAGGTGTCGGTGTGAAAAGTATTTTTGATTTGTTTTTGAAATTAGAGCAAGTATCTAGAGTCGTCTACCCACCCTAAGGAATTCGTCTGTGTAAATGTCCTTAAAAGTAGTGCTATCCCACCATTGAGAGGTAAGTAGCACCACCGTTGGAGGTGTTCGGGTCAATTCGAAGGTCGGGACATGGTGATCACCGGAGCAATAGGAAGATACCTTAGAAGCTACCCTCATGCCAGGTTCCCGGATCATGAGGACTTACTAAAACATCCTCTACTCGACGATCACCTTTCGAGGGGCAAGGCACAGTGAGGCGTACCCTAGGGGTGGTGTGTGATTTGTGTGTCGTTTTCAGATATTTTGTCTTGTTCATGTCATGGGTGATCTACGCTTTTGTTTTTATTTTAACATTCATTCTTGCATGCAATTTATTAGCAGTTAAAAAGTTGCGAGAAATATAAAGTTCCTAAACTATTACAAAGGCGCGGGTCCACATCGCCAAATTAAATCCAGGACCCGATTTGACATAAAATAAAGTAAAGTGCGAGAAATATAAATATCGAATTTACATGACTTTGGGAGAATTACATAGAAGGAGGGAATAAAATAAACGCGCGAATTGGAATTACGATCGAATGCGAGGGCGTTGGACCCTTTTTAATAAAACTAAATTACGATTAGGGAATTAATTAAATTAAAGTAAAAAAAGAAAAGATTTTTTTTAGAGTTTTTTGGTATTTATGGAATTTTAATGAGAGAATTAAATGAAATAAAAAAATTAATTAATTAACCCTAATTCTAACTATTTTTATTTATTAAGAAAAATATGTTAACATTAAATCTAAAATTAACCTAATTAATTAATGCAATTTTATTTACAAAAATAAATAATTAATTATTATAATAGTAAAAGCAAAGAAAAAGATAAAATTAATTAAAACCTAATTCTACAAATTTTAAGTTTATTAAAAAAATATTAACATTAATCCTAGAATTAAAAAAAAGAACTAAAATAATTAGTATCATTTATTTACAAAATAGCATTTAAATAAAATATATTTTATTTTTAGTCTTTTCTGATTTTTTTTATTATTTTTATATTGTGAAAATATTTATTTAAAGAATTAAATTAAAATTAATTAAAACAAATAAAAGTAGAAGAAATAAAAAAAGATGAAAGAGCAAACCAATGGGGGGTTCTGTCCCCAAACTGGAGGTCTTTGGCTATCAATCAGGCCCACTTGTCTCAAGGCCTTGTTGACTTCTGGCAATTACGTGTAGACTCGTTGACCAACGCCCATGGTGCTCTTCAAACATTGGCCTTTGGATTGCCCTCAGTGGCCATGTGGCACGTTTGGATTATGAGTTGCATGGTGGTCTTCAGGGAGTAAGCTGCATAGAATGACATTAGAAAAAATAATATTGAAGGGATAGGGGGACCTGGGAATCGAACCCAGGTCCCATCGCTTACCATACCATGTGCCTTGCCACTGAGCCGTTCACGCGTTTTGAATATAGTATAGAAAACAAATAACATAAAGCAACACAAGGGTTAGTGGGTGATTTTCGCGCGAATTTCAAATACGCCAATCCCCTGTTTACACCTCACCTTCTTCTCCAAGTGCCCTGTTGTACCTGAAACAAAAACAAACTGAATAGCGGGGGTTTTAAACCCCCACTAAATGGCAAGTACAAAAACAGCGATTAGAATATGGTGGCTCATAAATTGAGCGCGAATAGTGTGTTAAGATCGTCCAAGCTTCCTGAGTTTAATGGTCTAAGTCTCACGTCCCAATTTTTCCATAACTGAGAAACCCCAATTCAAGGTTTCTGAAACCCTAGGCATCCTTCATGGCAACTCTTCATATATGCAATAATTCTTCAATTAAATCATACTACTAGCTTCAGAATCAACTCATTAGTATAAATCAACAATAAAAATGCATGGATATGGCGTGTAGATTTGAATACGATTAAAGAAAAAATCAAGTACAGGGTAACTGCGTTCTACCGTTTCTTTGCGTTAGAAGCAGTGATTTTGATCCAAGAAGCTTCCTTGATGTCTCAGGAAGGCAATGGAATAATTATTTTGTCTTGAAACCCTTTGTAATCACGTTTTCAGTTTTGGAATTTTTCACAAAAAGTGCAATGTTCTTCTTCAGCTTTGGGCGCAGCTTAGAGGTCCTGTGCATTAGGTCTAGCATCTGGCTTATGTATGGAGTGAATTAGGGTTGAGTTTTGATCCAAAAATCCTTACATTGATGAGAACAATATTTGATTTCCATGGCCTATCTTCCAAATCTTTTTTCACATGTTTTTTGATTCCAATCATGGCAAAACCTTCCAATTTTGATTATGCACGAATCTTGAGCCTTTAAGGAGAGTTTATTCTGCACAAAAAGATTTAAAAACTTTGGTTTAGTATTTTTCCATATTTTATTTAATTTAATTTAAATGAATTAATTGCAATTAAAAATTCAAATAAATAAATAAAAATGATGAATAAATCCTCTTTGGGACAAATGGTCGTGCACATGCTTTGGATGATGAATCTTGGAAGAAAATGTGGCCCATTAGCAATTTTAAGGCATTTGAAGCAAAGTTGACTTTTCAAAATACCCAAAAATTTCCCAACTTCCACAAGGCATATCTTGCTCAATTTTTAAGCTTTGATCATGTTCTTGGACATTTTGGAAAGGTATTGAAGTCCTATAACCAATGCCTTTGGTCCCATGTCATTTTGATTTACCAATCTCAAGTTATGGCCTTTGACTTAAAGTCCCTTTTTGTTGACTTTTGAAAATGACCTATAATGTTGAAATTGATAACTTTTTGTGAGAGCATTTCTTGGACTTGAAGTGTGAAGAGGAGTTGTAGGAAATGTCTTTCTATTCAAAATGAGCTTTGGATGGAATTTTTCTGATAAACCATGTGGAAGTTATGCCTTGGTCAAGTTACAGTTGACTTTTTTAACTGTCCAAATATGGAAACTTTTGCATCTTGAGACTTTTTGAGCCATGCCTTGAAAATCATGATCAATAATTGATCAAATGATGTTTGTGGCTTCAAAATGAGATGTTGACCAAAAATTTGAACTTTTGACTGTCAAATGACCATTTTGCCCCTGCAGTTGACTGTTGAGCAATTAGGGTTTTTGACTGTGCAAGCTTGTGCTGTAAGTCTTGAAAATTGGTATGAGGATTCTTGACCATGTTTGTAGGCATGTGGGACTTGATTGGACCCTTGGAAACTTCATTTTCTTTGTCAGAACCAAAACCCTAGTTTTTGACTGTTAGAAGGCCCTTGAACTGTGCAACTCTTGAGAGATTATGAAGCATGCTCTTTGCAAATCTTGAGGAATATGGGAGGGCAAATTTTGGGGTACAACACATGATATGGATCAAACAATGATGTTCTCAACATAAATGAGATTTGTAAGATATGATGCGTATATGCATGCTATAATGTGTGATGTTTATGAATGTATCTTTTTTGTCTTAGGAAAATAAACCCTTGACGGATGCCGGGAAATCATATCCTGGGCTGATGTTGAAGAATAGATATTTGCTTCCGCTGGGGATGATAGTTGCAAGCATACCGGTAGGAGAAGATAACTCCGTTGGGGAATAAACTTGGCGAATGAATTACTCTGCGGGGAAAAAAATACTCTAGTGATCTTGCTGGGGAGCAATACTCTGTGGGGAGAGAGATACTTTGCTGGAATGTTTGATGGTAACTTTACTGGGGATACCATTGTTGTGTTAATAGACTTTGCTGGGGATAAGAAGACTTCGCCGAGGACGATCTTTCCATGGCTTTTGGCTGAGGATAACCCAATTATATCCTGGTAGGGAAATAACTCTTTGAATAAAGCCGGGAGATGCGTTCGTGCTCTGCGGGGGTAAGCTTCCAGAATCTACTGGGGATAAGCTTACTACTTGGGGAGATGGATTCCAACTCTCCGTGGGAAACTGGATTGGACTCTCCTGGGGAAGTTTTGAGCTGTATCGGGGAAGTGACTCCACTGAATGTTTGATATACCGCCGGGGAACAATCTTTAGACCAAGATTGCCGGGGATGCTTGTTAAGAATGCATATATACTGCTGGGGAATGTTGAGATCTGCGGGGGATACCCAACTTCCTTAAGTTTGACTGTAACTTTGCTCGGGGAGAGTGCACTGACTTGCTGGCTCACTCTCTGGGGAAGTAAGATATGCTGGTTATGTTCTTCAGCTGAACCTACCTTGATACCTTTAGTGGATAGAACAGTTAGATTGCTTAGACAACTCTTTATTGCCCCTGTTTCTAATGTTACCTGTAATTAATCCTTTGTTTCGTATGCAAATATTCATGAGTTAGCAAATTATTGTCAATGCATATATCACAAATTGAACCTTGGACGTTCTTCACAAAACAAAACAGAAAAAAGGAAAAACAATTGGAAATTTTAGCTGAAAAGTATATTTGTATTGATTTTTTTGAATTGCCTGTAAATAGCCGTTTATGTACAAGAGACTGACGTCCTAGTAAGAGAACACCGCCGAACCAAAAAGTTTATACCATTTTGTACAAGAGAAAATAAAACAACTGTGTGAAATGAATGATCCACTGGGTTTCAACTCTGATATCGCCTTTATATCTCCGAGCGTCTCATCACTTGATGACCTTAGTTGAAGATGAAGCTGACTGATCGATGCCGTCTGAACTTGATGTAGATACCGGATTCTGGATGCAAAGTGATCCAACGAGACATAGTATTACGCTTTATCCCTAACTTTTGCCTGGACCGCCCTTTCGGGTTTTCAGTCCACCGAGATACCCATTTTTGCCCAAGCCGCCTTTTCAGGTTTTTGACTTGCCGGGTGTACAGATTTTTTACATTTCATCCCTTCATTTTTCCCGAACCCTTTTGGTTCGCCGGGAAGCCCTAATTTTTGCCTAGGCATGTCAGCCTAGCGGGTCTTTTATCATGTGTAGTATCTTTTTACTATGTCTGCATTGGCGGAGTGAGCAAGGTCGTCACCATCCATATTGGTTAGAATCATGGCTCCTCCTGAGAACACATGTTTAACCACAAATGGCCCTTAGTACGTAGGGGTCCATTTGCCCCTTGGATCACTCTGAGGAAGGATGATTCGCTTGATTACCAGATCCCCAACTTGATACTCTTGTGGTCTGACCTTTTTGTTAAATGCCCTGATCATCCGTTTCTGATACGTCTAACCATGACAGATAGCAGTGAGTCTCTTTTAGTCAATTAAGTTTAGCTGATCAAGTCGTGTCTGGATCCAATCATCTTCGTTCAGATCTGCATCCTTCATTATCCAGAGAGAGGGTATTTGCACTTCGATCGGTAAGACTGCCTCCATGCCGTAGTCCAAGGAGAAAGGAGTTGCCCCAGTTGACGTCCTGGCTGAGGTACGGTACCCATGTAGAGCGAACGGTAACATCTCGTGCAAATCTTTATAAGTCACTGTCATCTTCTGCACGATTTTCTCGATATTCTTATTTGCTGCCTCTACAGCCCCATTCATCTTCGGTCTGTAAGGAGAAGAGTTGTGGTGTTGTATCTTAAACTGCTCGCAGAGCTCAGTGATCATCTTGTTATTGAGATTGGTACCGTTGTCTGTAATAATTCTTTCTGGGACGCCGTATCGACAGATCAGGTTGTGCCGAATGAACCGTGCCACAACAGTCTTGGTTACCGTAGCGTAGGAAGCTGCTTCGACCCACTTCGTGAAGTAATCAATCGCCACTAGGATGAAGCGATGCCCATTGGATGTCGTAGGTTTAATCTCACCGATCATATCTATGCCCCACATTGCAAACGACCAAGGCGTAGTCAGAACATTTAGAGGAACTGGAGGAACGTGCACCTTGTCTGCATATATCTGGCATTTGTGGCATGTCCGGGAATGTTGGTAGCAGTTAGCTTCCATGGTGGACTAGAAATACCCTGCCCGAAGGATCTTCTTTGCCATAGTGTGTCCAATAGAATGTGTACCGAAGGTCCCTTCATGTAGCTCTTCCATGATCCTTGCTGCTTCATTCTTGTCCACACAACGCAGTAAGGTCGAGTCATGGTTTCGCTTATACAGGATGTCGTTGCTAAGGAAGAATTTTGCTGCGAACCTTCTCAGAAACTTCTTATCATTGACAGAGGCACCTTCAGGATACTCCTGGGCTTCCAGATATCTCTTCACCTCATGGTACCAAGGCTTCTCAGTTACCAACTCAGTCTCGAGATTACAACAGTATGCCGGTTCGTCCAGTTTCCAGATGATGATCCGGGGTGCCTCATTGTCCCATTTGACCTTGAACATAGAAGACATCGTAGCTAACGCGTCCGCCAGCTGATTCTCCTCCCTCGGGAAGTGTTCAAAGGTTATCTTTGTGAAGTGGGGGATCAAGGTCAACACACATTCTCTGTAAGGAATAAGATTCGGATGTTTCGTATCCCACTCTCCTTTGATCTGATTGATCACGAGAGAGGAATCTCCGAAGACACTCAGAAACTTGATCCTTAGGTCGATCGCAGCTTGAAGACCCATGATGCATGCCTCATACTCCGCCATGTTCTTGGTGCAGTTGAAACATAGCCGGGCAGTGAGTGGAGTATGGGTGCCTTGAGGGGATATGATTACAGCGCCGATACCGTTACCCAAAGCATTGGAGGCTCCGTCAAAGTGCATAGACCATCGGGATCCTTCCTCAGGTCCTTCATCCGGTCCAGGTACTTCACAATCAGTCACTATCATGATGCTCTCGTCCGGAAACTCGAAGTTCATTGACTGATAGTCGTCTACGGCCTGATGTGCCAAGTGGTCTGCCAATACACTCCCTTTGATGGCTTTCTGGGTTGTATACTGGATGTCGTATTCCGTTAAGATCATTTGCCATCTTGCTATTCTCCCAGACAGAGCAGGCTTTTCAAATATGTACTTTATAGGATCCATCTTTGAGATCAACAAGGTAGTGTGAGTCAGCATATACTGTCTCAGCCGGTGAGCAGCCCATACCAAAGCGCAGCAAGTTTTCTCGAGCAGTGAGTATCGGGTCTCACAGTCGGTAAACTTTTTGCAAAGGTAATAAATGGCATGCTCTTTTCGGCCAGACTCGTCATGCTGCCCCATCACACACCCCATTGAGTTGTCAAGTACTGTCAGGTATAGTATCAGAGGTCTCCCCTCAACCAGTGGCATAAGGATGGGTGGTTCTTGGAGATACTCTTTGATTCTGTCAAAAGCAGCCTGACACTCATCATTCCAACGTACTACCTGATCTTTCTTCAGCAGCTTGAAGATTGACTCACAGGTAGCAGTCAGGTGTGAGATGAACCGAGCAATGTAATTCAGGCGTCCTAAAAAGCCTCTGACCTCTTTCTCTGTCCTAGGAACTGGAATCTCTTGAATAGCTTTAACCTTGGCAGGGTCCACTTGAATACCCTTATCACTTACAACGAAGCCTAGCAACTTCCCAGATCTTACCCCGAAGGTGCACTTGTTCGGGTTCAACCTTAGCTTGTACAATTTCAACCGGTCAAACAACTTCTGCAGATGATCAAGGTGTTCTTCCTCAGTCTGGGACCTTGCAATCATGTCATCAACATACACTTCTATCTCATGATGGATCATGTCATGAAATAAAGCAACCATGGCACGTTGGTAGGTTGCCCCAACATTTTTCAGTCCAAAAGGCATGACCTTGTAGCAGAAAGTGCCCCACTGAGTAACAAAGGTAGTTTTTTCCATGTCTTCAGGTGCCATCTTGATCTGATTGTAACCTGAGAAGCCATCCATGAAGGAGAACACCTTATGCTGAGCTGTATTTTCAACAAGGACATAAATGTGAGGTAGAGGGAAGTCATCCTTGGGGCTGTCCCTATTCAGATCCCTGTAGTCGACACACATTCTGACCTTTCCATCTTTCTTTGGTACCGGCACCACATTAGCAACCCACTGAGGGTAAGAAGTCACTGCAAGGAACCCGGCATCAAATTGTTTCATTACCTCGGCTTTGATCTTCTCAGACATCTCTGGACGCATACGGCGGACCTTTTGCTTAACCGGAGGGCAGTCTTCCTTAGTAGGCAATTGATGGACCACAATATCGGTATCCAACCCGGGCATGTCTTCGTAGGACCAGACAAAGATCTCCATATAATCATGTAGCATCTGAGTCAACTGTTGCTTCACGCTGAGCTCTAGGTTGGTACCAATCTTTACCTCCTTCCTGTCCGTCTCAGTACCCAGATTTATTGTTTCCACTGGCTCTTCATGTGGTTGAATTGCCCTCTCTTCCTGGAGCAACAGTCTTGCAAGCTCGCCAGGCACTTCGCAATCATCTTCACCTTCGTCTTCGGCTAAGTTGATCGGATTTTCGAAGTCATAACTGGTAGTAGCAGAGTCGTTACCAGTGAGATCCAGAGTGGATTGAAACCTGTATGAGTAAGTGTGTGTAAATACAACTGTTTTGTAATATATAAAGAAAGGAAGGAAAGAAAAGGAGCATAACATTTGAAATGCGAGAAAACATCCAAGATTTTTATTCATGATATATGAAATGACAATTTAATGCCCTCACAAATGAAGCCAGGGTGCCCCGGGTAAGACACCGGGCCAAAGAGTTTTAATTGTTTATTACAAATAACAAAACAAAGAAGTTTATTACTGCGTAACAAAAGTAACAGGAGTATGATCTTTGGCAATCCAATTGGTAAATCCGCCATCAGTTGTCGGGTAGATCCAGCTATTGAACTCTGACTCTCCCACTTCATCTTCATCTCCCACAGCATTCACCCCTAGATTGGTAATGATCACAGGAGGTCTTCTGATCTTTGCCTTGCGCATAGCCTTCTGACCCTCTGCAGTAAAACCCAGTCCAAACTTGTCAGTTTTCTGTGTAAAATCAGGGAGCCTTCCCCAGTTAGCACATTCACCTTTCTTGATCACAGCCCGGGCATCCTTCAAGGAAGCCATCTTCAAAGGAACATCCTCTTCGACCACTGTTTCTGCTGCTGCTAAAGTTGGAGGTACCTCTTCGAAATGCTGAAAGGGGGTTTCAATAAACTCCCTGTCCATCTCAATATACCTGAAGGAATTCAAATGGCTCACCATATACTCCTCCTCTCCCTGCACAGTGACAATCTTCCCTCTGACGGGGTACTTGAGCTTCTGGTGCAGGGTAGAGGTCACTGCCCCAGCTTTGTGGATCCAAGGTCGACCCAGCAGACAAGAATACGATGGACGGATATCCATCACATAAAAGGTAGAGTCAAATACTTGAGAACCCACACGAATAGGAATGTCTACCTCTCCATGAACCATCCTCTTAGAACCGTCAAAGGCTCTGACGATGATATTGCTAGGTTTCAGCTCCAGGCCTTCACAATCCAAACGGTCTAAGGCTTTCTTGGGTAGCACATTTAGGGAAGAACCAGTGTCCACCAACACGTGCGCCAGAGTAGTGCCCCTGCATTCAATAGAGACATGCAGGGCATCGTTGTGGTCCTTTCCCTTAGCACTAAGGTCAGCATCTGAGAAACCCAAACCATTGTCCGCTGTCAGATTTGCTACGCAATCAGTGAACTGGACTGCAGATGTCTCCTGTGGCACATGGGCCGTCTTGAGAAATGAAATCAAGGCCTTAGCATGGGCCTCGGAGCACAGTAATAAGGAGAGCATGGAGATTTTGGAGGGTGTATGCCCTAGCTGCTCGACAACATTAAAGTCACTCTTCTTGATTATTTTTAGAATTTCCTCCATCTCTTGTTGGGAGGCCTCAGCAGTCACAGATTTTGGTGCCTCCATCCGGGCAGGCTCATCTTCAATCCCTTTGCCCCGAGCATTGGATGACTCGGCAGCAGGGGAAACAACTTGATCAGAAACGGGAACAGGTACACTTGCAGGTGTTATAGTGAGGGGTCTTCGAATAGCTGGTGGTGCAATGTCAGGCGAGAAGAGTCTGCCACTGCGGGTAACCTTTGCTGGACCAGTGATATTGCTGATGCTGGTTCCAGTGTTGAACTCTTGCTTGATTCCATGGACATACACGTCTGCCCCATAGTGCCAGGGGACAGCCTTATCAGATTCGTAGGGGAGAGGCCCCAGAATAGTAATAACAACAGGTGCGATAGTCATGATTTGAACAGGCTTCCTTGGGAGAGCCTTGATTGGATTATTAAAGATTGTAACAACAGAAACTTCTTCTACCAGAATAAACTGAACAACAGTCTTCTTGAACAGAATCTCTTTGTTGTCCATTAGGCTTTGGATGCCCAACTTCAGCAAAGGACAACCAGAAAGGGAAACAGCACAGAAAAGGCAACCCTCACTACAACCCGGAAATAAACCGGCCAACAGTAGGTTCCTCTTGACAGTCATTAAGGGAGTAGCTACATCATTCACAAAAACAGCGTATACGTCTTCATCAACGACATTTACTCCATGCTGGGGCATAGGAGCAGTCACCACATTTGGCCTCTCAGGCGCTTCAAACTGTATCTCTTTTGCATCAATAAGGTCTTGCACCTTATTCCTTAAGGCCCAACAGTCATCAGTGGAATGCCCCGGGCTATCGGAGTGATAAGCACAACGGGCATTTGGATTGTATTTCGGAGAGGCAGTGTTTACAACCTTCGGGGCCTCTCTGACAGTCACTAGGTTGGTGGACAGCAACTGCGGCAAGATTTGTGATAGAGTCATACTCAACCGGGTAAACTCTCTTCTGGGTCTTTCAGCCCTTTGAGGATTGGTTTGCCGAGGAGCGGCAGCAGGCTTAGCAATCATCACCGCGTTGACAGATTGGCGGCGCTCAGGTTTCTCTTGTCTTCTAGACCCATATACAGCACTGGCCTCCTTTTTAAAGGGCTTCTTCTCAGAACTTGCAGATGCACCCTTCTGAATTTTACCAGATTTCATTCCAGCTTCTATTCTTTCTCCAGTCAGAATAAGATCAGTAAACCCTACATATGAGTTACCAATAAGATGATTGAAAAACGACCCAGATAGGGTCCCCAAGAACATGTCTACCAACTCCCGGTCAGTTAACGGAGGCTGCACCCTGCCAGCCAGATCCCTCCATTTCTGCGCATACTCTTTAAAACCTTCACTTGACCCTAGAGACATACCCTGGAGTTGGGTACGTGTAGGGGCAAGGTCGGCATTATATTGATACTGCTTGTAAAAAGAAGTAGCCAACTCCTCCCAGTTACGAACCTTGGTCCCATCCAGCTGATAGAACCATTCGAGATGAGTCCCTGAAAGACTCTCTTGGAAGAAGTGGATCCACAAGTTTTTGTCCACTGAGTACGGTTGAATCTTCCGCACGTAAGATCTGAGGTGCAGCTTGGGACAAGACGCCCCGTCATACCTGGTAAAAGATGGTGCTTTGAACTTATGAGGAATGATCACACCAGTAGATAGGCCCAAGTCTCCGATATCCAGCCCGGGCACTTGTTGGATCTCCATAGCATTCAGTCTGTCTTCCAACTGCTTATATCGGTCTTCAGCCGGAGGATATTGTTCCTCATCAAAATCAGTCTCGTTGTCAGAGACTACCGGACTAGGACCTTTTCCCCCTTGGGGACTACCCTTGCCTATGGAAGAACCAGCCTCTTCATTCTGCAGAGTGTTGCCAAACCTTCGGCCCGAGTTGAAAAGAACAGTTCTCTTCTTCTTCTTCTTCTCCTTCTTCAGGAGCAGTGCCTTCAGCTCTTCTTGGCCCTGAGCCAAACCCATGATTAGTTCCTGAAATTGCGCATTCTGCGCCTGAAGAGCCTTGATGGACATCTCAGTTGATGATGAGTCAGGATTCATGATGCTGAAATAAACAGCGAAGAACGGTAAGTGTTGTACCCCAAAATTTGCCCTCCCATTTCCTCAACATTTTCTCATCACCAGACCTTTGAAGATCAAGATCCAGTTAGGGTTTCCTCTGCTCAAGACTTCTCCTTGCACTGTTGACCCAAATTAGGGTTTGTGTTTGCACAAAGATGTTTTGACCTAAAATGCCTAAGATGACTTTCATGCTTCATGTTGGACTCCCAAGTTTACCCATACCAAGTTTCAAGTCCTGATTCAAAGTTTTACCCAGTCAATTGGACAGTTGACCTAAAAATCAGCTGTATTGGGGAAAAAGTCAACTGTGGCCAATTGACAGTCAAATCTCATGAAAATTGACCCACATCAACATTATGAACTCATATGGACCATTTGATCAAGTTTGGATCATAATTCCACAAGAAATTTGATCAGATCACCAAAAGGGTAAAATGGTCATTTTTAGGGTTTTGACTGCACAAAGGCAATTTTTGACTGTTTGACCTAGCCAATGGCAAACCAAGCTTACATATGGACTCAAGGACCCCATGGAATTATCTTGACATGCTCAACAAACTCAAAATATCCCAAGTACACAAGATTGACAGTTGAATTTCCCAGTCAATTGATCAATTTTGACTGTGTACTGAAAAGTCAAACTTTGACTTTTTGGTCAAAATCAAGAGTCAAGATTCATTTTTCATCAAAACATGCCAAATCACGAAACTTGTTCACCAAGAAACCAAGAAATGCAAATTAGGGTTTGAAATGGAATTTTTCATAACTTAGAATTTTTCTAAGTTATGGAAAACCCTAATTTTTTCCCAACTTTGCCCCACTCTTTCACCAAGATTTATTTGGATTCAAACAAAAGTCAAAACATGAAAGTTGTAGCTTGTTGCATAATCTACAACTTTGATTCACAAAGTTTTCCCATTTGAGGCTTGTATCTCAAGTTACAAATTTTTGAATAAGGGCACTAAACCATTCTTAACTTAGTGAAAATTTGACCTATTTTGAACAAGTTTTTGCCTAACTTCAAGACCATTTTTCATGCACTTCCACTTGGAATTTCAATTTTCACTTCAAAGATGGATTGTAGTACACATTCCAAGCTTTCCAAAATGTCCAAGAACTTCTCAAACAACCTCATGGTTAGGGAGAATCGAATTTCACAATATGGCAAAAACTCACTTTGTTCATGACCAAGTTACATGTCCATAACCTTGCAATTTGAACTCAGCATGCCTTAAGCTAGATTACAGGTCCTTAAACCATCCAACACTCATAAATTTAATGCATATTCTTTGTGTCAAGACCATGTTCTTTGAGTTCAAGCATTGTCTAAAGGTTTAATCCCAAAGTAGATAAAGCAAATTAGCCATTTTTGTAAAAGGTAGCTTTATGTCAAATTGAAAATCCAACAAGTACATTGCAAATCTGATTGGCATAATATTATGAGCATAACACACTGATCAAGGAGGGATTATGCAGCACATTAGGGGGTCCTCTACATTCCTAGAAAGACAAGTTGGCTTTTGTTGCTTAAGAAAGAAGAAAAGTGTCATAACATCACACAACTCTGATATCAGTGAACTAGAGCTTAGAGAAAGTTATCAAACACCTTTCAAACATTGATCTTAAGCAAAAGCACAAGCCTTTCCCTTCCAATACCTTCAAGAACTCAGAACCACCATAAAACTGCCAAAATAGAGTGACCTCTGCAGTTTGAGTGCCATCTTCCATTTCCCTCAAGCTCTCTTGCTCAAACCAGTTCACATACATTCCCTAACATCTATGCAAGCTAACCAAGAGCAAAAACACGACCTGTAATCCCTCTAACTGGTTCCACCATTTTCACATTTCTGACTTGCAGGTGAAGTGCTCTAGCTAGATTCCAAAGCTTTCAAGACAAAGTAAACATTGGAATAGCACCCCTGGACCTCAAGGAAGCTTTTCCAATCATCACCTTGCACTGAAAGTTCCTGTACTGCCAGATAGAACTTCAACTGAACAGGTAAGTTTTTGAATTCGTATCTCTCTTGTTAGGCATCATTAGCTTTAAGTTTGTGAATAAACAATGTTCTACTCATGCCACTGAACACATACATGCTTTTACTTTTCATTTCTTTTGCTTGAGCTGTGAGAATTTAAGGTTTGAAAATGGCAGAAAACTTAGGTTAGGATTTGGGATTGTTAAAATTCTCTCTCATTTCTGAGAGTTAGGAGATGTTCTTTATATATTTGGAATCGTGGTTTCATGCTTAACATTTTCTGTGTTGGAAGTTTGTTCAAAAAATCAAAGAATCAGGATATTCAAATGGAGCTTCTTGCGCGCGTTTTTTGTACAAGTTTGTTCAGAGGTTGAAGAAGGTGGCATTGGGCTGGGCTTGCTTTGTGTTTTCTTTTCACACCACTCAATTGGTTTCACACCCCCCTGAGCCCATTTGTTTGATTTAATGTTTTTTTGACATTTCCTTTTTATTTCTGATTCATTTATTTTTTCTAATAATATTTAAAACTTGAAAAATCATTTTTACACCATTTTTGCATTTTTTAAGTATTTATTAGATTATATGGACATTTATATACAAACATATATATATATATATATATATATATATATATATATATATATATATATATATATATATATATATATATATATATATATATATATATATATATATATATATATATATATATATATATATATATATATATATATATATATATATATATATATATATATATATATATATATATATATATATATATATTATTTAGAAATATTATTAATAATGTAAATATATTATATTTCTGACTTTTTTGTATTTTTATTTTTCCTTTTGAAACATTTGTACAAAAAAATACTTTTTTTCTATATATATAAAATTAAATATTATTATTTTTGGCATATTTAATATATTTTGTAAATAATATAAATATATAGGTCTATATTAATATACTTAGGATAAAAATACCAAAAAATGTACATATTTTATTTTTTAATATTTAATACTAAAAAATGCCCTTTTTACAAATATACTATATTTTATTTTATTTTTGTATGTAAATAATAAATATTATATGAATTAATTGATTAATACCCCTTTTGTTAAAAATTAGGGTTTTGCCCTAAATTCAAAAATACTCCAAAAAATAATATCCCTTTATTTTATTTTTATTTTACATAAATAATATTTTTTTTCATACATATAAAAAACCCTTTTTTTTGCATTCTTGCATATTTGTTTTATTTCTATTTTATTTATGCAATTAAATTATCTTGTAAATAATTCAAATCTTGATGTAATAGTTTTAGGTTTAAATTCCTTGTCAAAATCCCCATTTGAAACATTGTACCCCCTCCCTATATTATTGTGTTGTAATAGCGTAGGAGTTTAAATTTTGCACTTTATCGCTTTCTAAATATACAATGCTAGAATTAGGGTTTATATGCGAATAAAATGAACAAAATAGTTATGACCTAATCTCAAGACAAACAAGCATGAAAATGGACACACAAATCACACTTGCACCCCCTAGGGTATTCCACTTTGTTGCCTTCAAATAAATGGGCCATATTGCATGTTAGGTCTCTTTGGGAAAAACAAACAAATTGAATGATCATAGTCCCTCGATAACACTTTTCAAAATATTGCCAAACAAATGATCAAGTCCCTTAAAGAAAATGCCCAAAGATACTTGGCACCATTGAAATTATGGTCTAAATGATGACCCGCGCCCGTCCCTTTCACATCCTAACATGAGATTGTCCACCAAATACAATGGTGGAACAAACTTATGAAAAGGGTTAAAACATAGCAATAGTCTTTGAGAAATTTAGGAGTAGATAAACTCTTAGTTACTTGAATCAAACTTGCAAAAACAAAACACTTGCCTATTTTCTAAAACACACCTCACAACACTTTCAAAACAACTTTCAAAAACAAATGAAAACTTTTTCAAAAGACATACATCTTTGTATACATCCCCACATGGATCATTACAAAGGTTGCCACCACATTGGCTTCTTTTCAAAACATTTTCAAACCCACACACACAAGCACCATTTAAAACAATTGAAAAAGGCAAGTGATCTAAGCAAGTAACTAAGAGCCCATGGATAACCATGGATAGAAAGGGTGCTAATACCTTCCCTTTCTATAATCTACTCCCCGAACCCAAGAAAAATCTCAAAGGTTTTTGCTGTGCTTTTTAAACCTTTCCTTAGGATAAAATAAAAAGTCGGTGGCGACTCTTGCTCAACCGAAACATTTGCGAATACAAACGCAAAACTCAAGTCAGTTCTCCCACAGTATCGCCAGAACTGGCGACTCTGCTGGGGAGAATTTTAAAAGTGGAGTAACCTTAGGGCTTAGATCACCCTCTTGCATGACTAATTGTTTGAATTGTTTGCTTTATACTTTGGCTCTATTTGTTTGGGTTTGCAATCCTACACCCGGATTTTGGGAAACATTCATAGATAGCAATACGTTGTGGAAACTGTGCGGGGTATACCGACACGGTTGAAGCAATAGCTATATTAGTGCGACATATTTGTGAGTACCGGTAACCCTTGAGTTCAATCAAGGAGAGTACGGGGCCGCTGAGTGATGTTACTAAGCACTAATGACCTAGAACCTTACTTGACCATCTTGGCCTTTTATTAGGGGTAGTGAGATGACCGGCTTTGGTGCAGTCCGAAGTTGGTAGATACTCGATACTACACTCATTGAGGGTTGTGTTCTTGGAATATTTTGGTCGCTAGTTAAGTGGCTAAACCAAAATAATGAACAATGAAAACAATCCAGTGATATTGAGCTCCTTAGAACCCGGCTACTATTTATAGGACAGGTTTTTAAGCCAACTACACTCAAGAGGGTACTTACCTATGAAACCCCATGCAAGCCTGAAACTAGGGTTTGGTGTGATTTGCTTGTACATATGTTTTGTGCATACGTCATAAACATCATGAAGCATCATATGCATTCTCTAACCATTTCAAGGGTTTTGGATCTTCATCTTTGTTCTTGTTTTGTAGGACATGGAAATTCCTCGCAGAAATACCATTCAAGTCAACCTTGTGAGAATCTCTCCTCAACTCAAGGAGCTCACCTCAAGAATTCCGGAAAACTCATCCTTCAGTGAAAGACATGGTAGACTGCTCAGCCTAGTCAACACCAACATTGAAGAAGACCTGATGAAAGTGCTATTCCAATTCTTTGACCCTCTTCACCACTATTTCACTTTCCCTGATTATCAGTTGGTCCCCACTTTGGAGGAGTTTTCTCAACTCCTGAGAATTCCTATCCTTAATCAACTACCATTCAACGGTACGGAAAAGGAACAAAAGCCGGAAGATGTTGCTCGAGCATTACATCTACAACCATCCGACATCAAGGGGCATTGGGAAACCAGAAGTGGCATCAAAGGATTCTTAGCAAAATTCTTGTTTGAGAAGGCACAAGAATGTTGGAACTCATTGGACCTACAAGCCTTTGAAGAAATTGTGGCACTCCTTATCTATGGGTTGGTCTTGTTCCCAAATCCTGACCAATTGGTAGATGTCAATGCCGTCAAAATCTTCTTGTCCAGAAATCCAATACCAACATTGCTTGGGGACATTCTTCACTCATTTTACACACGAACAATGAGAAAGAGGGGTGTTCTCATGTGCTGTACTCCTATCCTTGCAAGGTGGTTTATTTCGCACCTTCCGCAATCTGTCTTGAAGAATGACCAAGGTACAAGGTGGTCCCAACGGTTGATGACTCTTACTCATTCTGATGTGCATTGGTGTTCTCGGTCCAGAGAAAATGTCATCATTGTCGATCGTTGCGGAGAATTCCCTAATGTTCCTTTACTTGGAATTAGAGGGGGTATCACCTACAACCCTTGCCTAGCTTTGAGGCAATTTGGATATGCACGGAGGGATGGCCCTCATGACATGTTGATTCCTAGCCTAGTTTTTGACTTCGACAACGATGCGCAAAGACTTCGCCAAAGATTCATCAGAGCTTGGGGAAAACTCAACAAGGTTAATAGCAAGACTCTGGGACACAAGAACTCCATCCCTCTTTAGCCCTATCTCAAGTGGGTACGAGCCCGAGCCCAAAGTCTAATGATGCCTTATCCCCATGTACTCCCAGTGATTAAAGAGCCCGTCAATGAAGGAGAGGTTCCCTACACCATCCTACATCCAGACATGCCTACATCGTGGGAGGAAATGCAGAAAAGCTGGATTCAGCTCAAGGAGGAACGAAATACTTTTGAAGCTAGCTACTACGCCAGTGAAAAGAAGGTTCTAGAGCTTACCCGCCGACTCCACGAGCAAGAGGCCCTCAATACCTACATCGCACCAAAAAGGATGCGCAATGTCTTTCTGCCTTAAGAAGTTTATTTTGTAATATTTGGCCCATGGGGCATTTATGTACTAACAAATTTCTTCTTAATATGACGTGCGTTCTTCTTTGTCTAAAACAACTTTGAATGTTCTAAATCCTTGAATGCATTGCATATATAAGCATACCATTCATCATGTGCATAAGCAGGTCTCACTCCAGGTTTCCTTATCTGTCTGCTGTTTATTACAGTAGGATGGATCTCGAGCAAACAGTCAAAGACCTACAAGCTCAGAATGCACAGTTCCAGCAACTCCTGACAACCTTGGCTAAAGGTCAGGAGGATCTCAAGACCTTGCTGGGGAACAAAGACCCAGTGAAAAAGAAGAAAAAGAGGCTCGGGGTGGCTACTTTGGGGAGAAGATTTGACGGAGAAGCTCGGAGAGTGCTTGAATTTCCTCCTACTTCTGATGAAGGGACTAGTAAGAGAGATAGAGCTGCGGTGCCTTCCGAGTCTGATGCGGAAGAAGAAGAGGTTGAAGAGGATGAAGATTATTCTGACCAGCAATACCCTCCAGCTGATGATAAATACAAAGGGTTAGAAGACAGATTAGCCGCCATGGAATTACAAAGAGTACCGGGTTTGGATTTTGAAGACTTGGGTTTGGTTGCTGGGATTGTGATTCCCCCAAAATTCAAAGTGCCAGTGTTTGTGAGGTATGATGGGATGTCCTGCCCCAAAATGCATCTCAGGTCCTACGTGAGAAAGATTCAACCCTATACGGCAGATAAAAACCTCTGGATTCATTTCTTTCAAGACAGCCTGTCTGGAGCTCAGTTGGAGTGGTTTTATCAGCTAGAGGGAACCAGTGTCCGGAATTGGGAAGATTTGGCCACCGCTTTCTACAAACAATACCAATACAATTCTGACCTTGCCCCTACTCGTACCCAACTTCAGGGTATGTCGATAGGAACAGGCGAAGGATTCAAAGAATACGCACAAAAATGGAGGGATTTGGCTGGCAGGGTGCAGCCTCCTTTAACCGATCGTGAGCTTGTTGATATGTTTCTAGGGACCCTATCTGGGCTATTTTTCAATCATCTGATTGGTAACTCTTCCGCAGGGTTTACCGATTTAATCTTAACGGGCGAAAGAATAGAAGCTGGCATCAAGTCAGGAAAGATTCAGAAGGGTGTTGCTACAAATACCGAGAAGAGGCCTTTTAAGAAAGAAGCAAGTGTCGTCTATGGTCCTAGAAGACAAGTCAAGTCAGAAAGTCGCCAAGCCGTCAATGCTCTGGTCATTTCAAAACCTGTTGTTGCTCCTCAGCAGTACAATCAACAAAGAGGCAAAAGGCCCAAGAGGCAGTATACTCGGCTGAGTATGACCTTATCTCAAATTTTACCCCAACTGCTATCAACCAATTTGGTGACCACCAAAGAAGCTCCTAAGGTCGTTGTTGTACCCCAAAATTTGCCCTCCCATTTCTCATTAATTTCTCACCACAAAGCCTTTAAAGCTCAAGATCCAGTTAGGGTTTCATCTGCTCAAGACCTCTCCTTGCACTGTTAACTCAAATTAGGGTTTATGTTTGCACAAAGATGTTTTGACCCAAAGTGCCTAAGATGACTTTCATGCTTCATATTGGACTCCCAAGTTTACCCATATCAAGTTTCAAGTCTTGATTCCAAGTTTTGCCCAGTCAATTGGACAGTTGACCTGGAAATCAACTGTATTGGGGAAAAGTCAACTGTGGCCAATTGACAGTCAAACCTCATGAAATTTGACCCACATCAACATTATGAACTCATATGAACCATTTGATCAAGTTTTGATCACAATTCCCCAAGAAATTTGATCAAATCACCAAAAGGGCAAAATGGTCATTTTTAGGGTTTTGACTACACAAAGGCAATTTTTGACTGTTTGACCTAGCCAATGGCAAACCAAGCTCACACATGGACTCAAGGACCCTATGGAATTATCTTGACATGATCAACAAACTCAAAAGATCCCAAGTACACAGGATTGACAGTTGAATTTCCCAGTCAATTGATCAATTTTGACTGTGTACTGAAAAGTCAAACTTTGACTTTTTGGTCAAAATCAAGAGTCAAGATTCATTTTTCATCAAAACATGCCAAATCATGAAACTTGTTCACCAAGATATCACAAAATGCAAATTAGGGTTTAAAATGGAATTTTTCATAACTTAGAATTTTTCTAAGTTATGAAAAACCCTAATATTTCCCTAACTTTGCCCCACTTTTTCACCAAGATCCATTTGGATTCAAACAAAAGTCCAAACATGAAAGTTGTAGCTTGTTGCATAATCTACAACTTTGATTCACAAAGTTTTCTCATTTGAATCTTGTATCTCAAGTTACAAATTTTTGAATAAGGGCACTAAACCATTCTTAACTTAGTGAGATTTTAACCTATTTTGACAAGGTTTTCTACCCCACTTCAAGGCCATTTTCCATACACTTCCACTTGGAATTTCAATTTGCATTTCAAAGATGGATTGTATTACACATTCCAAGCTTTCCAAAATATCCAAGAACTCATCAAACAACCTCATAACTTGAGAGATTCGAATTTCACAAGTTGGCAAAAACTCACTTTGTTCATGACCAAGTTACATGTCCATAACCTTGCAATTTGAATTCAGCATGCCTTAAGATAGATTACAGGTCTTTTATCTCATCTACACTCCATAATTTAATGCATATTCATTGTGTTAAGGTGTTGTTCTATGAGTTTGGACATTGTATGCAAGATTAATCCCAAATTAGATAAAGCTTTCTTTCCATTTTTGCAAAAGTTAACTTTATGTCCAATTGGAAATCCAACAAGTACATTGCAAATATGATTGGCACAAGATTATGGACAAATTACTCTGATCAAGGAGGGATTATGCAGCCCATTAGGGGGTCCTCTACTGACCTAGAAACACAAGTTGCATCTTATTGCTTAAAGTTGAAGAAAAGTTCCATAACTAACTCCAACTCTCATATCAGCAAAAACACACAAGAACAAACTTATCAAACATACTCAAGACATCATAACCAAGCTGAGACACGACCCTTGCACCTCTAAAACACTCCCATTGCCATAATCACTCTCAAACTGCACAAACAGGGGAAAGCCTGCAGTTTGAGTGCTACCTTCCATTTCCTTCAAGTTCTTTTGCCAAAATCAGTTCCTACACATTCCCTAGCACATATGCAAGCTAACCATGCCTTGAAACACGACCTGTAATTCCTCTAACAAGTTCCACCATTTTCACTTTTCCATTTTGCAGTTGAAGTTCTACAGCTCAGTTCAAGGTGTTTCAAGGCAAAGTAGATATTGGAACAGCATCACCACACCTCAAGGAAGCTATACCAATCAGTATCTTGCACTGTAAGCTCCCCATTTGCCAGTTGGAACTTCAGCTGAACAGGTAGTTTTTTGAACTCGTATCTCTCTTATTATGCATCATTAGTCTTAAGTTTGTGAAGAAACAATGTCCTATTCATGCCACTGAACATGTGCATTCTTTTACTTTTCATTTCTTTTGCTTGAGTAGAGAGAATTTGGAGTTTGAAAATGGCAGAAAAACTAGGTTAGGATTTGGGGGAGAAGAAATTCTCCCTCATCTTAGAGAGTTAGATCAAGTTATGCATATGGTTAGAATCGTGATTTCATGCTTAACATCTTTTGTGTTGGAAGTTTGTTCAAAAAATCAAAGAATCAGGATTTCAAACCAAGCTTGCAGGCGCGCGTTTTTTGGTTCAGAGGTTGAAGAAGAAGTGGATTGGGCTGGGCCTGAGCATTTTTCTTATTCACACCCTTTTTTCTGTTTTGCACCCCCAAGCCCATTTGTTTCATTTTTAATATTTTGACTTTTTGCCTTTTTGTGATTGGTTCATTTATTTTTTCTCAGCATATTAAAAACATAAAAATATTTTTCCCATCATTTTTTGAATTTATTGCATATTTATTTGATTATTTCTTAAGTGTGTACATAAATAAATATATATATATATATATATATATATATATATATATATATATATATATATATATATATATATATATATATATATATATATATATATATATATATATATATATATATATATATATATATATATATATATATATATATATATATATATATATATATATATATATACTTTCTTTTGTTTAAAATATTAAAATAATACCAATACACTTTTTATACATTTTTATTTTATTTTTACTCCCTGAAAATATTTTATAGAAAAATACTTTTTTATTTTAATACTAAATATTATTAATATATATATATAATGCATATTTTATAAATAATGTAAATAAATAAGTATATTAGTATACCTAGGATAAAAATACCAAAAATGTACATATTTTATTTTTTAATATTTAAATACTAAAAAATGCATTTTTACAAATATATCATATTTTATTTTATTTTTGTATGTAAATAATAAATATTGTATATGTTAATAAATAATGCATTTTGTTTAATAAAAATTAGGGTTTTTGCCCTAAATTCAAGAATACTCCAAAAATAATATCTTTTTTATTTTCCTTTTTATTTCACATAAATAATACCATTTTTCATAACATATAAAAAATTCCTTTTGCATACTTGCATATTTGTTTTATTTATCATTTGAATTATACATTTTTATTTATTTTGTAAATATTCATAAAAATGATGTAATAGTTTTAGGTTTAATTTCTTGTCTAAATATCCCCATTTGAACATTGTACCCCCTCCCTATATTATTGTGATGTAATAGCGTAGGAATTTAAATTTCGCACTTTTATCGCTTTCTAAACATACTATGCTAGAATTAGGGTTTGTGTGCGAATAAAAATGAACAAAGTAGTTGGACTTAATACAAGATAAATGAGCATGAAAAATGGACAACACCTTTCACACTTGCACCCCCTAGGGTATTCCACTTGTTGCCTTTTATTATTGGGCCATATTGCATGTTGAACTTCTTTGGGCAAAACAAAACAATCAAATGATCATTGTCCCTCAAAATGTTGCTTAAATGAATGATCAAGTCCCTTTCAAAGAAAATTACCCCAAAGACATTTAACACTATTGCAACTATGGTCTAAACAATGACCCGCGCCTGTCCCTTTCACCTCCTAAGACAAGATTGTCCACCAAATGCAATGGTGGAACAAAATTGTCAAAAGGTTTGAAACATAACAAAAATCTTTGAGAAAACTTTAGGGTAGATAAGCTCTTAAGTACTTGTCAACTTTCCAAGAAAACACTTGCCTAATTTCAAAATCCACTTCACAAACACTTTCAAAACAAACTTTCAAAAAAACCTTGAAACATCTTTTCAAAAAGACAAACACCTTTTGTAAAACATTCGAGTAAAGAATTGTTACAAGGGTAGCCTATACAAGGCATCTTTTTTTAAAACACTTTCAAAACCACACATAAAGCACCATTTCAAACAATTGACAACCAAGGCAAGTTGATCTAAGCAAGTACCTAAGAGCCCATGGATAACCATGGATAGAAGGGGTGCTAATACCTTCCCCTTCTATAATCTACTCCCCGAACCCAAGAAAAATCTCAAAGGTTTTTGCTGTGCTTTTTAAACCTTTCCTTAGGATAAAATAAAAAGTCGGTGGCGACTCTTGCTCAACCGAAACATTTGCGAAAACAAACACAAAACCATAGTCAGTTCTCCCACCGTATCACAGAACTGGCGACTCTGCTGGGGAAGATTTTAAAAGTGGAGTAACCTTAGGGCTTAGATCACCCTCTTGCATGACTAATTGTTTGATTTTCTTGCTTTATACTTTGGCTCTATTGTTTGGGTTTACAATCCTCCACCCGGATTTTGGGAAACATTCATAGATAGCAATACATTGTGGAAACTGTGCGAGGTATACCGACACGGTCTAAGCAATAGCTATATTAGTGCGACATATTTGTGAGTACCGGTAACCCTTGAGTTCAATCAAGGAGAGTACGGGGCCGCTGAGTGATGTCACTAAGCACTAATGACCTAGAACCTTACTTGACCATCTTGGCCTTTTATTAGGGGTAGTGAGATGACCGACTTTGGTGCAGTCCGAAGTTGGTAGATACTCGATACTACACTCATTGAGGGTTGTTTTCTTGGAATATTTTGGTCGCTAGTTAAGTGGCTAAACCAAAACAATGAACAATGAAAACAATCCAGTGATATTGAGCTCCTTAGAACCCGATTACTATTTATAGGACAGGTTTTTAAGCCAACTACACTCAAGAGGGTACTTACCTATGAAACCCCATGCAAGCCTGAAATTAGGGTGTGGTGTGATTTGCTTGTACATATGTTTTGTGCATACATCATAAACATCATAAAACATCATACGCATTCACTAACCATTTCAAGGATCTTGGACTTCATCTTTGTTCTTGTTTTGTAGGTCATGGAAATCCCTCGCAGAAATACCATTCAAGTCAACCTTGTGAGAATCTCTCCTCAACTCAAGGAGATCACCTCAAGAATCCCGGAAAATTCATCCTTCAGTGAGAGACATGGTAGACTACTCAGCTTAGTCAACACCAACATTGAAGAAGACATGATGAAAGTGCTATTCCAGTTCTTTGACCCTCTTCACCACTGCTTCACCTTCCCTGATTATCAGTTGGTACCCACTTTGGAGGAGTTTTCTCAACTCCTAAGAATCTCTATCCTTAATCAACTACCCTTCAATGGTACGGAAAAGGAACCAAAGCCGGAAGATGTTGCTCGAGCACTACATCTACAACCATCCGACATCAAGGGGCATTGGGAAACCAGAAGCGGCGTCAAAGGATTCTTAGAAAAATTCTTGTTTGAGAAGGCACAAGAATGTTGGAACTCATTGGACCTACAAGCCTTTGAAGAGATTGTGGCACTCCTTATATATGGGTTGGTCTTGTTCCCAAATCCTGACCAATTGGTAGATGTCAACGCTGTCAAAATCTTCTTGTCCAGAAATCCAATACCGACATTGCTTGGGGACATTCTTCACTCATTTCACACACGAACAATGAGAAAAAGGGGTGTTCTCATGTGTTGTACTCCTATCCTCGCAAGGTGGTTTATTTCGCACCTTCCACAATCTGTCTTGAAGAATGACCAAGGTACAAGGTGGTCCCAACGATTGATAACTCTTACTCATTCTGATGTGCATTGGTGTTCTCGGTCCAGAGAAAATGTCATCATCGTCGATCGTTGCAGAGAGTTTCCTAATGTTCCTTTACTTGGAATCAGGGGAGGTATCACCTACAACCCTTGCCTAGCTTTGAGGCAATTTGGATATGCACGGAGGGATGGCCCTCATGACATGTTGATTCCTAGCCTAGTTTTTGACTTCGACAGCGATGCGCAAGGACTTCGCCAAAGATTCATCAGAGCTTGGGGGAAACTCAACAAGGTTGATAGCAAGACTCTGGGACACAAGAACTCCATCCCCCTTGAGCCTTATCTCAAGTGGGTACGAGCCCGAGCCCAAAGTCTGATGATGCCTTATCCTCATGTTCTCCCTGTGATTAAAGAGCCTGTCAATGAAGGAGAGGTTCCCTACACCATCCTACATCCAGACATGCCTACATCGTGGGAGGAAATGCAGAAAAGTTGGATTCAGCTCAAGGAGGAACGGAACACCTTTGAAGCTAGCTACTACGCCAGTGAAAAGAAGGTTCTAGAGCTTACCCGCCGACTCCACGAGCAAGAGGACCTCAACACCTACATCGCACCGAAGAGGATGCGCAATGTCTTTCTGCCTTAAGAAGTTTATTTTGTAATATTTGGCCCATGGGGCATTTATGTACTAACAAATTTCTTCTTATTAATATGACGTGCGTTCTTCTTTTTCTGAAACAATTTTGAATGTCCTAAGTCCTTGAATGCATTGCATACATCAGCATACCATTCATCATGTGCATAAGCAGGTCTCACTCCAGGTTTCCTTATCTATCTGCTGTTTATTTCAGTAGGATGGATCTCGAGCAAACAGTCAAAGACCTACAAGCCCAGAATGCACAGTTCCAGCAACTCTTGATGACTGTGGTTAAAAGTCAAGAGGATATCAAGGCTCATCTGGAGAGTAAGGACCCAGTAAAGAAGAAAAAGAGGGTCGGAGTGGCTACTTTGGGGAGAAGATTCGACAGAGAAGCTCGGAGAGTGCTTGAATTTCCTCCTACTTCTGATGAAGGGACTAGTAAAAGGGATCGAGTTGCGGTGCCTTCCGAATCTGATGCAGAGGAAGAAGAAGTTGAAGAGGATGAAGATTATTCTGACCAACAATACCCTCCAGCTGATGATAAATACAAGGGTTTAGAAGACAGATTGGCTGCCATGGAATTGCAAAGAGTACCGGGTTTGGATTTTGAAGACATGGGCTTGGTTGCCGGAATTGTGATTCCCCCAAAATTCAAAGTGCCAGTGTTTGTAAGGTATGATGGGCTGTCCTGTCCCAAAATGCATCTCAGGTCCTACGTAAGAAATATTCAACCTTATACGGCAGATAAAAATCTCTGGATTCATTTCTTTCAAGACAGCCTGTCGGGAGCTCAGTTGGAATGGTTTTATCAGTTAGAAGGAACCAGTGTCAGAAATTGGGAAGATTTGGCCACCGCTTTCTACAAACAATATTAGTATAATTCTGATCTTGCTCCCACTCGTACCCAACTTCAGGGTATGCCACTAGGAACAAGTGAGGGATTCAAAGAGTATGCACAAAAATGGAGGGATTTAGCTGGCAGGGTGCAGCCTCCTTTAACCGATCGTGAGCTCGTTGATATGTTTCTTGGGACCCTATCTGGGCCGTTTTTCAATCATTTAATTGGTAACTCTTCCGCGGGGTTTACTGATTTGATCTTAACAGGCGAAAGAATATAAGCTGGCATCAAGTCAGGAAAGATTCAGAAGGGTGTTGCTGCAAGTGTTGAGAAGAAGCCGTTTAAGAAAGAGACAGCTATGGTATATTCTCAGAGAAGAGCAGGAAAGATGGAGCGTCGGCCAACTGTAGGGGACGTAATGATTCAAAACACTCCAAGTGAGCAGCCTCGCTATAACCAGTCCAGACCAAATCAGCAACGGGTGGAAAGGCCACAACGGCAATTCACCCGTATTAATATGACTCCAGCGCAGGTGCTTCCCCATCTATTGAAGTTGAATCTTGCCACCATCAAGGAGGCGCCAAAGAATGTGAATACGTCCTCCCCTCATTACCATGCCAATGCTAAATGCGCCTATCATTCAGACAGTGTTGGACATGACACCAATGATTGTTGGGCGCTCAAGCATAAGATCCAAGACCTGATAGAGGCTAAGGAGGTAGAGTTTGACGCTCCAGAGAAGCCCAATGTGATATCTGCGCCTATGCCGAAGCACGGTCGAAATGTCAATGCCATTGAGGAGGATTTATATGTTGCTGATGTCAGTGATCTGACTACTCCACTGCTAACCATTAAGTTGAATTTGTTGAGGGCCGGGATCTTCCCGGGATGTAAAGAAGACTGCTACTGTTGCCACTCTCTGCCTTTTGATTGTCCGCTATTAAAGAAAGGCATCCAAGGCCTTATGGATAGCCGACAAATTCTGTTCGAAAAAGTTTCTGCTGTTCCAGTTCATGTTGAAAATGTCTCAATCATAACCATTCACGCCAATCTTTCCGAGGCCGTCAAAAAGCCAGTTAAGATTACACCAGTTGCAAAATCTGTTCCTTTAAAGATAACGATGCCAGGGCCTGTTCCCTATGTTTCTGAGAAGTCGATACCTTGGAACTATGGTGGCGACATCTACTACCATGGTATCAAGCAAGTCGAGGTAATTGAAGAAAATTCGGAGGACGAAGAAGCCAGCATTAGTAACATTGCGGGAACCAGCAAAATCACCAGGAGCGGGAGAATATTTTCTCCAGAGATTGCCCCTCCAAGAGCAGTCTTTGGACCCTCATCAACTAAAGAAGTCATCCCTGCACCGGTAAAGCTCTCTGCCAGAACTCCTTTGATCGAAGAGGTTGTTGTTCCTAGTGCTGTCTTTCCTACCATTGCTGATAAAGGAAAGGGAATACAAGATGAGCCCGTCAGGACGAGGGCTCAACCTTTGGTGATTCTGGAAGCCTCCAAGAAAGAAATGGACGAGATTTTGAGGATAATCAGGAGAAGTGATTACGATGTAGTGGAACAGTTGGGGCAAACCCCCTCCAAGATCTCCATGCTGGCACTATTGCTTTGCTCAGAAGCGCACGCTCAAGCTTTGATTAAGTTTCTGAAGGCAGCCCATGTGCCCCAGGAAACCTCCGCAGATCAATTTCAACATTGCGTGGCTAGCCTGACTACGGACAATGGATTAGGTTTTTCTGATGCCGACCTAACCCCTAAGGGTCGAAACCATAATGATGCGTTGCATATTTCAATCGAGTGTCGCGGAACCACCCTTGCACATGTTTTGGTTGATACCGGTTCATCGCTGAATGTTTTGCCTAAAAAGGCCTTGGGCCGGCTAGATTGCGAAGGGTTGGAATTGAAGCCGAGTGATATTGTCGTCAGAGCTTTCGATGGGTCGAAAAGAATGGTCCATGGAGAAGTTGAAATTCCTTTCAAGATAGGTACTGAGGTGTTTAAATCCACTTTCTATGTAATGGACATCCGTCCATCATATTCTTGCCTGCTGGGTAGACCTTGGATACACCATGCTGGGGCCGTCACCTCCTCCTTGCATCAGATGCTGAAGTATCCTGTCAAAGGAAAGATTATCACTGTCCACGGCGAAGAAGAGTACATGATTAGCCATTTAAATTCTTTCCGGTATGTGGAGGTGGAAGGAGAGTTCATTGAGACGTCGTTTCAACATTTCGAAGAAGTTCTTCCTGAAGTAGCAGTGGCAAAGTTGGCAGCTGAGGCACCAAGACAGATGGCCAGGATGGCATCTCTGGAGGATGCAAGAGCCGCAATCAAAGAAGGGAAGAATTCAGCGTGGGGGCAGTTACCCGATTTTCCGCATAAAACTGATAAGTTTGGATTAGGTTTCACCGCCGCTGGCCAAAAGGCTATGCGCCAGTCAAAGATTGAAAGAGCGCCGATCAAAATTTCTCCTTACCGAATCAACGCCCTGGAAGATGAAGACAAGGAAAGCAACTTTGAAGAGTGGATTCATCCAACTGTCAGGGGAGGATTGAGCAATTGGGAGGCTAAAGACTTTGTCCCCATCACTTTTATTCATCAGTAATTTATCTGTTAAACATTTCCTATTTGGGCTGTAATATTTTTACTTTCAGACAATCCGTACACTATCTTTTCACCTCCTGCCTTGCCCGGGGCATGTAGGTCCACTTGTAAGGGTTTTGACTATTTTTCATATTCATATGCCATGTTTAATGATTCATTGGACGTTTTTCATTTGATAAACTGCTTATGTTCATTTTCTTTCCTTTTGCATTTTTTGTTTAAGGATGGCTATCCCTTACACACACCCACACTCACCAATGCAGGTACCCATCCACTCCGGATTCCATGGGTGTCTATTCTGCTGTATCTTTCAATAACTCTGAAGATCTGGTCAATCTAGCCGAGTACGAAGATGACGAAGGTTGTGAAGTACCCGGGGAACTAGCCAGACTTCTGCAACAAGAGGAAAGGGCCATCTTACCGCATGAAGAGCCATTGGAAGCTGTTAACTTGGGAACCGAGGAGGACCGGAAGGAGGTACAAGTAGGTGCCAATCTGGAACCAAAAGTCAAGGAGCGCCTAGTACAGTTGTTGAATGAGTACGTTGAGATCTTCGCTTGGTCCTATGAAGACATGCCGGGTCTAGACACAGACATCGTGGTTCACCGTCTCCCCACAAGAGAGGATTGTCCACCTATCAAGCAAAAAGTTCGCCGAATGAGGCCTGACATGTCCGAAAAAATCAAAGCAGAAGTAATGAAGCAATTCGATGCTGGCTTCCTGGCTGTTACGTCCTATCCTCAATGGGTCACTAACATTGTACCAGTACCTAAGAAAGATGGCAAAGTCAGAATGTGTGTGGACTACCGGGATTTGAATAGGGCCAGCCCTAAAGATGATTTCCCGCTACCTCATATTGACATCTTGATCGACAATACAGCTCAGCATAAGGTGTTTTCCTTCATGGACGGATTCTTGGGCTACAATCAAATCAAAATGGCTCCCGAGGATATGGAGAAAACAACTTTTGTCACGCAATGGGGCACTTT
Organism: Vicia faba; assembly: GCA_948472305.1. Classification (NCBI taxonomy): domain Eukaryota; kingdom Viridiplantae; phylum Streptophyta; class Magnoliopsida; order Fabales; family Fabaceae; genus Vicia; species Vicia faba. The sequence goes on from OX451736.1 coordinate 359,483,643, forward strand.
TTGTTACAAAGTGATGCCGTTCGGGCTGAAGAACGCAGGGGCAACTAATCAGCGCGCCATGGTAGCTTTATTTCATGACATGATACATCATGAGATCGAAGTCTACGTAGACGATATGATAGCTCGGTCGCAAACGGAGGAAGAGCATCTTGAGCATTTGGAGAAGCTGTTTGCCAGGTTAAAAGAGTACAAGCTCAGGCTGAATCCAAGTAAATGCACTTTTGGAGTTAGGTCTGGTAAACTCCTGGGATTCATTGTAAGCAACAAAGGCATTGAAGTCGATACGGCAAAAGTAAAAGTAATACAAGAGATGCCTGCTCCCCGTACTGAAAAAGAGGTCAGAGGATTCTTGGGGCGCATAAACTATATTGCCAGATTCATCTCACATCTGACTTCTACCTGTGAGCCAATTTTCAAACTCTTGAAGAAAGATCAGGTAGTTGAATGGAACGACGACTGCCAAGCCGCTTTTGATAGAATCAAGGAGTATTTGTTAGAACCTCCTATTCTGATGCCACCTGTCGAAGGAAGACCATTGATCATGTACTTAACTGTCTTGGATAACTCAATGGGGTGTGTTTTGGGCCAGCATGACGAGTCTGGTCGAAAAGAGCATGCTATTTATTACCTTAGTAAAAAGTTTACCGACTGTGAGACCCGCTACTCACTGCTCGAGAAAACTTGCTGCGCTTTGGTATGGGCTGCTCGCCGACTAAGACAGTATATGTTGACTCATACTACCTTGTTAATTTCCAAGATGGACCCTATCAAGTATATCTTCGAGAAGCCCGCTTTATCTGGAAGGATAGCTAGATGGAAAATGATCTTAACTGAGTATGACATCCAGTACACCACCCAAAAAGCTATAAAAGGGAGTGTACTAGCTGACCATCTGGCTCATCAGGATATCGAAGACTATCAACCCATGAGATTTGACTTCCCAGACGAGGACATCATGAATTTGGACAACGTTGAAAGTGACGGACCGTATGACGGACCCGAAAAGGGATCCCGATGGACCCTGTACTTTGATGGTGCTTCAAATGCACTTGGAAATGGTATTGGCGCAGTACTCATTTCTCCGGAAGGTTGTCACACTCCTTTCACAGCCCGACTTTGTTTCAGCTGCACAAACAACATGGCCGAGTATGAAGCTTGCATCTTTGGTCTCGAGGCTGCTATAGACTTAGGGATCAAATCTTTGGTCGTATTTGGGGATTCGGCTTTGGTCATCAGCCAAATCAAAGGAGACTGGGATACCAAGCATCCTAATCTTATCCCATACAAAGAACATGTCCTGACATTGTTTCCGCATTTCGAGCAAATTACCTTCGAGCATTTCCCGCGAGAAGAGAATCAGCTAGCCGATGCTCTGGCCACAATGTCCTCCATGTTTAAACTCAGCTGGGATAATGAGGCTCCCCAAATCACCATCAAGCGAATGGATGAACCGGCACATTGCCACGAGATTAATACTGAAGAAGTAGTGGAACAACCTTGGTTCCATGAAATCAAAAGGTATCTCGAGACTAGGGATTATCCTGAAGGAGCTTCCGTAAATGACAAGAGGTTCTTAAGGAAATTCGCTGCTAAGTTCTTCCTGAGCAACGACATCCTTTACAAACGAAGCCATGATTGTGTATTACTCCGATGTGTGGATAAGGCTGAAGCAGAATTGATCATGACTGATATACACAGCGGCACATTTGGCACTCACTTGAGCGGGCATACAATGGCTAAGAAGATCCTAAGGGCAGGCTATTACTGGTCTACCATGGAAGCTGACTGCCATCAACATTCCCGTACTTGTCACAAGTGTCAAGTCTACGCTGACAAAGTTCATATTCCTCCGGTTCCCCTCAACGTCCTGACCGCTCCGTGGCCCTTTGCAATGTGGGGCATTGATATGATTGGAGAGATCAAGCCCACGGCTTCCAATGGACATCGCTTCATCCTAGTTGCCATTGACTACTTCACTAAATGGGTCGAGGCAGCTTCCTTCGCCTCTGTCACCAAAAATGTGGTTGCCCGCTTCATCAAGCAAAATCTCATATGTCGGTATGGTGTTCCCGACAGGATCATCACGGACAGCGGTACAAATCTGAATAATACAATGATCACTGCATTATGCGAGCAGTTTAAGATCTATCATCGCAATTCATCTCCCTATCGGCCGAAGATGAACGGTGTTGTTGAAGCTGCGAACAAAAACATTAAGAAGATCATTCAGAAAATGACAGTCACTTACAAAGACTGGCATGAGATGTTACCGTTTGCTCTGCATGGATACCGTACGACGACACGTACTTCAACTGGGGCAACCCCATTTTCTTTGGTTTATGGCATGGAAGCTGTCTTGCCTATGGAAGTCCAAATCCCCTCTCTGAGGATTATGAAGGATGCAGGTTTGAATGAAGATGATTGGATGCAGACCCGACTAGATCAACTCAATCTGATCGACGAGAAGCGACTTGCTGCTATATGCCATGGTCAGACGTATCAAAAGCGGATGATCAAGGCCTTCAATAAGAAAGTCAGACGTCAAGTGTATCAAGTCGGGGATCTCGTAATCAAGCGGATTATCTTGCCGCAAAGTGATCCCAGGGGCAAATGGACTCCTACATATGAAGGGCCATTTGTGATCAAGAGCATATTTTCTAGTGGTGCAATGATTCTGACCACCATGGACGGCGACGATTTGCCGCACCCTGCGAACGCAGACATAGTCAAAAGATACTACGCATAAAATAACCCGACAAGTCGAAAACCCGAAAGGGAGGTTCAGGCAAAAATTAGGGATAAAAACGAAAAAATATGTACACCCGGCAAGTCGAAAACCCGAAAGGGCGGCTTGGGCAAAAAGGGGTTTCCCGGTGGATCGAAAACCCGAAAGGGCGATTCAGGCAAAAGTTAGGGAATTGAAGCGTATGACTATGTCTCGTCGGACCACTTCAAAGACAATCTCTTCATCAACCGGTTCCAGACTTCTGATCAATCCAGTTATCGTCAAACGAAGCATTGAATGGATAGATATTCAGAGTTGTGAAAGCTATAGCGGAACAGAATCCCATGGAATTATTTCACATAGCCATCCTTTATTTTGTATAAAATCTTTCCATATTTACGACAAAGTCCTCTTACTAGGATGATTGTCTCCTCTGTACAAATATACTCAAAGAAAATCAATACAAATACTTTTCCCAGAAATTTGTGTCATTTCCCTTTTCTTTTTCTCTTGCACTATTTGTTTTATTTTGAGAAACGTCCAATGTTTTGTTAAATAGGCATATGCATTTGAAACATAATCACTTCCTAAATGAACCTAAGAAAAAAGGATTAATGATAGGATGAAGGTACAGATGGATATCTTGACACCCTTTCGAAGGAAACCTCTCAAGAGATTTGGAATCCACATCCCTAGCAAACCCTGAGGCTTGTCTCCAGCAGACTCCCGAAGCTTACCCCCAGTAAGATTCTGGAAGGTATTTCCCCGCAGAGCACGAACGTCTCTCCCGAGTTTTATTCAAAGTTATTCCTCACAAAGGCTTATAACTGGGTTATCCTCAGCTAACAGCCACAGAAGATCGCACTCGCCAGAATTCTTCCTATCCCCAGCGGAGCTCATCAAAATTCCCCAGCCTAACTTATCAATATGATCCCCAGAGGAGCTTATCCTTGTTATCCCCAGCCGAGCTAAAATTTCAAATTATCAACCCCCAGCGGAGCCAGACTAATGAGCTTTCTCCCCACAGAGTCTTAGAAAGAGAAATCTTGAGTTCCCCAGTAAGATCACCAGAGTTGCTTCCCATCAAGCAGAAGATTCTCAGTCTTACCTCCTCGGCATGAGTCTACTAGATTGATACTCCCCAATAGAGGTCATCAGGAATTCTCTTCCCCAGTAGTAGCCAAGGATTTATTTTCCCCAGCAGCAGTCAAGATGCTTTTATCTTCAGCCACCTCGAATTCATCTATCCTCAGCAAGATAGCTCGGCAGCTTACATGCGCATTCATCATATTCATGTCATAAACATTGATGTCACGTATATTGCATCATGCATCATAGCATTGCATACAACTAACTCTTTATCTTTTCAGGAAAGATCAGTCGACAGACTAAAATCAGTCAACTTCAAGATTTCTGAAAACAGTTCACGGGTTCTCCAAGTAACGGATGTTAACCTATCGCTTGTTCAGTTTCTTCTCAAGACTTCTGAAAACAGTTTATGGATTCTTCCCAAAAACGGATGTTAATCTATCGCTTGTTCAGATGCAACTTTTGAAAACAGTTTACGGATGCTTCCCAACAACGGATGCTGCTCTATTGCTTATTCAACTTCAAGATTTCTGAAAACAGTTCACGGGTTCTCCAAGTAACGGATGTTAAACTATCGCTTGTTCAGTTTCTTCTCAAGACTTCTGAAAATAGTTTATGGATTCTTCCCAACAACGGATGTTAATCTATCGCTTGTTCAGATGCAACTTTTGAAAACAGTTTACGGACGCTTCCCAACAACGGATGCTGCTCTATTGCTTATTCAACTTCAAGAGTTCTGAAAACAGTTCACGGGTTCTCCAAGTAAACGGATGTTAACCTGTCACTTGTTCAGATTCTTCTTCAAGACTTCTGAAAATAGTTTATGGATTCTTCCCAACAACGGATGTTAATCTATCGACTTGTTCAAATGCAACTTTTGAAAACAGTTTACGGACGCTTCCCAACAACAGATGCTGCTCTATTGCTTATTCAACTTCAAGATTTCTGAAAACAATTCACGGGTTCTCCAAGTAAAAGGATGTTAACCTGTCACTTGTTCAGATTCTTCTTCAAGACTTCTGAAAACAGTTTATGGATTCTTCCCAACAACGGATGTTAATCTATCAACTTGTTCAAATGCAACTTTTGAAAACAGTTTACGGACGCTTCCAAACAACGGATGCTGCTCTATTGCTTATTCAACTTCAAGATTTCTGAAAACAGTTCACAGGTTCTCCAAGTAAACGGATGTTAACCTATCGCTTGTTCAGTTTCTTCTCCAAACCACTGAAAACAGTTTACAGATTCTTCCCAACAACGGATGCTGCTCTATTGCTTATTCAACTTCAAGATTTCTGAAAACAGTTCACGGGTTCTCCAAGTAACAGATGTTAACCTATAGCTTGTTCAGTTTCTTCTCCAAACCATTGAAAACAGTTTACAGATTCCTCCCAACAACTGATGTCAATCTATTGCTTGTTCAGACCCCCCAGTTCAGAGATGGTCCCAAGCCTGGACACCTTCCTGATATTCCCTTCCAGATGGCATCTCTAAGCCCATCTCCGACAAGATTTCTGTCACTCTCCCAGATGGCATCGTTAAGCCCATCTCCAAATGGCATCTCTAAGCCCATTCCCGCATCCATTGCTTTGACAAGTGCAAATTTCCGGGCACTCTAGTGTCCAATCTCCTTTTACCCTCGAGGCACGAAAGGCAAACTTGCCAATCTAACTCTTCGGATTCAAGAAGATTGAACAGGGGCAACTGTTGTACCCCAAAATTTGCCCTCCCATTTCTCATTAATTTCTCACCACAAAGCCTTTAAAGCTCAAGATCCAGTTAGGGTTTCATCTGCTCAAGACCTCTCCTTGCACTGTTAACTCAAATTAGGGTTTATGTTTGCACAAAGATGTTTTGACCCAAAGTGCCTAAGATGACTTTCATGCTTCATATTGGACTCCCAAGTTTACCCATATCAAGTTTCAAGTCTTGATTCCAAGTTTTGCCCAGTTAATTGGACAGTTGACCTGGAAATTAACTGTATTGGGGAAAAGTCAACTGTGGCCAATTGACAGTCAAACCTCATGAAATTTGACCCACATCAACATTATGAACTCATATGAACCATTTGATCAAGTTTGGATCACAATTCCCCAAGAAATTTGATCAAATCACCAAAAGGGCAAAATGGTCATTTTTAGGGTTTTGACTGCACAAAGGCAATTTTTGACTGTTTGACCTAGCCAATGGCAAACCAAGCTCACACATGGACTCAAGGACCCTATGGAATTATCTTGACATGATCAACAAACTCAAAAGATCCCAAGTACACAGGATTGACAGTTGAATTTCCCAGTCAATTGATCAATTTTGACTGTGTACTGAAAAGTCAAACTTTGACTTTTTGGTCAAAATCAAGAGTCAAGATTCATTTTTCATCAAAACATGCCAAATCATGAAACTTGTTCACCAAGATATCACAAAATGCAAATTAGGGTTTAAAATGGAATTTTTCATAACTTAGAATTTTTCTAAGTTATGAAAAACCCTAATTTTTCCCTAACTTTGCCCCACTTTTTCACCAAGATCCATTTGGATTCAAACAAAAGTCCAAACATGAAAGTTGTAGCTTGTTGCATAATCTACAACTTTGATTCACAAAGTTTTCTCATTTGAATCTTGTATCTCAAGTTACAAATTTTTGAATAAGGGCACTAAACCATTCTTAACTTAGTGAGATTTTAACCTATTTTGACAAGGTTTTCTACCCCACTTCAAGGCCATTTTCCATACACTTCCACTTGGAATTTCAATTTGAATTTCAAAGATGGATTGTAGTACACATTCCAAGATTTCCAAAATGTCCAAGAACTCATCAAACAACCTCATAACTTGAGAGATTCGAATTTCACAAGTTGGCAAAAACTCACTTTGTTCATGACCAAGTTACATGTCCATAACCTTGCAATTTGAATTCAGCATGCCTTAAGATAGATTACAGGTCTTTTATCTCATCTACACTCCATAATTTAATGCATATTCATTGTGTTAAGGTGTTGTTCTATGAGTTTGGACATTGTATGCAAGATTAATCCCAAATTAGATAAAGCTTTCTTTCCATTTTTGCAAAAGTTAACTTTATGTCCAATTGGAAATCCAACAAGTACATTGCAAATATGATTGGCACAAGATTATGGACAAATTACTCTGATCAAGGAGGGATTATGCAGCCCATTAGGGGGTCCTCTACTGACCTAGAAACACAAGTTGCATCTTGTTGCTTAAAGTTGAAGAAAAGTTCCATAACTAACTCCAACTCTCATATCAGCAAAAACACACAAGAACAAACTTATCAAACATACTCAAGACATCATAACCAAGCTGAGACACGACCCTTGCACCTCTAAAACACTCCCATTGCCATAATCACTCTCAAACTGCACAAACAGGGGAAAGCCTGCAGTTTGAGTGCTACCTTCCATTTCCTTCAAGTTCTTTTGCTAAAATCAGTTTCTACACATTCCCTAGCACATATGCAAGCTAACCATGCCTTGAAACACGACCTGTAATTCCTCTAACAAGTTCCACCATTTTCACTTTTCCATTTTGCAGTTGAAGTTCTACAGCTCAGTTCAAGGTGTTTCAAGGCAAAGTAGATATTGGAACAGCATCACCACACCTCAAGGAAGCTATACCAATCAGTATCTTGCACTGTAAGCTCCCCATTTGCCAGTTGGAACTTCAGCTGAACAGGTAGTTTTTTGAACTCGTATCTCTCTTATTATGCATCATTAGTCTTAAGTTTGTGAAGAAACAATGTCCTATTCATGCCACTGAACATGTACATTCTTTTACTTTTCATTTCTTTTGCTTGAGTAGAGAGAATTTGGAGTTTGAAAATGGCAGAAAAACTAGGTTAGGATTTGGGGGAGAAGAAATTCTCCCTCATCTTAGAGAGTTAGATCAAGTTATGCATATGGTTAGAATCGTGATTTCATGCTTAACATCTTTTGTGTTGGAAGTTTGTTCAAAAAATCAAAGAATCAGGATTTCAAACCAAGCTTGCAGGCGCGCGTTTTTTGGTTCAGAGGTTGAAGAAGAAGTGGATTGGGCTGGGCCTGAGCATTTTTCTTATTCACACCCTTTTTTCTGTTTTGCACCCCCAAGCCCATTTGCTTCATTTTTAATATTTTGACTTTTTGCCTTTTTTTGATTGGTTCATTTATTTTTTCTCAGCATATTAAAAACATAAAAATATTTTTCCCATCATTTTTTGAATTTATTGCATATTTATTTGATTATTTCTTAAGTGTGTACATAAATATATATATATATATATATATATATATATATATATATATATATATATATATATATATATATATATATATATATATATATATATATATATATATATATATATATATATATATATATATATATATATATATATATATATATATATATATATATATATATATATATATATATATATATATATATATATATATATATATATATATATATATATATATATATATATATATATATATACTTTCTTTTGTTTAAAATATTAAAATAATACCAATACACTTTTTATACATTTTTATTTTATTTTTACTCCCTGAAAATATTTTATAGAAAAATACTTTTTTTATTTTAATACTAAATATTATTAATATATATATATATAATGCATATTTTATAAATAATGTAAATAAATAAGTATATTAGTATACCTAGGATAAAAATACCAAAAATGTACATATTTTATTTTTTAATATTTAAATACTAAAAAATGCATTTTTACAAATATATCATATTTTATTTTATTTTTGTATGTAAATAATAAATATTGTATATGTTAATAAATAATGCATTTTGTTTAATAAAAATTAGGGTTTTTGCCCTAAATTCAAGAATACTCCAAAAATAATATCTTTTTTATTTTCCTTTTTATTTCACATAAATAATACCATTTTTCATAACATATAAAAAATTCCTTTTGCATACTTGCATATTTGTTTTATTTATCATTTGAATTATACATTTTTATTTATTTTGTAAATATTCATAAAAATGATGTAATAGTTTTAGGTTTAATTTCTTGTCTAAATATCCCCATTTGAACATTGTACCCCCCTCCCTATATTATTGTGATGTAATAGCGTAGGAATTTAAATTTCGCACTTTTATCGCTTTCTAAACATACTATGCTAGAATTAGGGTTTGTGTGCGAATAAAAATGAACAAAGTAGTTGGACTTAATACAAGATAAATGAGCATGAAAAATGGACAACACCTTTCACACTTGCACCCCCTAGGGTATTCCACTTGTTGCCTTTTATTATTGGGCCATATTGCATGTTGAACTTCTTTGGGCAAAACAAAACAATCAAATGATCATTGTCCCTTAAAATGTTGCTTAAATGAATGATCAAGTCCCTTTCAAAGAAAATTACCCCAAAGACATTTAACACTATTGCAACTATGGTCTAAACGATGACCCGCGCCTGTCCCTTTCACCTCCTAAGACAAGATTGTTCACCAAATGCAATGGTGGAACAAAATTGTCAAAAGGTTTGAAACATAACAAAAATCTTTGAGAAAACTTTAGGGTAGATAAGCTCTTAAGTACTTGTCAACTTTCCAAGAAAACACTTGCCTAATTTCAAAATCCACTTCACAAACACTTTCAAAACAAACTTTCAAAAAAACCTTGAAACATCTTTTCAAAAAGACAAACACCTTTTGTAAAACATTCGAGTAAAGAATTGTTACAAGGGTAGCCTATACAAGGCATCTTTTTTTAAAACACTTTCAAAACCACACATAAAGCACCATTTCAAACAATTGACAACCAAGGCAAGTTGATCTAAGAAAGTACCTAAGAGCCCATGGATAACCATGGATAGAAGGGGTGCTAATACCTTCCCCTTCTATAATCTACTCCTCGAACCCAAGAAAAATCTCAAAGGATTTTGCTGTGCTTTTTATACCTTTCCTTAGGATAAAATAAAAAGTCGGTGGCGACTCTTGCTCAACCGAAACATTTGCGAAAACAAACGCAAAACCATAGTCAGTTCTCCCACCGTATCACAGTCGTCAACACTGCGTCTCCTAAGTATAACCCAAATGCCCGGTGTGCTTATCATTCTGATAGTCCCGGGCACACTATTGATGATTGCTGGGCCTTGAGAAACAAAGTGCAAGATCTTATCGACGCAAAGGAAATTCAGTTTGAAGCGCCTGAAAGACCAAATGTTGTAACTGCTCCTATGCCCCAGCATAGAGTAAATGCCATTGAGGAAGAATTGTATGCTGTTTCGGTGAATGAAGTTGTTACCCCTCTTTTGACTGTTAAGAGGAACTTACTACTAGCCGGTTTATTTCCGGGTTGTAGTAAGGGTTGCCTCCTGTGTGCTGTTATCCCTACCGGTTGTCCACTGCTGAAATCAGGCATCCAAAGCCTGATGGATAGCAAGGAAATTCTGTTCAAGAAAACTGCTGTTCCGTTTGTTTCCATTGAAGAAATATCTGTTGTCACAATCTACAATCCTGCCAAAGCTCCCGTAAAGAAACCAGTCCAAATTATGTCTGTTGCACCCATCACTATTACTGTCCCGGGGCCTCTCCCGTATGAGTCTGATAAAGCTGTTCCATGGCATTATGGAGCCGACATGTATGTGCTTGGGGTGAAGCAGGAGTTCAACACCAATACCAGTATCAGTAACATCACTGGTCCCGCCAAGATTACCCGCAGTGGCAGGCTCTTCTCGCCTGACATTGCACCGCCAGTTATCCGAAAACCTCTCACCATCACACCCGCAAGTGTCCATGTTCCAGTTCAAGTTCCTGTGTCTACTACTGCCGCCAAGTCTTCTGATACTCGGGGCAAAGAAGTTGCTACCGATTCGCCTGCCAGGATGGAGGCACCAAAGAAGACTGTTGTGGAAGCCTCCCAACAAGAAATGGAGGAAATCCTTAAAATTATCAAAAAGAGTGACTTTAATGTTGTTGAACAGTTGGGGCATACGCCCTCCAAAATCTCTATGTTATCGCTACTGCTATGCTCAGAGGCCCATGCAAAAGCCCTGATTTCATTTCTGAAAACGGCCCATGTGCCGCAAGAGACCTCCGCGGATCAATTCATTGACTGTGTGGCTAATTTGACGGCTGACAATGGCTTGGGATTCTCAGATGCTGACCTTACCGCCAAAGGGAAAAATCACAATGATGCCCTGCATGTTTCCATAGAATGCAGGGGCACTACTCTCGCACACGTGTTAGTGGATACCAGCTCTTCCCTGAATGTGTTGCCCAAGAAAGCATTGGATCGCTTGGATTGTGAGGGCCTGGATTTGAAACCTAGTAACATCATTGTTAGAGCCTTCGACGGTTCTAATAGGATGGTGCACGGTGAAGTGGACATCCCTATTCGTGTGGGTTCCCAAGTTTTCAACTCAACATTCTATGTAATGGATATTCGTCCATCTTATTCCTGCTTGTTGGGTCGACCTTGGATTCACAAAGCTGGGGCAGTAACCTCCACTTTACACCAAAAGCTCAAATACCCTGTCAAAGGGAAGATTGTTACTGTGCAAGGTGAGGAGGAATACATGGTGAGTCACTTGAATTCATTCCGTTATATCGAGATGGACGGGGATTTTATTGAAACCCCCTTTCAGCATTTTGAGGAAGTACCCCCAGTATTGGCATCGGCTGAGGCAGTGGTTGAAGAAGACTTTCCGTTGAAGATGGCGTCCTTGAGGGATGCCCGGGCTGTAATCGAGAAAGGCAATTGTACAAACTGGGGTCAGCTTCCTGACTTCACTCAAAAGAACGACAAGTATGGGCTGGGCTTTACTACAGAGGCTCAGAGGGCTGTGCGCAAGGAAAATATCAGAAAGGCTCCGGTGTTTATCTCCAACCCGAGGGTGAATTCTATCGAGGAGGATGTAGAGGAAGCAGAGTTTGACAGTTGGATCTACCCGACTACCAGCAACGGACCAAGCAACTGGACGACAAAGGATTTTACGCCTATCACATTTGTCACGCAGTAATTAATTTCTTTTGATTTCCAATTTGTAACAAACAATATGTTAAAACTTTGTTGGCTCGGTGTCCTACCCGGGGCATCGTAGCTCCATTTGTGAGGGCTTTTTTGTATGACATTTCCATATATCATCAATCAAAACATTGGACGTTTGCTGCATTTCAAATCTTGTGCTCTTTTTCTTTCTGTGTTATATATATTGCAAAACAACTATATTTACACACACTCACTTATACAGGTTTCAATCCACTCTGGATCTCACTGGTAACAGCTCTGCTACCGCCAGTTATGACTTCGAGAATCCGATCAACTTGGCCGAAGACGAAGGTGAAGATGATTGTGAAGTGCCTGGTGAGCTTGCAAGACTGCTACTCCAGGAAGAGAGGGCTATTCAACCACATGAAGAGCCGGTGGAAACAATTAACCTGGGTACTGAGACAAATAGGAAAGAGGTCAAGATTGGTGCCAATCTAGAGCTCAGCGTGAAGCAACGATTGATCCAGATGCTACAGGATTACATGGAGATATTTGCTTGGTCCTATGAAGATATGCCTGGTTTGGATGCCGACATTGTAGTTCATCACCTGCCAACCAAGGAAGACTGCCCTCCGGTAAAGCAAAAGGTCCGCCGTATGCGCCCAGAGATGTCTGAAAAGATCAAGGCTGAAGTTATGAAGCAATTCGACGCCGGGTTTCTAGCAGTAACTTCTTACCCTCAGTGGGTTGCCAATGTGGTGCCAGTACCGAAGAAGGACGGTAAAGTCAGAATGTGTGTCGACTACAGAGATCTGAACCGGGCAAGCCCCAAGGATGACTTCCCCTTACCTCACATCGATGTTCTTGTTGATAATACTGCTCAACACAAGGTGTTCTCCTTCATGGATGATTTTTCAGGGTATAATCAGATCAAGATGGCTCCGGAAGATATGGAAAAGACTACCTTTGTGACTCAATGGGGCACTTTCTGTTACAAGGTCATGCCATTCGGGTTGAAAAATGCTGGGGCAACCTACCAACGCGCCATGGTTGCTTTATTTCATGATATGATTCATCATGAGATTGAGGTATATGTTGATGACATGATTGCCAGGTCTCAAACTGAGGAGGAGCATCTTGACCATCTGAGGAAGCTGTTTGACCGACTCAAGTTATATAAGCTGAGGTTGAATCCCAACAAATGCACCTTTGGGGTAAGGTCCGGAAAATTGCTAGGCTTCATTGTAAGTGATAAGGGTATTCAAGTGGACCCTGCCAAGGTTAAAGCCATTCAAGAGATGCCAGTTCCTAAGACAGAGAAAGAAGTCAGAGGCTTCCTGGGACGACTGAATTACATTGCCCGATTCATCTCACATCTGACTGCTACTTGTGAGCCAATCTTCAAATTACTGAAGAAAGATCAAGTAGTACGCTGGAACGATGAATGCCAGGCTGCCTTTGAAAGGATAAAGGAATATCTCCAAGAGCCACCCATTCTTATGCCACCAGTGGAAGGAAGACCTCTAATATTATACTTGACAGTACTTGATAATTCAATGGGGTGTGTGCTGGGGCAGCATGACGAGTCTGGCCGAAAAGAGCACGTTATTTATTACTTGAGAAAAAAGTTTACCGACTGTGAGTCTTGTTACTCACTGCTTGAGAAAACTTGATGCGCTCTAGTATGGGCTGCTCGCCGGCTGAGACAGTATATGCTGACTCACACAACTCTATTAATTTCAAAGATGGATCCCATCAAGTACATATTTGAAAAGCCTGCTCTGTCTGGAAGGATAGCGAGATGGCAAATGATCTTGACAGAATATGACATCCAGTATACAACTCAGAAAGCTATTAAGGGAAGTGTACTGGAGGATCATTTGGCACACCAACCTGTGGACGATTACCAATCATTGAATTTTGATTTTCCGGACGAAGACATCATGGTGGTAACTGACTGTGAAGTACCTGGACCGGATGAAGGACCTGAGGAAGGATCCCGATGGTCTATGCATTTTGACGGAGCCTCTAATGCTCTGGGTAACGGCGTCGGCGCTGTAATCATATCTCCCAAAGGAACTCATACTCCACTCACCGCCCGATTGTGTTTCAACTGCACCAACAACATGGCAGAATATGAAGCATGTATCATGGGTCTGCAAGCTGCAATCGACTTAAGGATCAAATTTCTGAGTGTCTTCGGAGATTCCGCTCTCGTGATCAATCAGATCAAAGGCGAGTGGGATACGAAACACCCAAATCTTATTCCTTACAAGGAGTATGTGTTGACCTTGCTTCCCCACTTTGAAGAGATAACTTTTGAGCATTTCCCAAGGGAGGAGAATCAGCTAGCAGACGCACTAGCTACGATGTCTTCAATGTTCAAAGTTAAGTGGGACAATGAGGCTCCCCGGATCATTATCTGGAAGTTGGATGAACCGGCATACTGCTGCGAGCTTGAGGCTGAAAAGGTGACTGAAAAACCCTGGTATCATGAGGTGAAGAGGTACTTGGAAGCTCAGGAATACCCTGAAGGTGCATCCGTCAATGACAAGAAGTTCATGAGAAGGTTTGCGGCGAAATTCTTCCTCAGCAACGGCATTCTCTACAAACGGAATCATGATTCAACTCTACTACGTTGTATGGATAAGACTGAAGCAGAGAAGATCATGTTGGAACTGCATGAAGGTACATTTGGAACACATTCCAGTGGACACACCATGGCTAAGAAAATCCTTCGGGCAGGATATTTCTGGTCCACAATGGAAGCCGATTGTTACCAACACTCTCGAACTTGCCACAAATGCCAGATCTATGCTGACAAGGTGCATATTCCTCCAGTTCCTCTGAACGTCCTGACGGCACCTTGGCCTTTCGCAATGTGGGGGATTGATATGATCGGTGAGATCCGACCAACGGCATCCAATGGGCATCGCTTCATCTTGGTGGCGATCAATTATTTCACAAAGTGGGTTGAGGCAGCTTCCTACGCCACAGTAACCAAGAGCGTCGTGGCACGTTTCATCCGGCATAATATGATCTGTCGTTACAGCGTCCTGGAAAGAATCATTACGGACAATGGTACCAATCTCAACAACAAGATGATCACTGAGCTCTGCGAACAATTCAAGATACAGCACCACAACTCTTCTCCCTACCGGCCGAAGATGAATGGGGCTGTAGAGGCAGCTAATAAAAATATCAAGAAAATTGTGCAGAAGATGACAGTGACCTATAAAGATTGGCACGAGATGTTGCCATTCGCTCTTCATGGGTACCGTACCTCAGCAAGGACGTCAACAGGGGCAACTCCTTTCTCCTTGGTCTATGGCATGGAGGCAGTCTTGCCAATTGAAGTCCAGATACCCTCTCTCCGGATAATGAAGGATGCAGACTTGAGTGAAGATGACTGGATCCAGACTCGACTTGATCAATTAAATCTGATTGACGAAAAGAGACTCACCGCTATCTGTCATGGTCAGACATATCAAAAACGGATGATCAGGGCATTTAACAAGAAAGTCAGACCACAAGAGTATCAAGTTGGGGACCTGGTAATCAAATGCATCATCCTTCCTCAAAGTGATCCCCGGGGAAAATGGACCCCTACTTACGAAGGGCCATTTGTGGTTAAACATGTGTTCTCAGGAGGAGCCATGATCCTAACCGCCATGGATGGTGACGACCTTCCTCACCCCGCCAATGCAGACATAGTGAAAAGATACTACGCATGAATAAAAGACCCGCTAGGTTGACATACCTAGGCAAAATAAGGGCTTCCCGGCGAACCAAAAGGGTTCGGGCAAAAATAAGGGATGAAATGAATAAAAATCTGTACACCCGGCAAGTCAAAAACCTGAAAAGGCGGCTTGGGCAAAAATGGGTATCCCGGTGGACTGAAAACCCGAAAGGGCGGTCCAGGCAAAAGTTAGGGATAAAGCGTAACATTATGTCTCATTGGATCACTTCGCATCCGGAATTCGGCATCAACTATCTGGCTCAGATTTCGGCATCGACCAATCAGCTTCATCTTCAACTAGGCAGCAAAGCGATGGGACGCTTGGAGACATAAAGGCGATAGCAGAGTTGGAACCCAGTGGGATTGTTCACATAGCTGTTTTGTTTTCTTTTCAAAATTGTAAATTCTGTGTTATTTGGCGGCACCCTCTTACTAGGATGTCGGCCTCTTGTACAAAAAAAAAAAACGCCTATTCACAGGCAAAATTCAAATCAATACGAATTCACTTGTCCATACAAATTGCCATTGTTTTTCCTTTTTCTGTTTTGTCTTGCGAAGAACGTCCAATGTTCATTTTTGATATATGCATTTGACATTAAATTGCTGATTCATAAATATTTGCATATGAAACGAAAGATTAATTACAGGTGACATCAGAAACAGGGGCAATGTGAAGTTGCCTGATGCAGTCTGGTTGCTTTGTCTGCCAAGGTACCAAGGTAGATTCGACTGAAGAATGTGACCAAATGATCTCAGTTCCCCGCAGAGTAAGGCAAGATTCAGCAATACTTCCCCCAGTGAAGTCGCCAACTTTCCCCGGCAGGTCTAAAAGCTTATCCCCAGTAGATTCTGGAAGCTTGTTCCCTGCAGAATACGGACGTCTCTCCCGAGATTTATTCAGAGTTATTCCTCACAAGGGCTTATAACTGGGTTATCCTCAGCTAATTGCCATGGAAGATCGTCCTCGGAAAGGTTCTTTCAGTCCCCGACAGGAGTTTGTCTTTGGCATTCCCCAGCGGAGTTTATCATCATTATCCCCAGCGGAATCCATCATTGAAGTCCTCAGCAGGCCTCTCGTCAAACTTCAGCAAAGTATCTCTGCCACAGAGCAACTCCCCGGCCAGTCGTCAAGGATTTATTTTCCTAAGACGAAGTTACACTCATAAACATTTCACATTTCATACATCTTGCTTGCATACATGATAAAGTGCATACAACACTATCTCATGTTGAACATCATGACATGATGCATATCATACATCATGACATTGCATACAACTTATGATTTTGCCTTTTCAGGGAAGAAGACAATCCCAAAGACAACTACCTTCAACTGTCACAATTCCAGATTCGATACCTGTATCTAGCTAGGGCACATCTGAGAGTGATCAGTTTCCAGACTCGACTCCTGTATCTAGCCAGGGCACGTCTGAAGAGTTCGAAGATTCGATTCCTGTATCCAGCAAGGGCACATCTATCAACTACCACATTTCCAGACTCGATTCCTGTATCTAGCCAGGGCACGTCTGAAGAGTTCGAAGATTCGATTCCTGTATCCAGCCAGGGCACATCTATCAACTACAACATTTCCAGACTCGATTCCTGTATCCAGCCAGGGCATATCTGTTGACAACTATTTCTGGATTCGATTCCTGTATCCAGCCAGGGCACATCTGTGAGCAACCATTTGTAGACTCGACACCTGTATCTAGCCAGGGCATATCTGCATAAAGAGATTGAAGATCAAACACCTGTAACAAGCCAGGAAAACATCCGTCTTTCTCAAATACACAAGTTCTCGCTAAGGAATCTCTTATGCGATCAACACTTCCAAATGGCATCTATAAGCCCATTCCCGACAAGTTTCTGTCACATCTCCAAATGGCATCTGTAAGCCCATTCCCGAAATCCCATTGTTGAGACTCCAACATGCGAGTGCAAATTTCCGGGCACTCTAGTGTCCAATCTTCTTTTACCCTCGAGTCACGAAAGGCAAACTTGCCAATCTAACTCTTCAGGTCCAAGAAGATTGAACAGGGGCAACTGTTGTACCCCAAAATTTGCCCTCCCATTTCCTCAACATTTTCTCATCACCAGACCTTTGAAGATCAAGATCCAGTTAGGGTTTCCTCTGCTCAAGACTTCTCCTTGCACTGTTGACCCAAATTAGGGTTTGTGTTTGCACAAAGATGTTTTGACCTAAAATGCCTAAGATGACTTTCATGCTTCATGTTGGACTCCCAAGTTTACCCATACCAAGTTTCAAGTCCTGATTCCAAGTTTTACCCAGTCAATTGGACAGTTGACCTAAAAATCAACTGTATTGGGGAAAAAGTCAACTGTGGCCAATTGACAGTCAAATCTCATGAAAATTGACCCACATCAACATTATGAACTCATATGGACCATTTGATCAAGTTTGGATCACAATTCCACAAGAAATTTGATCAGATCACCAAAAGGGCAAAATGGTCATTTTTAGGGTTTTGACTGCACAAAGGCAATTTTTGACTGTTTGACCTAGCCAATGGCAAACCAAGCTCACATATGGACTCAAGGACCCCATGGAATTATCTTGACATGCTCAACAAACTCAAAAGATCCCAAGTACACAAGATTGACAGTTGAATTTCCCAGTCAATTGATCAATTTTGACTGTGTACTGAAAAGTCAAACTTTGACTTTTTGGTCAAAATCAAGAGTCAAGATTCATTTTTCATCAAAACATGCCAAATCATGAAACTTGTTCACCAAGAAACCAAGAAATGCAAATTAGGGTTTGAAATGGAATTTTTCATAACTTAGAATTTTTCTAAGTTATGGAAAACCCTAATTTTTTCCCAACTTTGCCCCACTCTTTCACCAAGATTTATTTGGATTCAAACAAAAGTCAAAACATGAAAGTTGTAGCTTGTTGCATAATCTACAACTTTGATTCACAAAGTTTTCCCATTTGAGGCTTGTATCTCAAGTTACAAATTTTTGAATAAGGGCACTAAACCATTCTTAACTTAGTGAAAATTTGACCTATTTTGAACAAGTTTTTGCCTAACTTCAAGACCATTTTTCATGCACTTCCACTTGGAATTTCAATTTTCACTTCAGAGATGGATTGTAGTACACATTCCAAGCTTTCCAAAATGTCCAAGAACTTCTCAAACAACCTCATGGTTAGGGAGAATCGTATTTCACAATATGGCAAAAACTCACTTTGTTCATGACCAAGTTACATGTCCATAACCTTGCAATTTGAACTCAGCATACCTTAAGCTAGATTACAGGTCCTTAAACCATCCAACACTCATAAATTTAATGCATATTCTTTGTGTCAAGACCATGTTCTTTGAGTTCAAGCATTGTCTAAAGGTTTAATCCCAAAGTAGATAAAGTAAATTAGCCATTTTTGTAAAAGGTAGCTTTATGTCAAATTGAAAATCCAACAAGTACATTGCAAATCTGATTGGCACAAGATTATGAGCATAACACACTGATCAAGGAGGGATTATGCAGCACATTAGGGGGTCCTCTACATGCCTAGAAAGACAAGTTGGCTTTTGTTGCTTAAGAAAGAAGAAAAGTGTCATAACATCACACAACTCTGATATCAGTGAACTAGAGCTTAGAGAAAGTTATCAAACACCTTTCAAACATTGATCTTAAGCAAAAGCACAAGCCTTTCCCTTCCAATACCTTCAAGAACTCAGAACCACCATAAAACTGCCAAAACAGAGTGACCTCTGCAGTTTGAGTGCCATCTTCCATTTCCCTCAAGCTCTCTTGCTCAAACCGGTTCACATACATTCCCTAACATCTATGCAAGCTAACCAAGAGCAAAAACACGACCTGTAATCCATCTAACTGGTTCCACCATTTTCACATTTCTGACTTGCAGGTGAAGTGCTCTAGCTCGATTCCAAAGCTTTCAAGACAAAGTAAACATTGGAATAGCACCCCTGGACCTCAAGGAAGCTTTTCCAATCATCACCTTGCACTGAAAGTTCCTGTACTGCCAGATAGAACTTCAACTGAACAGGTAAGTTTTTGAATTCGTATCTCTCTTGTTAGGCATCATTAGCTTTAAGTTTGTGAATAAACAATGTTCTACTCATGCCACTGAACACATACATGCTTTTACTTTTCATTTCTTTTGCTTGAGCTGTGAGAATTTAAGGTTTGAAAATGGCAGAAAACTTAGGTTAGGATTTGGGATTGTTAAAATTCTCTCTCATTTCTGAGAGTTAGGAGATGTTCTTTATATACTTGGAATCGTGGTTTCATGCTTAACATTTTCTGTGTTGGAAGTTTGTTCAAAAAATCAAAGAATCAGGATATTCAAATGGAGCTTCTTGCGCGCGTTTTTTGTACAAGTTTGTTCAGAGGTTGAAGAAGGTGGCATTGGGCTGGGCTTGCTTTGTGTTTTCTTTTCACACCACTCAATTGGTTTCACACCCCCCTGAGCCCATTTGTTTGATTTAATGTTTTTTTGACATTTCCTTTTTATTTCTGATTCATTTATTTTTTTTAATAATATTTAAAACTTGAAAAATCATTTTTACACCATTTTTGCATTTTTTAAGTATTTATTTGATTATATGGACATTTATATACAAACATATATATATATATATATATATATATATATATATATATATATATATATATATATATATATATATATATATATATATATATATTATTTAGAAATATTATTAATAATGTAAATATATTATATTTCTGACTTTTTTGTATTTTTATTTTTCATTTTGAAACATTTGTACAAAAAAATACTTTTTTTCTATATATATAAAATTAAATATTATTATTTTTGGCATATTTAATATATTTTGTAAATAATATAAATATATAGGTCTATATTAATATACTTAGGATAAAAATACCAAAAAATGTACATATTTTATTTTTTAATATTTAATACTAAAAAATGCCCTTTTTACAAATATACTATATTTTATTTTATTTTTGTATGTAAATAATAAATATTATATGAATTAATTGATTAATACCCCTTTTGTTAAAAATTAGGGTTTTCCCTTAATTCAAAAATACTCCAAAAAATAATATCCCTTTATTTTCTTTTTATTTTACATAAATAATACTTTTTTTCATACATATAAAAAACCCTTTTTTTTGCATTCTTGCATATTTGTTTTATTTCTATTTTATTTATGCAATTAAATTATCTTGTAAATAATTCAAATCTTGATGTAATAGTTTTAGGTTTAAATTCCTTGTCAAAATCCCCATTTGAAACATTGTACCCCCCTCCCTATATTATTGTGTTGTAATAGCGTAGGAGTTTAAATTTTGCACTTTATCGCTTTTTAAATATACAATGCTAGAATTAGGGTTTATATGCGAATAAAATGAACAAAATAGTTATGACCTAATCTCAAGACAAACAAGCATGAAAATGGACACACAAATCACACTTGCACCCCCTAGGGTATTCCACTTTGTTGCCTTCAAATAAATGGGCCATATTGCATGTTAGGTCTCTTTGGGCAAAACAAACAAATTGAATGATCATAGTCCCTCGATAACACTTTTCAAAATATTGCCAAACAAATGATCAAGTCCCTTAAAGAAAATGCCCAAAGATACTTGGCACCATTGCAATTATGGTCTAAACGATGACCCGCGCCCGTCCCTTTCACATCCTAACATGAGATTGTCCACCAAATACAATGGTGGAACAAACTTATGAAAAGGGTTAAAACATAGCAATAGTCTTTGAGAAATTTAGGAGTAGATAAACTCTTAGTTACTTGAATCAAACTTGCAAAAACAAAACACTTGCCTATTTTCTAAAACACACCTCACAACACTTTCAAAACAACTTTCAAAAACAAATGAAAACCTTTTCAAAAGACATACATCTTTGTATACATCCCCACATGGATCATTACAAAGGTTGCCACCACATTGGCTTCTTTTCAAAACATTTTCAAACCCACACACACAAGCACCATTTAAAACAATTGAAAAAGGCAAGTGATCTAAGCAAGTAACTAAGAGCCCATGGATAACCATGGATAGAAAGGGTGCTAATACCTTCCCTTTCTATAATCTACTCCCCGAACCCAAGAAAAATCTCAAAGGTTTTTGCTGTGCTTTTTAAACCTTTCCTTAGGATAAAATAAAAAGTCGGTGGCGACTCTTGCTCAACCGAAACATTTGCGAATACAAACGCAAAACTCAAGTCAGTTCTCCCACCGTATCACAGTAAGCAACCTGAAAAGAAGAAAACCTGCTATGCACATGATGAATGATATGTGTTTATGCAATGCATTCAAGGGTTCGGAAGTTCAAATTTATTGTAGCCAAAAAAGGAACACACGTTATTATTAAGGAAACAATTGTTTGGTACATCAAAGCCTCATGGGCAAAATAATACAAAAGCAAATCAATCCCAAAAGACACTACGCATCCTCTTTGGAGCTATGTAGGTGTTGAGATTCCTCTCCTCGTGCAATAGGTGGGTGAGCTCCAAGACCTTCTTTTCACTAGCATGTAGACTGGTCTCAAGAGAATTCCGTTCTTCCTTAAGCTGGATCCAGCTCTTCTGCATCTCTTCCCAGGACGTGGGCATGTCAGGTAGTTGAATGGTGTAGGACACTTCTCCTTCCAAGACTGGCTCTTTGATCACAGGGAGCATATGAGGATAAGGCATTACTAACTTTTGAGAGCGGGCGCGTACCCACTTGAGATAAGGTTCCAACGGGATGGAGTTCCTGTGCCCCAATGTCTTGCTGTCTATCCTACTGGGCATCCTCCAAGCTCTGATAAATCTCTGGCGAAGTCCTTGTGCATCGTTGTCGAAGTCAAAAACTATGTCAGGAATTAACATGTCATGAGGGCCATCCCTCCGAGCATAACCAAATTGTCTCCAAGACAGGCATGGGTTGTAAGTAATACCTCCTCTGATTCCAAGTAAAGGAACATTAGGGTACTCCCCGCAACGATCAATGATAGTGACATCCTCTCTGGACCGAGGGCACCAATGTATATCTGCATGTGTAAGAGTCGTCAACCGTTGTGACCATCTCAAACCCCGCTCGTTCTTCAAAGCTGATTGTGGAAGGTGCGAAATAAACCACCTTCCCAGGAGAGGAGTGCAACACATAAGGACACCTCTTTTTCTCATGGTTCGAGTGTAACATGAGTGAAGGATGTCCCCCAGCAACGTAGGTATAGGATTCCTGGACATGAAGATCTAGACAGCACTGATGTCTATAAGTTGATCTGGGTTAGGGAACAACACCAAACCATAGACAAGGAGGGCCACGACTTCTTCAAAAGCTTGTAAGTCAAGGGAGTTCCAACATTCATGGGCCTTTTCAAACAGAAACCTGGCTAAGAACCCTTTGATACCACTTCTAACTTCCCAATGTCCCTTGAGGTCAAATGATTGTAGGTGCAAGGCTTTAGCAATCTCTTCAAGCTTGGGTTCCTTTTCCGTACCATTGTAGGGTAGTTGATCAAGGATAGGGATCTTCAGGAGCCGGGAGAACTCCTCCAATGTAGGTACCAGCTGATAATCCAGGAAAGTGAAACAGTGATGCAGAGGGTCAAAGAACTGGAACAAGACCTTTATCATATCCTCCTCAATGTTGGTATTGACCAAGCTGATGAGTCTTCCATGTCTTTCACTGAATGAAGAGCTCTCGGGAATCCTGGATATAAGCTCCTTAAGCTGAGGAGGGATCCTTACAAGGCTGATTTGAATTGTCTTTCTGCGAACAGTTTCCATGTCCTACAAAACAAAAACAAAGATGAAGATTCGAACCCCTGAAATGGTTAGTCAATGCATATGATGCTGGATGATGTTATGATGCTATGATTAAACACACCACAGATATTTACAAAGGAAAACATGTAAGGCACACAAGTCACACAAGACAAGCCCTTAGAGTTTAGGCCAGCATGGGGTCTGGGTATTACCCTCTTGAAGTTGGTGGGCTCAACCTGTCCTATTAGAAGTAACCGGGTTCTAAGGGTCCCAATATCACGAGATTGCTTTCATTGTTCATCGTTTCGATTTAGCCACTGAACTGGCGACCGAAATATTCCAGGAAAGCAACCCTCATTTGAGTGTAGTATCGAGTATCAACCAACCTCGAACTACACCAAAGTCAGTTATCTCACTACCCTAAAGAGGCCAAGATAGTTCAATTAAGGTTCCTAAGATCTGTTGATGCTTCACGACACCACGCGGAGGCCCCGTACTCTCCTTGACTGAACTCAAGGGTTACCGGTACACACCAAAGTGCCACATCAACGTAGCAGACTGTTTCAACCATGTCGGTATACCCCGCACAGTTCCCTCACAGCCTTGTTGCTACTTTCTAAGAAGGTATCCCCCAGATCTGGGTTAGGATCTATAGAACTCCCAAAACAGGCCCACAATTATAAAGCAAACAGTTCAGACAATTGAAAACACAAGTGATCTTAGTCCTAAGGTACACCTCACTTTTAAAAGAGTCCCCAGCAGAGTCGCCAGTTCTGTGATCGGTGGATCTGGAACTGACTGTTTAACGCTGGTTCGCGAAATGTCGCGGAAGCAAGAGTCGCCACCGTCTTTTATTTTCTCCAACATGGACAGGACAAAAGCATAGAAAAATTCCTTATAGAGATTGCTCTCGGTTCAGGAGGTAGATTATAGAAAGGGAAGGTGTTAGCACCCTTTCTATCCATGGTTATCCATGGGCTCTTAGGTACTTGCTCATTTGTGTTTTCAAAATGGTTTGTTTGCTTTTCAACTGTGGGTTTTTAAAAAAAGTTTCTTTGAAAATTCTAGTTCGACTCTTGTATCGGTCCTCAAGAGTGTTTGAAAAGTTGCTTTCGAAAGCTTTTTGAAAAGGTGTCGGTGTGAAAAGTATTTTTGATTTGTTTTTGAAATTTAGAGCAAGTATCTAGAGTCGTCTACCTACCCTAAGGAATTCGTCTGTGTAAATGTCCTTAAAGTAGTTCCATCCCACCATTGAGAGGTAGGTAGCACCACCGTTGGAGGTGTTCGGGTCAATTCGAAGGTTCGGGACGTGGTGATCACCAGAGCAATAGGAAGATACCTTAGAAGCTACCCTCATGCCAGGTTCCCGGATCATGAGGACTTACTAAAACATCCTCTACTTGACGATCACCTTTCGAGGGGCAAGGCAACAGCGAGGCGTACCCTAGGGGTGGTGTGTGATTTGTGTGTCGTTTTCATTTGCATTTACCTTGTTCATGTCATAGGTGATCTACGCGTTTGTTTTTATTTTAACATTCATTCTTGCATGCAAATTTATTAACAGTTAAAAAGTGCGAGAATTAAAGTTCCTACGCTATTACAAAGGCGCGGGTCCACATCGCCAAATTTAATCCAGGACCCGATTTGAATAAAGAAATAAAGTGCGGAAAAAATAAATGTTTAATTTACATGGCTTTGGGAGAATTACATGAATATTATAAGAAAGGAAATAAATGCGCGAAACAAACTAATAATCGAAAGCGAGGGCGTTGGACCCTTTTTAATGAAATTAAATTATGATTAATAAATTAATTAAATTAAAATAAAAAGAAAAGATTTTTTTTTTGAGTTTTTTGTATTTATGGATTTTTAATAAGAATTAATGGAATTTAAAACCTAATTCTAGCTATTTTTAATTTATTAAAAAAAATGTTAAAATTAGACCTAAAGTTAACCTAATTATTTAATACAATTTTATTTACAAAAATAAATAATTGATAATTAATATGGTGAGGAAGGAAAAAGGATAAAAATAATCAAAACCCTAATTCTACAAAATTTTTAAGTTTATTGAGAAAAATGTTAAAAATTAATCCTAGAATTTAAAAACTAAATTAATTGATATAATTTATTTACAAAGAAAACATTTAAATAAATATATTTTATTTTTGTGACTTTCTGATTTTTTATATTTTTTATGATTTTTGTGAAAATATTAATTTGAAGAATTGTATTAAAATTAAACAAAACAAATAAAAATAGAAAAAAATATAAAGAGAATGAAAAAGCAAACCAATGGGGGTGTTGTCCCCAAATTGAAGGTATGGTTCAGCAATTCTGGCCCATTGAAACCCTGGCCCTTTTGACCTTTCCTGGAAGCGTGTGTACGCGTTGACTGGTGAGTATGATGTTCATCAAGTCTGGGCCCTTGGATGGACGTTCTGGGACATGTGGCATGCTGAGATTGTGGACGTGTGATGAACCTCTGGAAGCGAGCTACACGGGAGCATGGTTAGAAAAATAATATGGAATAAAGAAGGGAGACCTGGGAATCGAACCCAGGTCCCAGAGGTTACCAACCCAACGCCTTGCCACTTGATCCACCTAAACGCTTTGTATACAATATAACAAATAAACAATATCAGTCAAAACAAGGGTTAGTGATATTTTTCCGCGCGAAATTCAAACGCGCCAATCCCCTGCTTACACCTCACCTTCTTCTCCAAGTGTCCTGCGTTTGCCTGAAAAAACATAAACAAGATTGCGGGGGTTTTAAACCCCCACTATATGATGTATGAAAAAATAGCGAATAGAAATCCTTTGATCATAAATTGATCGCGAGGTATGCATTGAATTCGTCTGAAGCTCCTGGTTTTAATGGCCTAAGTCTCATGTCCCAATTTTTCCATAACAGAGAAACCCCAAATTTGAACCTCTGTAACCCTAAAACGCTTCAATGGTGGATTCTCATATGATGCACAAAAACTCAATCAAAACACATGGTTAGCTTCAGAATGAATCAACTAACACAAATCAAACGTTAAAAATTAAAAATAATGCATGAATCATGATACATGAATATGAAAAAAACCATGAACAGGACACGGTCGTTCTACCAATTTCCTGCGTTAGGGACAATGGTTTTGATCCAGACACCTTCCTTGAAGCCTCAGGAATGCAATGGGATAGTTATTTTTCCTTGAAACGCCTTAGAATCGTGTTTTCAGTTTTGGAATTTTCTTGAAAAAGTGCAAAGTTGTTTATGGCTTTTGGGCGCAGCTTTCAGGTCTTTGTGCATTAGGTTTGCATTAGTATATGTATGGGATCATATTAGGGTTGAAATTTGGATCCAAAACCCTTTGCATTGATGTATAAGATATTTGATTTTCATGGCATATCTTCCAAATCTTTTCATGTGCTTTTGGTGCCAATTATGATCAAATCACCTTGATTCTTTCCATATTAGATAGGGCACGAAATCTTGAAGGTATTCCATGCATAAAAAGATTTGAAAAGCTTGCTTTAGTATTTTTCACATATTTTATTTTATTAAATGAATTAATAGCAATTAAAAATTCAAATAAATAAATAAAAATGATGAATAAATCCCCTTTGGGCCAAATGGTCGTTCGTATGCTTTGGATGATGAATCTTGGAAGAAAATGTGGCCCATTAGCAATTTTAAGGCATTTGAAGCAAAGTTGACTTTTCAAAATTCCCAAAAATTTCCCAACTTCCACAAGGCATATCTTGCTCAATTTTTAAGCTTTGATCATGTTTTTGGACATTTCGGAAAGGTCTTGAAGTCCTATAACCAATGCCTTTGGTCCCATGTCATTTTGATTTACCAATCTCAAGTTATGGCTTTTGACTTAAAGTCCCTTTTTGTTGACTTTTGAAAATGACCTATAATGTTGAAATTGATAACTTTTTGTGAGAGCATTTCTTGGACTTGAAGTGTGAAGAGGAGTTGTAGGAAATGTCATTCTCTTCAAAATGAGCTTTGGATGGAATTTTTTCTGATAAACCATGTGGAAGTTATGCCTTGGTCAAGTTACAGTTGACTTTTTCAACTTTCCAAATATGGAAAGTTTTGCATCTTGAGACTTTATGAGCCATGCCTTGAAAATCATGATCAAGAATTGATCAAATGATGTTTGTGGCTTCAAAATAAGATGTTGACCAAAAATTTGGACTTTTGACTGTCAAATGACCATTTTGCCCCTGCAGTTGACTGTAGTGCAATTAGGGTTTTTGACTGTGCAATTTTGTGTTGTAAGTCTTGAAACTTGGTATGAAGATGCTTGACCATGTTTGTAGGTATGTGGGACTTGATTGGACCCTTGGAAACTTCATTTTCTTTGTCAGAACCAAAACCCTAGTTTTTTGACTGTTAGGAGGCCCTTGAACTGTGCAACCCTTGGGGAATTTTGAAGCATGCTCTTTGCAAATTTTGAAGAATATGGGAGAGCAAATTTTGGGGTACAACAAATTTCATTATATTTAAAATGGGCTTTGGATGGGTCCTTTTTGACAAAGTATGAGGAAGTTATGCTTGGTCAAAGTTGAATTGACTTTTCCTACAAAACCCTAATTTAGCAACTTTTGGGGTTTGATGAATTGTGAGCAATCCTTGAGGAATCATGATCAAACCTTGATCAAATTATGAATAATAATTCAAAATGAGGATGTTGACCAAAAATCTTAAAGTTTGACTGTATGTAGGACACAGTTGACTTTTGCCCTAACACAGTCGATTTTCAGGCCTTTGAGCAATTAACTGAGCAAACTTCCTCTGCAAGGCTTGAAACTTGACATGGATGATCTTGAGAACATATTAGGACAATGGTGAAAATTTGGGATCCCTTGGACTCAAGTACCTTGATGCAAACTGAAACCCTAATTTGAGGTAGACTGCCTTAGGAGAGAGTTTGTCTGGTCAACCCTTGGACTTCCTTGAGCAATTTTAGGACCTCACTTGAAATGTATTGAGAAATATGGGAGGGAAAATTTTTGGGTACAACAGCTAGAAATCGTGAAAGAGGCAGAGCAAATTCAAAAAATTCAAAGAAAAGTGTGAATCAGTTTTCACTCCATAGGCCAATTCAAGCCATTCCAACGATTCCAATCGTTTCTTGAACCCTCCCAGAAGCCAATTGGATCATTTGCAAGGCTTAAAACACCCAGAAACACGCACAATCACTCTCACGGTTTGCTCATATTTTCAAAATCGATTACTGTATTTCTTGCATCATTAGCATGTTTAAGTTATATATTTGTGATCCTCATCATGTTTGCAAGCTAACTGGATGATTTAATTGCATTTTTGAAGCCTGTACATGCCTTTGCCATTGCAGTTTAGGGGTTTTATATGTGCAGTTTAGGGGTTTTGTCCACAGGTGAAATTAGCCAAAAAGAAGGGTACCATGATGTTCACGAGATTAAAACGAATGGATCTATATAGTTAGAAATCATTTATCATGTGTCTTGTGCGTTTTGGAAATTTGTAGGGGCTATGGCTACGGACATGTGACTGTAGGTAAAAGGTATATACCTAATACAACGGTCCCAAGAAGAAGGATATATATGGTATGATTCCATTGGGCCATTTGAATTCCGCGCGTGTTTTTTTCTTTCCAACTAACCCACCTATTTTTTCTATATTATATCTTGTTTCTATTGTTTATACAACAAAGCAAGATAGATCAGATGGTGAAGCACATTAGTGGGGAGTATAAGGACCTGGGTTCGATCCCAGGTCCCGAAAAATTTTCTTTATTTCACTTTCTTTCAACAGATCCAGTGCATTGTCATTCTAAACGCCCACCATACTCCACCAATCTCCAGCCAATGGATTCATCATCCATTCAAATCAACGCATAGGCAATGAGGGACTATGAGGCACCCTCAGGTCAACGCCACAAAGAATCCAATGCTGACCGGGCCGGAGTGCTTTTGGGCTTGAAGATTTTAGATTGACACCCCCCCCCTTTTGCTAGCATACAGTCCCAGTTTGTAGTTTCTTTCTATTTTCTTTTTCTAATTTCTTTAATTGTTTTATTTATTTGTTTAAATTAATTAACACAAAAAATATTATTTTTTCCATAAAATCAACAAATCATAAAAAAGAGCTTTTTTATATATAATATTTTATTTAATATAATTAGTAAATTAGGTAAATTTAATTTCTTTTTCATAATTAAAATCAAATAGAAACTAGGTTTTTTAATTTTACAATTAAATTTCTTTTCTCAAATAAAAAAACCCAAAAATACACAATCTTTTTGTACAAAATATTTTATTTTCTTGAAGCTATTTAATTTAGCTAGATTAGGTTAATTTCAACTTCTTTTTTTGTAAATAAAAATAATTAGAATTAGGGTTTTATTGTACATGATTTAATTAATTCTTTTCTTAAAAATAACTTAATTATTTTTCAATTAGGGTTTAGGTTATTTTTTAACATTTCTCGTATTTAATTCGCCGCACATTTAATTATTTCTTTTCCATTATTTTTGTAACTGCCAATGGTTTGTAATAGTTAAACTAGGGTTTATCTACTGCTTTAATCCTCGATTCTTTGGTTATGTAATTAATCCCCATCCCCCGAAGCCTTGTAATAGCTAGGTTTATTTTTTTGCACTTTAAATTCCTGCAAATATTTAACTGTCTAGATGTATGCTAATAGGATTGTATGGCAAGATTACTTGAAATTTAAACGGTAGATAACCTAATGCGCAAAGATTAAATAAATGAAACAATTCATCTGCACATATTCACTCCTAGGGTTTACCTCACTTCGGTTGCCTTCGGTAAACAATCATTAAGCATAGGAGATTTTAGTGGTTTCCCTCATGTCTAAGAGATCAAAATGTCCCATTCGAATGTTTCCTCGGAAATGTTTCATCGGAAAGATCTTAAGACTCTAGGGTTACTACTAAAGTTTTCTAATTGTTGCTTTGGTGACTGACTTGTCCCTTTCGAATGTCCCTTACAACTCCAACGACGGTGCTACCTACTCCTTAATAGTAGGATAGCACTGTCTAAAGGAAATAGAACGAACAATCTTTTTTCGAGTAGGTAGAATCTTAAGTACTTGCTCAATAAAAACTTTTCACACAAACACCTTTCAAAACAAATTTTCAAAACAAACTTCGTCACATCCTTGAGGATTGATACAAGGGTTATCACGAAGTAAAACATTTTCAAGACAAACACACACAAGCAATTTGAAAAATGAGCAAGTACCTAAGAGCCCGTAGATAACTACATATAGAAAGGGTGCTAACACCTCCCATTTCTATAATCTACCCCCCGTACTCAGAATATCTCAAAAAAAGGTTTTTTCTGTTCTTTTTCCTTTTCCATGATTGGATGAAATAAAAGTCGGTGGCGACTCTTGCTTACCGCGACATTTTGCAAACAAAAAACGCAAAACGCAAACCAGTATTAAACAGTCGGTTCTGCCACCGTATCACAGAACTGTCGACTCTGCTGGGGAATAAATAAGTGGGGTATACCTTAGGATCTAGGTCATTAAATTGCTTCTCTTGATTGTCTTGATTACTTTACTTTTGAGGGTTTATTTGGGGTTACTATAGATCCTACACCCGGATCTGGGGGCACTCATTAGGTAAACAGCAATAGATCGTGGAAACTGTACGGCGTAGACCGATATGGTTTAAGCGATGGATATGTTGGTGTGACACTTTGGTTGGTACCGGTATCCTTCGTGGGGAAACAAAGAGAATACGGGGCCGCCGCGTGGTGTTGTGAAGCACTAACAGACCTTAGAACCTTAGTTGAACAAACTTGGCCATTAGAAAGTAGTGAGATAGCCGGCCTCAGTGTAGAGTGGAGGATTGGTTGATACTCGATGCTACACTCATTGAGATCAGACTTTCGGGATATTTCAGCCGCAAGAAAAGATTGTTTGAGATGAGACAATACCCGATAAGGGATGGTCAGTGATATTGAGATCCTCTAGAACTCGGTTACTTTTTAAGACATGTTTGAAACCAACTAAACTTCAAGAGGGTGCTACATTTAACCTCATACAAGCCTTAAACCTATGAGCTTTGTGTGATTTGACTATGTTTGTTATACCTGTGTTTGTTATACCTGTGTTCTATCTTGACATCATGCATCATAACATAGCATCCATTCTTATTGAACTAACCATTTCAAAGACCAAGGGAATTTATCTTTGTGTTGTTTTGCAGATCATGGCTTTCGTTTGCAGAAACACTATCCGAATCAGCTTTATGAAGATACCTTCCCAACTCAAAGAGATAGCATCAAGGGTTTCTGAAACTTCTGCGTTCACTAAGAGACATGGTCGACTTCTCAACCTGGTTACTTCAAACTTTGATGAAAATATGATGAGCGTACTCTTTCAGTTCTTTGATCCCAAGCACCACTGCTTCACCTTTCCAGACTATCAGTTGGTACCTACCTTGGAAGAGTTCTCTCAGCTGTTGGATATACCCATTCTTGAACAATTGCCCTTCACAGGTCTAGAATAAGTTCCTAAGCCAGAATTCATTGCCTCAGCTTTGCATCTGACACAGGCCGACGTGGTATCCAATTGGGAAACAAGAAGCGGAGTCAAGGGTTTTCTAGCTAAGTTTCTAATAGACAAGGCCCAACTGTTTTGGGATGATATGGATTTTTAGGCTTTTGAGGAGGTTTTGGCTCTTCTAATCTATGGGTTAGTCCTATTCCCTAATCCGGATTCATTCATAGATGTGAGTGCTATCAAGATCTTCCTCTCCCGTAAACCCTATGCCAACATTGCTCAGAGATATTTTGCACACTCTTCATACTCGTACTATGAAGAGAAGAGGGATTCTTATGTGCTGCATGCCATTTCTGTCGAGGTGGTTTAATTCTCACCTCTCTAAGTCCATACTGAAGAATGAAGAAGGTTTGGGTTGGTCGCAAAGGATAATGGCACTCGCTCATATGAATATTCTTTGGTGTTCTCGAGCTATGGAAAACACTGCTATTATTGACCGCTGCAGGGAGTACCCTAATGTCCCATTACTTGGTATTAGAGGGGGTATAACCTACAATCCTTGTTTATCTCTGCGACAATTTGGTCACGCTCGAAGGGATGGTCCCCATGAGTTACTTATCAAGGGAATTATGTTCAACTATGAGGATGATGTTAAAGAGTATCGCCGGAGGTTCATACGAGCTTGGGGCATGGTAAACAGGTCAGGCACCAAGGCTTTGGGGCCAAAAACTTACATTCCTATGGAACCTTACCTCCAATGGGTACGAGCCTGTGCCCAGAAGCTTATGATGCCCTATATGGCCGTTTTACCAGTGATTGTGGAACCCACTACTGAAGAAGGTATTCCTTACACGGTTCTCTATCCTTACATGCCCACTGATCTTGGGGAATTACAGAGGTCTTGGATTCAGTTGATGAAGGGGAGGGATACCTACAGGGATCAGTTCCATGCTCAGGAGAGGAAGGTTTTAGAGCTCACAAAGCAACTGCATGAAGAAAGAGGACTGAATGACTATCTTGGCACCAAGAGGAAGCATCCATGGTAATTTTGATGTCTTTTATAGTTTTAGATTTGTTTTTTGATTGTAACGCCTAAAAGGCATTTGAACTTCAAATTCAGCTAATAAAATCTTTTTTTATTTTGGTTTGCAAATTTAAGTTTCCCGAAGTCTTCGAAATCATTGCATGCGCATCCCATTATCATACACATCATTACATGTACCATTACAGGTTTCTCATCTCCTTCGCTGTTTATTTCAGTAGAAATGTCTTCCGAACAAAGCATCAAGGACCTTCAGGTACATAATGCCCAGTTCCAACAAATGTTCATAAGTCTGGAAAAAGGGCAGGAAGACCTGAAAGAACTCATCCTGAAAGAAAAGAATAAAAAGAAGAAGGCCGCCGGTATTCTGAATATGGGCATAAGGTTTGGAGAGCGGTTGAAGCGATAAGTCGATCTGACCTCTTCATCTAAGGAAGGGGAGAATCAAGAAGAAGAGAAGGACCCCAGTCCTGCAGTGTCTGACAATGATACCGATTACAATGATGAGCAATATCCTCCTGCTGAGGATAGATACAAACAGTTGGAAGACCG
Source organism: Vicia faba (assembly GCA_948472305.1). Lineage (NCBI taxonomy): Eukaryota > Viridiplantae > Streptophyta > Magnoliopsida > Fabales > Fabaceae > Vicia > Vicia faba. The sequence goes on from OX451736.1 coordinate 359,517,030, forward strand.
TCTGATTGCTATGGAAGATCAGAGAATACCTTGACTGGATTTCGAAGAATTGGGATTAGTGTCGGGAGTGGTCATCCCACAGAAGTTCAAAGCTCCAGTTTTTGCTAAGTATGATGGGGTGTCCTGCCCAAAGCTCCATCTCCGTTCCTATGTCAGGAAAATTCAGCCCCACACCGCTGATAGAAATTTGTGGGTTCATTTCTTTCAAGATAGTTTGTCAGGGACTCAGCTTGAATGGTTCTACCAGCTGGAGGGAGCCAATATCCGAAACTGGGAAGATCTGGTTGCTGCTTTCTACAAGCAGTATCAATACAACGCCGACCTTGCTCCTACTCGTACTCAACTCCATAGTATGTCCATGGATGCAAGTGAAGGCTTTAAAGATTATGCACAAAAATGGAGAGACTTGGTTGGGAGAGTTCAACCCCCGTTTTCTGATAGGGAGTTGGTTGATATGTTTCTGGGGACGCTATCTGGTCCATTTTTCAATCATTTGATCGACAACTCGTCAGCTGGTTTCACCGAGCTGATTATGACTGGAGAGAGAGTAGAAGCTGGGATTCAGAGCGGCAAGATACAAAAGGATGCCTCTTCGAGTTCGGTAAAGAAGCCTCTCGCTGGTAAGAAGGAAGCTAGTGCCGTCTATAGCCCAAGGGGGCAAAACAGGGCTGAACATCGTCAGATAGTAAGTGTCGTGATGATACCTAGACCTGCAGTTGCTCCACAACGCAACAATCAACAAAGGGTGTAGAGACCATAACGGAAGTTTACTCGCATCAACATGACATTGGCTGAAGTGCTACCTCACCTGCTGAGATCCAACTTGGAAACCTTGAAGGAGGCTCCCAAGAATCCAAATACTACATCTCCCAGATATAATCCGAATTCCTGGTGTGCTTATCATTCTGAGAGTCCTGGCCATGATACAAATGATTGCTGGGCTCCGAGGAATAAAATACAAGACTTGATTGAAGCCAAGGAAATAGATTTTGATGCTCCGGAGAAGCCCAACGTCATAACTGCTCCCATGCCTAAACACGATCGTGGAGTTAATGCTGTTGACACTGATTTATTTGTTACCTCTGTTGATGAAGTTTCTACTCCTCTCATGACTGTCAAGAAGAATTTGCTGTTGGCCAGTTTATTTTTGGGTTATGGTGAAGGTTGCCACATGTGTTCGCTTCTACCTTCTGGTTGCCATTTGCTGAAGTTAGGTGTTCAACACCTGATAGATAGAAAAGAGATTTTGTTCGAGAAGACTACGATTCCTATTGTTCCAATTGAAGACGTTACCATTATAACCATTTCCTCCAATCCTTCCAAGGTTTCCTCGAGAAGACCTGTTAGGATTACATCTGCTCCAAGAATTGCCCCGCTGATAATCACTGTTCCCGGTCCTGTCCCGCATGTCTCAGACAAAGTTGTCCCATGGCATTATGGTTCCAATGTGTATTATCATGGCATCAAACAAGATCTGAAAGATGAAGAGGCTGATCCTGATATTGATAACATTGTCAGAACCAGCAAAATTACCCGAAGTGGAAGGGTCTTCTCTCCCGAGATTTCCCCTAAGACTGTCAACAAGCCAATTGTCATCCCATCTGCTATTCCTGCTAATACGTCTACTACAGTTCCTGTTCTTACTCCAGTTATTACCCCTGTCGGCGAATCGTCTGATACTCGCGGCAAAGAGGTTGTAGGTGAGCCTGCCCGGATGGAGGCGCCTAAGAAAATTGTTGTGGAAGCCTCTAAGAAAGAAATAGAGGAAATAATGAAAATCATTAAGAAGAGCGACTACAATGTGGTCGAGCAGCTGGGGCAGACCCCATCAAAGATATCCATGTTATCTCTGCTATTGTGTTCTGAAGCCCATGTGAAGGCTTTGATTGCATTTCTCAAGACTGTGCATGTGCCGTGGGAGACTTCAGCTGATCAGTTCAAAGATTATGTGGCCAGCCTGACTGCTGATAATGGGCTGGGTTTTTCAGATGCGGATTTGACACCAAAGGGAAGGAAGCATAATGATGCTCTGCATGTCTCGATTGAATGCAGGGGAACCATTATGGCTCAGTGCTGGTAGATACTGGGTCTTCACTTAATGTTCTGCCGAAGAAGGCGTTGAACCGGTTGGATTGCGAGGGTTTGACATTAAAGCCTAGTAACATTGTGGTCAGGGCTTTTGACTGATCGAAGAGAATGGTGCACGGGGAAGTGGACATCCCTGTCAAAGTGGGTTCTCAGACTTTTGGGTCCACCTTCTATGTGATGGATATCAGGTCGTCATATTCTTATTTGCTGGGTCGTCCTTGGATCCACGAGGCTGGGGCAGTTACTTCCATGCTCCATCAAATTCTGAAGTATCCGGTGAAAGGAAAGATTGTCACGGTATGGGGTGAAGAAGAATATATGGTGAGCCACCTCAATTCCTTCTGGTATGTAGAGATGGACGGGGAATTCATAGAAACTCCTTGTCAAAATTTCGAAGAGGTCCCTCAGATCTTAACATTGACTGAAACTACTACCAACAAACCTCCTTTGAAGATGGCTTCTCTCAAGGACGCCAGGGTTGTGGTTGAAGAAGGTGGGTGTACCAATTGGGGTCAGCTCCCTGATTTCACTCAAAAAACTAACAAATTTGGTTTGGGCTTTACTACAGGGGCTCAAATGGCTGTTAGACGTGCTCGGGCTGGAAGACCTCCCCTACACATCAGCAATCAGGGAACTAACGCCATTGAAGACAGCGAAGAGGACTCAGACATCGACAGCTGGATCTACCCAACTACCAACAGTGGACTGAGTAACTGGACGGCTAGGGACTTTGTACCTATTTTTTTATTCTGCAGTAATTGACTTACTTTTTTTGAGATTTGTAATAAATAATTTGAAACTTTACGGCTTGGTGCCTTGCCCGAGGCACTTTGGCTTCGCTTGTGAGGGATATTATTTGTCATTTCATATATCATTAATAAAGAATTGGACATTTCTTGCATACAAATTTTGCACTCTCTGTTTTTCTTTTCTATTTTCACTTTATCAAAACAACTATTCTCTTACACACACTCACGTATCATAATGCAGATCCATATCCACTCTGGATCCCATTGATAACAGATCTACTATTTCTAGTTATGACTTCAAAAATCCGATCAACCAAGCCGAGGACGAAGCTGAGGATGATTGTGAGGTGCCTGGAGAACTTGCTAGATTACTACAGCAGGAAGAGAGGGCCATACAGCCTCATGAAGAGCCGGTTGAGACAATGAATTTGGGTACTGAGGAAGACAGAAAAGAGGTTAAAATAGGTGCAAATCTGGAGCTTAGCGTCAAACAGAGGTTGATACAAATGTTGCACGACTATGTTGAGATCTTCGCCTAGTCCTATGAAGACATGCCTGGTTTGGATACTAATATCGTGGTACATCACCTGCCGACTAAAGAAGATTTCCCTCTCCCTCCGGTTAAACAGAAGGTCCGTCGTATGCGCCCCGAAATGTCAGAGAAGATCAAGGCAGAGGTCATGAAGCAGTTCGATGCAGGATTCTTAGCTGTCACTTTGTATCCATAGTGGGTTGCTAACGTCGTTCCGGTACCTAAGAAGGACGGTAAGGTACAGATGTGTATTGATTACAGAGATCTGAACCGGGAAAGCCCCAAGGATGACTTCCCACTTCCTCACATTGATGTTCTAGTCGATAATACCGCGTAACACAAAATTTTCTCCTTCATGGATGGTTTCTCTGGCTACAACCAAATCAAGATGGCTCCTGAAGACATGGAGAAGACAACCTTCGTTACACAGTGGGGCACCTTCTGCTACAAGGTGATGCCTTTTGGGTTGAAGAATGTTAGGGCAACTTATCAGCGCGCTATGGTCACTTTGTTCCACGATATGATTCACCATGAGATCGAAGTTTATGTTGATAACATGATAGCCAGGTCTCAGACTGAGGAAGAGCACCTTGATCATCTCCAAAAGTTGTTTGATAGGTTGAAGATATACAAGTTGAGGTTGAATCTGAACAAGTGCACCTTCGGGGTAAGGTCTGGTAAGCTTCTGGGATTCGTTGTCAGCGACAAGGGTATTCAGATAGATCCTGCAAAGGTGAAAGCTATACAAGAAATGCCAGCGCCCCGTACAGAGAAGGAGGTTAGAGGCTTCTTGGGATGCCTGAATTATATTGCCAGGTTCATTTCACATTTGACTGCTACTTGTGAGCTAATCTTCAAGCTTCTGAAGAAAGATCAAATGGTAAAGTGGAATATTGAATGCCAGACCGCTTTTGAAAGAATCAAGGAATACCTTCAGGAGCCGCCAATTCTGATGCCTCCAGTTGCAGGAAGACCGTTGATATTATACTTGACAGTGCTAGACAATTCAATGGGGTGTGTGCTGGGGCAGCATGACAAGTCTGGTCAAAAAGAGCATGCAATTTATTACCTTAGAAAAAAGTTTACCGACTGTGAGACATGATACTCATTTCTCGAGAAAAATTGCTGCGTTTTGGCATGGGCTGCTCGCTGACTGAGACAATATATGCTGACTCACACTACTTTGTTGATATCAAATATGGATCCGATCAAGTATATTTTCGAGAAGCCCGCTCTCTCCGGAAGGATAGCAAGGTGGAAGATGATCTTAACTGAGTATGACATACAATATACAACCTAAAAAGCAATAAAGGGGAGTGTATTGGCTGATCATTTGGCTCATCTGGCCGTGGATGATTACCAGTCCATGAATTTTGAGTTCTCGGATGAGAATATCATGTTGGTGACTAACTACGAAGAACCTGGACCGGATGAAGGACCTGAGGAGGGATCCCGATGGTCTATGTATTTTGATGGAGCCTCGAACGCACTGGGTAACCGCATTGGCGCTGTAATCATATCTCCTGAGGGCTGCCATACTCTGTTCACTGCCCGATTATGTTTCAACTGCACCAACAACATGGCGGAGTATGAAGCATGTATCATGGGTCTCCGAGCTGCTATTGACCTATGGATCAAGTTCTTGAGTGTATTTTGGGATTCCTCTTTGGTAATAAGTCAAATCAAAGGCGAGTGGGATACGAAGCACCCGAATCTCATTCCTTACAAAGAGTATGTACTGACACTGCTCCCACATTTTGAGGAGGTAACTTTTGAACATTTCCTATGAGAGGAGAACCAGTTGACGGACGCGCTAGCTACCATGTCTTCTATGTTCAAAGATAGGTGGGACAATGAAGCTCCCCAAATTACCATTGAGAGGTTGGATGAACCAGCACACTGCTGTGAAATCGATACCGAAGAAGTGGCAGACAAACCTTGGTTTCACGAAGTCAAAAGGTACCTTGAGGCCCAGGAGTATCCCGAAGGGGCATCTATCAATCTTAAGAAGTTTCTGAGAAGGTTCGCTGCAAAATTCTTCCTCAGTAACAGAGTCCTCTATAAACGCAACCATGACTCCACACTATTACGGTGTGTAGATAAGAGCGAAGCAGAGAGGATCATGACAAATCTACATGAAGGCACTTTCGGAACCCATTCTAGTGGACATACCATGGCTTAGAAGATCCTACGGGCAGTATACTACTGGTCCACTATGGAAGCCGACTGCTATCAGCACTCTCGAACCTGTCATAAGTGCCAAGTCTACACTAATAAGGTGCATATACCTCCGGTTCCTCTGAATGTCTTGACGGCTCCTTGGCCCATTGCGATGTGGGGTATCGACATGATCGGCGAGATCAGACCTACTGCGTCTAACGGGCATCGTTTCATTCTGGTGGCTATTGATTACTTCACGAAGTGGGTTGAGGCGGCTTCATTTGCTACAGTAACCAAGAACGTCGTGGCGCAGTTTATCCGACATAATCTGATCTGTCGATATGGTGTGCCAGAGAGAATTATTACTAACAATGGTACAAATCTCAACTACACAATGATCACCGATCTCTGTAAACAGTTTAAGATACAACATCATAATTCTTCTCCCTACCGTCCGAAGATGAATGGCGTTGTTGAAGCAGCTAACAAGAACATTAAGAAGATTGTACAGAAGATGACAATGACATATAAAGACTGGCATGAGATGTTACCATTCGCTCTTCATGGGTACCGTACCTCAGCACAGACGTTGACAGGGGAAACACCCTACTCTCTGGTATATGGAATGGAGGCAGTCCTACCCATCGAAGTCCAGATACCTTCTCTCAGGATTATGAAGGATGCGGGTTTGAACGAAAACGACTGCATCCAAACCCGACTTGATCAGCTAAATCTAATCGATGAAAAGAGACTTACTGCTATTTGCCATGGTCAGACCTAGTAATATCAATTCGGGGACATAGTAATCAAGCGCATCATACTACCGTAAGGTGATCCGAAGGGAAAATGGACCCCCACGTACGAAGGGCCATTTATGGTTAAGAACATTTATTTCGGGTGGAGCTTTGATTATAACCATCATGGATGGTGACGACCTTCCTCACCCCGTCAATGCAGACATAGTGAAAAGATACTACGCCTAATGAAAGACCCGCTAGGTAGACTGGCCTAAGCAAAAATAAGGGCTTCCCGGCGAACCAAAAGGGTTCGGGCAAAAGTAAGGGATGAAAATGTAAAATCTGTACACCCGACAAGTCGAAAACCCAAAAGGGAGGCTTGGGAAAAAAAGGGTATCCTGGTGGATTGAAAACCCGAAAGGGCAATCCAGGCAAAAGTTAGGGATTGAAGCATATCACTATGTCTCATTGGATCATCTTGCGACCAGACTTCGGTATCGACTATCAAGCTCGGACGGTGCCAACTGATCAGATCAACCTTCGGCCAAGTAGCAAAGTGATGAGACGCTTAAAGATATAAAGGCAATAACAGAGTTGGAACCCAATGGGGTCGTTTCACATAGATATTTTTCTTTCTTTTACATAAATTGTATAATTTCTGTCTTTCAACGGTGTTCTCTTACTAGAGCGTCAACCTCTTTGTATAAAAACGCCTATTACATGCCAACTTCAAAAATCAATACAAGAACGTCCAATGATTTATTTTTGATATATGCATTTGAAAATGATTGCTGCTCATAAACATTTACATAAGAAACAAAAGACAATTACTCGTAATTCCAGAAACAAAGAAAAACAAGAAGTGCCAAACCCTACAGTTACTCTGCCCATCAGGTATCGGGATAGAGTCAGCTTTAGAACACAATCACGGGTACATACACTCCCCACAGAGTAAAAGTATCCAAAGGCATTGATGTCAGCTTCCCCGAAACAGGACATAACTATACCCAACCAAGGTTCATAATCGCGAGCGAGTCAGTAAATTTCATCCCCAAGCAGAGTTTATTTCTACTGATATAGAAGCTCAATCTCCAACAGAGCTCATCATCTCCAACAATGGAACTTCATACCCAGCTAAGTTTATTCCTCCAGATCAACGGGTCTACCAACAAAGTATCTCTTCCCCTAAGTTTGGTCCCCGCAGAGTTATTCTCCAACATCTCTTCCCGACAGAATATTTATAAATCTCCAGCAACCGTCAAGGATTTATTTTCCCAGACGCGGGCATACCCTAATAGCATTTCATGAACATACATCATGACATACGCATACATATCATATCCAGCATAATCTCATTTATTTTGAGAACATCATTTCATCCTGCATTTCATGCATCGCATATAACTAACCCTGATTTCTTTTCAGGAAAAGAGGATTAGCTTCAACAAATTCAGCAGTTATACAGATCACATCTACAGACGACCAAGGGAAACTTAGTTCTCTAAATCAAACGGGTCAACTAATCCACACATCAAAGTAACCCTACTATCCAGGTTCCTTCTCACAGCCCTACTATCCAGGCATTCATATCAAAGTAACCCTACTATCCAGGTTTCTTCTCACAACCCTACTATCCAGGCTTTCATATCGAAGTAACCCTATTATCCAAGTTCCTTCTCCAAACCCTGCTATCCAGACTTTCATATCGAAGTAACCCTACTATCCAGGTTCCTTCTCACAACCCTACTATCCAGGCTTTCATATTGAAGTAACCCTACTACCCAGGTTCCTTCTCACAGCCCTACTATCCAGGCTTTCATATCGAAGTAACCCTACAATCCAGGTTCCTTCTCACAGCCCTACTATCCAGACTTTCATATGGAAGTAACCCTATGACCCAGGTTCCTTCTCACAGCCCTACTATCGAGGCTTTCATATCGAAGTAACCCTACTACCCAGGTTTCTTCTCAAAGCCCTATTATCCAGGCTTTCATATCGAAGTAACCCTACTATCCAGGTTCCTTATTATAGCCCTACTATCCAGGCTTTCATATCAAAGTAATCCTACTATCCAGGTTCCTTCTCACATCCCTACTATCCAGGCTTTCATATCGAAGTAACCCTACGAACCAGGTTCCTTCTCAAAACCCTACTATCCAGGCTTTCATATCGAAGTAACCCTACTATCCAGGTTCCTTACCACAAGCCCTATTATCCAGGCTTCCATATCGAAGTAACCCTACTACCTAGGTTCCTTCTCATAGCCCTACTATCCAGGCTTTCATATTGAAGTAAGCCTATTATCCAGGTTCCTTCTCACAACCCTACTATCCAGGCTTTCATATCGAAGTATCCCAACTATCCAGGTTCCTTCTCACAACCCTACTATCCAGGCTTTCATATCAAAGTAACCCTACTATCCATGTTCCTTCCTACAAGCCCTACTATCCAGGCTTTCATATCAAAGTAACCCTACTATCCAGGTTCCTTCTCACAGCCCTACTATCCAGACTTTCATATCGAAGTAACCCTACTATCCAGGTTCCTTCTCACATCCCTACTATCCAGGCTTTCATATTGAAGTAACCCTACTATCCAGGTTCCTTCTCACAGCCCTACTATTCAGGCTTTCATATCGAAGTAACCCTACTATCCAGGTTCCTTCTCACATCCCTACTATCCAGGCTTTCATATCGAAGTAACCCTACTACCCAGGTTCCTTCTCACAGCCCTACTATCCAGGATTTCATATCGAAGTAACCCTACTATCCAGGTACCTTCTCACATCCCTACTATCCAGGTTTTCATATCAAAGTAACCCTACGACCCAGGTTCCTTCTCACAGCCCTACTATCCAGGCTTTCATGTCGAAGTAACCCTACTATCCAGGTTCCTTACCACAAGCCCTACTATCCAGGCTTTCATATCGAAGTAACCCTACTACCCAGGTTCCTTCTCACAGACCTACTATCCGGGCTTTCATGTCGAAGTAACCCTACTATCCATGTTCCTTCTCACAACCCTACTATCCATGCTTTCATATCGAAGTATCCCTACTATCCAGGTTCCTTCTCACAACCCTACTATCCAGGATTTCATATCAAAGTAACCCTACGACCCAGGTTCCTTCCTTCAAGCCCTACTATCCAGGCTTTCATATTGAAGTAACCCTATTATCCAGGTTCCTTCTCACAACCCTACTATCTAGGCTTTCATATCGAAGTAACCCTACGATCCAGGTTCCTTCTCACAGTCCTACTATCCAGGCTTTCATATCGAAGTAACCCTACTATCCAGGTTCCTTCTCACATCCCTACTATCTAGGCTTTCATATTGAAGTAACCCTACTATCCAGGTTCCTTCTCACATCCATACTGTTGTACCCCAAAATTTGCCCTCCCATATTCTTCAAGAAATTGCCAAGTCATGCTTCAAAATTCCCCAGGGGTTGCACAGTGTAAGAGCCTCCTAAACAGTCAAAATTAGGGTTCTGGTTCTGATCAAGAAAATGAAGTTTCCAAGGGTCCAATCAAGTCCCACATGCCTATAAATATGGTCAAGCATCCTCATATCAGGTTTCAAGACTTACAGCACAAAATTGCACAGTCAAAACCCTAATTGCACTACAGTCAACTGTAGGGGCAAAATGGTCATTTGACAGTCAAAAGTCCAAATTTTTGGTCAACATCTCATTTTAAAGCCACAAACATCATTTGATCAATGCTTGATCATGATTCTCAAAGCTTGGCTCAAAAATCATCAAGATGCAAAAGTTTCCTTATTTGGACAGTTGAAAAAGTCAACTGTAAATTGACCAGGGCATAACTTTCACATGGTTTATCAGAAAAATCCCATCCAAAGCTCATTTTGAAGAGAAAGACATTTCCTACAACCCCTCTTCATATTTCAAGTCCAAGAAATGCTCTCACAAAAAGTTATCAATTTCAACATTATAGGTCATTTCCAAAAGTCAACAAAAAGGGACTTTAAGTCAAAGGCCATAACTTGAGATTGGTAAATCAAAATGACATGGGACCAAAGACATTGGTTAGAGGACTCAAAGACCTTTCCAAAATGTCCAAGAACATGAGTAAAGCTTAAAAATTGAGCAAGTTATGCCTTGTAGAAGTTGGGAAATTTTTGGATATTTTGAAAAGTCAACATTGATTCAAATGACCTAAAATTGCTAATGGGCCTCTTTTTCTTCCACAATTCATTATCCAAGACATGTGCACGACCATTTGGCCCAAAGGGAAGTTTTTCTTCATTATTTATTTATTTATTTGGATTTTTATTATTAATAATTCATTTAAATCAATTAAAATACATGAAAAATGTTAAACTTACTATTTCAAATCTTTTTGTGCATATAATATCTTCAATATTTCGTGCAAATCAAATTAGGGAAGAATTGGAATTGATTGGATATGATTGAGAGCTAAAAAGCATGAAAAAAGATTGAAAAATTATGGTTTGCAAATCAAATCTTTTTCACATCAATGCATGGATTTTGATCAAGTTTCTTAACCTAAATCACTCTCCTATACATACACAAGCAAGACCTAATGCTCATTACCAAAAAAGCTGCGCAAGAACCTGAAGAACAAAACTTGACTTTTTGCTTAAAAATCTCAAAACTGAAAACAGGGTTAGAGGTCGATTCAAGCCAAGAAATTCATCCTATTACCTTCCTAGGACATCACTGAATCTAACTGGATAGGTTTCCACGTCCCTAACCCTTTGAATTGGTATACAGAAGTCAATTGTTTCTCATGAAAATGCATATTCGTGTTTTAATTTTGAGACATTCTCATAGCATTTTGTTTACATATTCATACTAAGCAATGTGTTCTGAAGCTAACCCTATATTCTAATTGCGTTTTTATGCACTATTGAAGAATCTGCCATTGTCGTTTTTTAGGGTTCTTAAGTTTTCAAATTAGGGGTTTTTGAATATGGAAAAATTGGAGCTTGAAACCTAGGCCATTCAACTCAGCGCGCTTGGACGAAGAGAATGAGACCATCGCGCCTAATTTATGAGGCCCCAGGGGCTAATCGCTATTTTCCAATAGGGTGTCTATAGGAACGGTGTAAAACCGTTGCTGTTTGTTTTCTTGTTTCAGGAAAAATAAAGCCAAGGAAGAAGAAGACGAGGTGGCCATCCACGATTGGATCGTTTAAACTTTCGCGCGCAAAGAGCACTAACGCGTGGATTTATTTTATAATATTTGGTTGATATTTAACATACAGAAAGTGCGCTTGGAACGATTGGCAAGTGTGTACGTTGGTAACGTTCAGGACCTGGGTTCGAGCCCCAGGTCCTCATCATTTCCATATTATTTTTTCACTAACATTCCTATGCAGTTCAAACCTTGAAGACCACCGTGCATCCCTTGATTCAGATTGCCACGCGCCCATAGAGATTGATCTAGTGGCTCTGATTAGAGGAGCACCATGATCGTTGGTCAACACACCTGCACGCTGGCACAAAAGTCCACCAGGCTTTGCAATAGATGGGCCTAAATTGCTAAAGAAAAAACCTCCAACTGGGGACAACACCCCCCTCAGGCTTGCAATATTTCTTTTTTTTCATCCTTTTTTTATTTCAATTATTATTCTTTTTATTAATTAATTTAATATTTTCATAATATATAAAAAACACATAAAAAATCAGAAAAGATGAAAAAAATAATAAATATTTTATTTTAGTATTTTTGTAAATAAATTGCATTAATTAATTTTAGTTGTTAAATTAGGTTTAATTGTAATATTTTCATAATAAAAATCTAAAATTGGTAGAATTAGGGTTTAATTAATTTTTTATCCCTTTTTCTTTTCTTTCATAGTAATTAAATATTTACTATTACTTATTTTTGTAATTAAATTGCATGTAAAATAATTAGGGTTAATTTTAGGTTAAACTTTAATATGTTTTCATAATAAAATAAAAATTGTAGAATTAGGTTTAATTGCATTAACTTCTCCTAAATACCAAAAAATACCAAAAACAATTCCTTTTCTTTTTAATTTTAATTAATTTAATCATTTAAGCTAATTTTGCAAAAAAGGTCCAACACCCTCGTTTCAACTTTAATCCCAACGCGCATTTTTATTTATTTCCTTCTTTTAAATATTTATGTAATTCTCCCAAAGCCGTGTAAATATTTATCTTTCGCACTTTACTTTATTTCTTTATTTTATGTCAAATCGGGTCCTGGATATAATTTGGCGATGTGGACCCGCGCCTTTGTAATAGTTTAGGAACTTTATATTTCTCGCAATTTTTAACTATTAATAATGACATGCAAGAATGAATGACTAAAAACAAACGCATAGATCACTTTGACAAAAGACAAAAATAAATGAAAACGACACACAAATCACACACCACCCCTAGGGTATGCCTCACTGTTGCCTTACATCGAAAGGTGATCGTCGAGTAGAGGATGTCTTAGTAAGTCCTCATGATCCGGGAACCTGGCATGAGGGTAGCTTCTAAGGTGTCTTCCTATTGCTCCGGTGATCACCATGTCCCGAACCTCGAATTGACCCGAACACCTCCAACGGTAGTGCTATCTACCTCTCAATGGTGGGATGGCACTACTTTAAAGGACATTTACACAGACGAATTCCTTAGGGTAGGTAGACGACTCTAGATACTTGCTCTAAATTTCAAAACAAATCAAAAAATACTTTTCACACCGACACCTTTTCAAAAAGCTTTCGAAAGCATTTTTCAAACACTCTTGAGGACTGATACAAGAGTCGAACTGGAATTTTCAAAGAAACTTTTTAAAACCCACAGTTGAAAAGCAAACAAACTATTTTGAAAACACAATGAGCAAGTATCTAAGAGCCCATGGATAACCATGGATAGAAAGGGTGCTAACACCTTCCCTTTCTATAATCTACCTCCCGAACCGAGAGCAATCTCTATAAGGAATTTTTCTGTGCTTTTGTCCTTTCCATTTGGAGAAAATAAAAGACGGTGGCGACTCTTGCTTCCGCGACATTTCGCGAACCAGCTTTAAACAGTCAGTTCCAGATCCACCGATCACAGAACTGGGGACTCTGCTGGGGACTTAAACTTAAAGTGAGGTGTACCTTAGGGTTAGTTCATAACTGTGTTTTCAATTGTATTGACTTGTCTGCTTTAAATTTGTGGGTCGCATGGGAGTTACATAGATCCTAACCCGGATCTGGGGATACCCTGTTTAGGTAGCATAAGCTGTGAGGGACCTGTCCAGCGTAGACCGACACGGGTGAAACAGTGGCTACGTTGGTGTGACACCTTGGTCTGTACCGATATCCCTTGTGTTGGAACGGGGAGAATATGGGTCTTTTGAGGAGTTGTTAAGCACCAACCGACCTTAGAACCTTAAATGACACAACTTGGCCATTAGAACAGTAGCAGTATGCTACGCCCATTGAGGCTAAACTCTCGTGATGGTTCTGGCCGCAAGAAAAGATTGCGATGCTGGAGTTATGACCGATTGAGGGTAGTCAATGATATTGGGATCCTCTAAGAACCCGGTTACTTTGATAGGACAGGTATGAACCAACAAACTGAAAGAGGGCAGTACCTAGACCTCATGCTGGCCTAAACTTTAGGAGCTTGCCTTGTGTGACTTGTGTGCCTTATCATGTTTGCCTTTGTATCTATTTGGGGTGTGCTTTATCATAACATCATAACATCATGAGCATTGCATGCATCCTGCATAAGGACTGACCATTTCAAAGACAAGAGGGTTTCACCTTTGCTCTATTTTGTAGGACATCATGATGCCTGTGCGAAGGAATACTATCCAGTTCAGCTTTGTTCGTTCACCTGATTTGCTTGATGAGTTGGTTAGCAGAATTCCAAATACCACTTCCTTCATTCAGAGGCATGGTTATCTTCTCAGTTTAGTCACTGTAAAGCGGGATCAACAATTGATGAGTGTTCTGACCCAGTTCTATGACCCTCTGTACCAGTGCTTCACCTTTCAAGACTTCCAGCTGGTCCCTACCCTGGAAGAGTTCTCTGATTTGCTTGGTATCCCTATCTTGGATCAGACTCCCTTTACTGGTTGGGAAAAGACCCTCAGGCTTGAGGATGTTGCTGCAGCTCTTCCCTTGACACATCAAGAGGTAATGGACAACTGGGTGACTAGAAGCGGAGTTAAGGGTTTCTTGGCCAAGTTTCTGATCGGTAAAGCTAACAGTTTCTGGAATGACCTGGACTTTAGGGCATATGAAGACATCTTGGCTCTCTTAATCTATGGGTTAGTCTTGTTTCCTAATCCTGACAACTTCATCAATGTCACTTCCATAAGGATCTTTATGTCTCAGAATCCCGTGCCCACTCTCTTGGGTGACATCTTGCAACAACTTCATGCTCGTACTACCCGAAGACGAGGTACCCTATGGTGTTGTATCCCTTTGTTGGTGAGGTGGTTTATTTCGCACCTCCCTAAGTTTGTGCTGAAGAACCAAGAAGGAAGAGGTTGGGCTCATAGGTTAATGTCTCTCACCGACAAAGACATCATTTGGACTTGCAGAGGTTTGGATGAGATAGCTGTTATTGATCGATGCGGGGAATACCCTAATGTTCCTCTGATTGGTACCCAAGGAGGAATCTCTTACAATCCATGTCTAGCACTCCGTCAGTTTGGAAGAGCAAGAAGAGCAGGGCCTCATGAGATGTTGGTGCCTCACATCAGTTTTGAGTTTCAGGTGGATAGTGACGAGCTGCGTCGTAGGTTCATCAAGGCTTGGGACAAAGTTCATAAAGCTGACCCACAAGAGTTGGGGCCAAAGACTTCTCTACCTATGGAAGCCTACTACAAATGGGTTCGCATTCGTGCTCAGAAGTTAGGTATGCCGTATGAAGCCGTCAGACCCGTCATTCTTGAGTGTCCTGACAAAGATGGTGTTCCTCCAACTGTCCTTCCTCCTCAGATACCTACTGATTATGAGACATTGAAGAGATCTTGGTCGCAACTGCGAGAAGAGCGGGATTCTTACAGGGAAAAGTTCAACGAGCAGGAATCAAAGATCCAGAAGCTGACAAAGCAGTTGGAGAATGAGAGAGCTCTGAATGCCTACATCCGTACTGAGAAGAGGAGACCATGGGATCAATAAGGAGCTCCGGATGTTCTTTTATAGTTTTATTTCCCTTTTCAATATTTCCTTTCATGTAACGCCTAAGGGCAACCTGTTGAATAATTTCAGTTTCAAAGTTGAATCTAATGAAGTGTGTTCCTTTTTGTTTACAAAGTTAATTCCCGATTGTCTTTGAAAACATAAATCATACGCATTCCATTCATCATGTGCATAGCAGGTTTTCTCCTTTTCAGGTTGCTTACCGTTCTTTGCTGTTTATTTCAGCATCATGAATCCTGACTCATCATCAACTGAGACATCCATCAAAGCTCTTCAGGCGCATAATGCGCAATTTCAGGAATTAATCAAGGGTTTGGCTCAAGGCCAAGAAGAGTTGAAGGCTCTGCTCCTGAAGAAGGAGAAGAAGAAGAAGAGAAGAACTGTTCTGTTTAGCTCGGGCCGAAGGTTTGGCAACACTTTGCAGAATGAAGAGGCTGGTTCTTCCATTGGCAAGAGTACTCCTCAAGCAGAAAAAGGTCCTAGTCCGGTAAGCTCTGACAACGAGACTGATTTTGATGAAGAGCAGTACCCTCCTGCAGAAGACAGATACAAGCAACTGGAGGACAGGTTGAATGCTATGGAGATCCAACAGGTACCTGGGCTGGATTTTGGAGATTTGGGTTTGTCTACTGGTGTAATTATTCCTCATAAGTTCAAAGCACCATCTTTCACTAAGTACGACGGGGCGTCTTGTCCCAAGCTACATCTCAGGTCCTATGTTCGGAAGATTCAACCGTACTCAGTGGATAAGAATTTGTGGATCCACTTCTTCCAGGAGAGTCTTTCAGGGACTCATCTCGAATGGTTCTATCAACTGGATGGGACCAAGGTTCGTAACTGGGAGGAGTTGGCTACTGCTTTCTATAAGCAGTATCAATATAATGCCGACCTTGCCCCTACACGTACCCAACTCCAGGGTATGTCGTTAGGTTCAAGTGAAGGTTTTAAGGAGTACGCTCAGAAGTGGAGGGATCTGGCTGGCAGGGTGCAGCCTCCGTTGACTGATCGGGAGTTGGTAGACATGTTCTTGGGGACCCTATCTGGGCCATTTTTCAACCATCTTATTGGGAATTCTTCTGCTGGATTCACTGATCTTATTCTGACTGGAGAGAGAATTGAGGCTGGGTTGAAGTCTGGTAAGATTCCAAAGGGTGCATCTACAGGTTCAGAGAAGAAACCTTTCAAAAAAGAGGCCAGTGTGGTGTATGGGCCTAGAAGGCAAGACAAACCAGAGCGCCGCCAATCTGTCAACGCATTGGTGATTGTGAAGCCTGCAGCCGCTCCTCGGCAAGCTAACCAACCAAGGGCTGAGAGACCCAGAAGGGAATTCACCCGTTTGAGTATGACCTTGTCGCAGATCTTACCACAGTTGCTCTCAACCAACTTAGTAACCGTC
The DNA here is from genome assembly GCA_948472305.1 of Vicia faba. Lineage (NCBI taxonomy): Eukaryota > Viridiplantae > Streptophyta > Magnoliopsida > Fabales > Fabaceae > Vicia > Vicia faba. The sequence continues at coordinate 359,533,836 of OX451736.1, forward strand.
AGAGAGGCTCCGAAGTTTGCAAATACTACATCTCCTAAGTACAATCCAAATGCCCGCTGTGCTTATCACTCCGATAGCCCGGGGCATTCCACTGATGATTGTTGGGCATTAAGGAACAAGCTGCAGGACCTTATTGACGCCAAGGAGGTACAGTTTGAGGCATCTGAGAAGCCTAATGTAGTGACAGCTCCCCTGCCTGCTCATGGAGTGAATGCTATTAGGGACGAGGATGAAGGGGATGAAGTTGAGTTTGATAGCTGGATTTACCCGGCAACCGACAGTGGACCTAACAATTGGAGTGCAAAGGACAATCTATCTGTTTCTCTTGTTACTGAGTAATGAATTCTCTTGTTTTGTTATTTGTAATAAACAATAAATAAACTCTGTGGCCCGGTGTCTTACCCGAGGCACCGTGGTTTCATTTGTGAGGGCATATAAATTGTCATTTCATATATCATAAATGAAAATCTTGGACGTTTCTCACATTGCAAATCTTATGCTCCTTTTCTGTCTTTTCTTCCTTTATCTATATTTCAAAACAGCTGTATTTACACACACACTCACTCATACAGGTTTCAATCCACTCTGGATCTCACTGGTAACGACTCTGCTACTGCCAGTTATGACTTCGAAAATCCGATCAACTTAGCCGGAGACGAAGGTGAAGATGATTGCGAAGTGCCTGGAGAGCTTGCAAGACTGTTACTTCAGGAAGAGAGGGCAATTCAACCACATGAAGAGCCAGTGGAGATAATAAACTTGGGTACTGAGGCAGACAGAAAAGAGGTAAAGATTGGTGCCAACCTAGAGCTCAGCATGAAGCAACGGTTGACTCAGATGCTGCATGATTATATGGAGATCTTTGCTTGGTCCTACGAAGACATGCCCGGGTTGGATACCGATATTGTGGTCCATCACTTGCCAACTAAGGAAGATTGCCCTCCGGTTAAGCAAAAGGTCCGCCGTATGCGTCCAGAGATGTTTGAGAAGATTAAAGCCGAGGTTATGAAACAGTTTGACGTTGGGTTCCTTGCAGTGACTTCTTACCCTCAGTGGGTTGCTAATGTGGTGCTGGTACCTAAGAAGGACGGTAAGGTCAGAATGTGTGTCGACTACAGGGATCTGAACAGGGCCAGCCCCAAAGATGACTTCCCTCTACCTCACATCGATGTCCTTGTTGATAATACAGCTCAACATAAGGTGTTTTCTTTCATGGATGGCTTTTCAGGTTACAATCAGATCAAGATGACACCTGAAGACATGGAAAAGACTACCTTTGTTACTCAGTGGGGCACCTTCTGCTACAAGGTCATGCCTTTTGGACTGAAGAACGCTGGGGCAACCTACCAGCGTGCCATGGTTGCTTTATTTCATGACATGATCCATCATGAGATAGAAGTGTATGTTGACGACATGATCGCAAGGTCCCAGACTGAGGAAGAGCACCTAGATCATCTGCAGAAGTTGTTTGACCGGTTGAAACTATACAAGCTGAGGTTGAACCCGAACAAGTGCACCTTCGGGGTAAGATCGGGAAAGTTGCTAGGCTTCGTGGTAAGTGATAAGGGCATTCAGGTGGACCCTGCTAAGGTTAAAGCTATTCAAGAGATGCCAGTTCCTAGGACAGAGAAAGAAGTCAGAGGCTTTCTAGGACGCCTGAATTACATTGCTCGCTTCATCTCACACCTGACTGCTACCTGTGAGCCAATCTTCAAGCTGCTGAAGAAAGATCAGGTAGTACGTTGGAATGATGAATGCCAGGCTGCTTTTGAAAGAATCAAAGAGTATCTCCAAGAACCACCCATCCTTATGCCACCGGTTGAAGGGAGACCTCTGATACTATACCTGACAGTGCTCGACAACTCAATGGGGTGCGTGCTGGGGCAGCATGACGAGTCTGGCCGAAAAGAGCATGCCATTTATTACCTTAGCAAAAAGTTTACCGACTGTGAGACCCGATACTCACTGCTTGAGAAAACTTGTTGCGCTTTGGTATGGGTTGCTCGCCGGCTGAGACAGTATATGCTGACTCACACTACCTTGTTGATCTCAAAGATGGATCCTATAAAGTACATATTTGAAAAGCCTGCTCTGTCTGGGAGAATTGCAAGATGGCAAATGATCTTGACGGAATACGACATTCAGTATACAACCCAGAAAGCCATCAAGGGAAGTGTATTGGCAGACCACTTGGCACATCAGGCCGTAGATGACTATCAGTTAATGAAATTCGAGTTTCCGGACGAAAGCATCATGATAGTGACTGATTGTGAAGTACCTGGACCGGATGAAGGACCTGAGGAAGGATCCCGATGGTCTATGCACTTCGACGGAGCCTCCAATGCTTTGGGTAACGGTATCAGCGCAATAATCATATCTCCTCAAGGCACTCATACTCTGCTCACTGCCCGGCTATGTTTCAACTGTACCAACAACATGGCGGAGTATGAGGCGTGCATCATGGGTCTTCAAGCTGCGATCGACCTAAGGATTAAGTTTCTGAGTGTCTTCGGAGATTCTGCTCTGGTGATCAATCAGATCAAAGGAGAGTGGGATACGAAACATCCGAATCTTATTCCTTACAGAGAATGTGTGTTGACCTTGATCCCCCACTTCACAGAAATAACCTTTGAACACTTCCCGAGAGAAGAGAATCAGTTGGCGGACGCGTTAGCTACAATGTCTTCTATGTTCAAAGTTAAATGGGATAATGAGGCTCCCCGGATCATCATCTGGAAACTGGACGAACCGGCATACTGTTGTGATCTCGAGACTGAATTGGTGACTGAGAAGCCTTGGTACCATGAGGTGAAGAGATATTTGGAAGCTCAGGAATACCCTGAAGGTGCATCTGTCAACGATAAGAAGTTCCTGAGAAGGTTCGCGGCAAAGTTCTTCCTTAGCAACGGCATCTTGTACAAGCGAAACCATGATTCAACCTTACTGCGTTGTGTGGATAAGACTGAAGCAGAAAGGATCATGGAAGAGCTACATGAAGGGACCTTTGGAACACATTCCAGTGGGCATACAATGGCAAAGAAGATCCTTCGGGCAGGGTATTACTGGTCCACAATGGAAGCTGACTGTTACCAACATTCCAGGACATGCCATAAGTGCCAGATTTATGCAGACAAAGTGCATGTTCCTCCGGTTCCTCTGAATGTTCTGACTGCTCCTTGGCCGTTTGCAATGTGGGGCATAGACATGATCGGCGAAATTAAACCTACGGCATCTAATGGGCATCGCTTCATCCTAGTGGCAATTGATTATTTTACAAAGTGGGTTAAGGCAGCTTCATACGCTACGGTAACCAAGACTGTTGTGGCACGGTTCATTCGGCACAACCTGATCTGTCGATACGGCGTCCCAGAAAGGATTATTACAGACAACGGTACCAATCTGAATAATAAGATGATCACTGAGCTCTGCGAGCAGTTCAAAATACAGCACCACAATTCTTCTCCTTACAGACCGAAGATGAATGGGGCTGTAGAAGCAGCAAATAAAAATATCAAGAAAATCGTGCAGAAGATGACAGTGACCTATAAAGATTGGCACGAGATGTTACCGTTCGCTCTACATGGGTACCGTACCTCAGCTAGGACGTCAACCGGGGCAACTCCTTTCTCTTTGGTTTATGGTATGGAGGCAGTCTTACCGATCGAAGTGCAAATACCCTCTCTCCAGATAATGAAGGATGCAAATCTGAACGAAGATGATTGGATCCAGACACGACTTGATCAGCTAAACCTCATTGATGAAAAGAGACTTGCTGCTATCTGTCATGGTCAGACGTATCAGAAACAGATGATCAGGGCATTTAACAAAAAGGTCAGACCACAGGAATATCAAGTTGGGGATCTGGTAATCAAGCGAATCATCCTTCCTCAGAGTGATCCAAGGGGCAAATGGACCCCTACGTACGAAGGGCCATTTGTGGTTAAACATGTGTTCTCAGGAGGAGCCATGATTTTAACCAACATGGATGGTGACGACCTTCCTCACCCCGCCAATGCAGACATAGTAAAAAGATACTACGCATAATAAAAGACCCGCTAGGCTGACATGCCTAGGCAAAAATTAGGGCTTCCCGGCGAACCAAAAGGGTTCGGGCAAAATGAAGGGATGAAATGAAAAAATCTGTACACCCGGCAAGTCGAAAACCTGAAAAGGCGGCTTGGGCAAAAATGGGTATCCCGGTGGACCGAAAACCCGAAAGGGCGGTCCAGGCAAAAATTAGGGATAAAAGCGTAATACTATGTCTCATCGGATCACTTTGCATTCAGAATCCGGTATCTACATCAAGTTCAGACGGCATCGATCAGTCAGCTTCATTCTTCATTTAGGTCATCAAGTGATGAGACGCTCGGGGATATAAAGGCAATAGCAGAGTTGAAACCCAGTGGGATCATTCATTTCACACAGCTGTTTTATTTTCTTTTATACAAAATTTGTATAAATTCTCTTGTTCGGCGGCGTTCTCTTACTAGGATGTCAGCCTCTTGGACATAAACGCCTATTTTCAGGCCATTCAAAAATCAATACAAATATATTTTTCAGTTAAAAGTGCCAATTGTTTTTCTTTTTCTGTTTTGTTTTGCGAAGAACGTCCAAGGTTCAATTTGTGATATATGCATTGACAATAATTTGCTAACTCATGAATATTTGCATACGAAACAAAGGATTAATTACAGGTAACATTAGAAACAGGGGCAATAAAAGAGTTGTCTAAGCAATCTAACTGTTCTGTCCTCCAAGGTACCAAGGTAGGTTCAGCTAAAGAATACAACCAGATACCTTAATTCCCCAGAGAGTAAGTCAGCAGTCAGTACGCTCTCTCCAAGCCACTATCAAATCTTAAGGAAGTTAAGTGTCCTCCAGCAGATCCCAACATTTCCCAGCACATCATTCTTAAACAAGCATCCCCGGTAGTCTTGGTCTAAAGATTGTTCCCCGCCGGTATATCAAACATTCAATGGAGCCACTTCCTCGATCCAGTTCAAACTTCCCCAGGAGTGTCCAATATAGTTCCCAAGGAAAGTTGGAATTCATCTCCCCAAGCAGTAAGCTTATCCCCAGTAGATTCTGGAAGCTTATCCCCGCAGAGCACGAGCGCGTCTCCCGGCTTTATTTAAAGAGTTATTTTCTTACTAGGATATAACTGGGTTATCCTCAGCCAAAATCCACGGAAAGGTCGTCATCAACACAGTTCTTTCTTATCCCCAGCGAAGTCTATTAACACTTCCAACACAACAAAGATATCCCCAGCAAGTTATTATCAACAACTCAGCAAAGTATCTCTCTCCCCACAGAGTATTGCTTCCCAACAAGATCGTTAGGGTACTTTCCTCCCCGCAGGGTTATTCCATTCTCCAAGTTTATCCCCCAACGGAGTTATCTTCTCCCAACCGGTATCCTTGCAATTATCATCCCCAGCGGAAGCAAAATCCATTCTTCAACATCAGCCCAGGAGTGACTTCCCGGCACCCGTCAAGGATTTACTTTCCTAGACGAAAAAATACATTCATAAACATCTTCATACATTATAGCATGCATATACGCATCATGAACATACAATCTCACGTATTCAGAGAGCATCTCGCATGTCATACCACATGACATCGCATACAACTAACGCTTGTCTTTTCAGGACAAAAGTACAAAATTGATTACCATCAATGGTCGCAACTAAAGGTCCGATTCCTGAATCTTGCCAGGGTGTATCTGTTGACGACCAATTACCAGATCCGATTCCTGTATCTTGCCAGGGTGTGTCTGAAGAGTTCGAGGATCCGATACCTGAATCTTGCCATGGTGTATCCGTTGAAGACTAACATTACCAGATCCGATTCCTGTATCTTGCCAGGGTGTGTCTGAAGAGTTCGAGGATCCGATACCTGAATCTCGCCAGGGTGTATCCGTTGAAGACTAACATTACCAGATCCGATTCCTGTATCTTGCCAGGGTGTGTCTGAAGAGTTCGAGGATCCGATACCTGAATCTTGCCAGGGTGTATCCGTTGAAGACTAGCATTACCAGATCCGATTCCTGTATCTTGCCAGGGTGTGTCTGAAGAGTTCGAGGATCCGATACCTGAATCTTGCCAGGGTGTATCCGTTGAAGACTAACATTACCAGATCCGATTCTTGTATCTTGCCAGGGTGTGTCTGAAGAGTTCGAGGATCCGATACCTGAATCTTGCCAGGGTGTATCCGTTGAAGACTAACATTACCAGATCTGATTCCTGTATCTTGCCAGGGTGTGTCTGAAGAGTTCGAGGATCCGATGCCTGAATCTTGCCAGGGTGTATCCGTTGAAGACTAACATTACCAGATCCGATTCCTGTATCTTGCCAGGGTGTGTCTGAAGAGTTCGAGGATCCGATGCCTGAATCTCGCCAGGGTGTATCCGTTGAAGACTAACATCACAAGACTCGATTCCTGTATCTCGCCAGGGCACGTCTGAAGAGTTCGAGGATCCGATACCTGAATCTTGCCAGGGTGTATCCGTTGAAGACTAACATTACCAGACTCGATTCCTGTATCTCGCCAGGGCACGTCTGAAGAGTTTAAAGATTCAGCTCCTGTAACCAGTCAGGACACATATATACAAAGCATCTGAAAACCAGATCCTGCAACATGTCAGGTACTCATTTTTCTTTTGCAGGTACGCAAGTTCTCGCTAAGGAATCACTTACGCGGTCAACATCCAGATGGAATCTATAAGCCCATCATCCTATTCATCAATCTCTAAATGGCATCTATAAGCCCATTTCCCCCATCACTGCTACTATGTGAGCGCAAATTTCTGGGCACTCTAGTGTTCAATCATCTTCCACCCTCGGATTACGAAAGGCACGTCAGCCAATCTGCATCCTCAGGTCTAAGAAGATTGAACAGGGGCAACTGTTGTACCCCAAAATTTTCCCTCCCATATTCTTCAAGAAATTGCCAAGTCATGCTTCAAAATTCCCCAGGGGTTGCACAGTGTAAGAGCCTCCTAAACAGTCAAAATTAGGGTTCTGGTTATGATCAAGAAAATGAAGTTTCCAAGGGTCCAATCAAGTCCCACATGCCTATAAATATGGTCAAGCATCCTCATATCAGGTTTCAAGACTTACAGCACAAAATTGCACAGTCAAAACCCTAATTGCACTACAGTCAACTGTAGGGGCAAAATGGTCATTTGACAGTCAAAAGTCCAAATTTTTGGTCAACATCTCATTTTAAAGCCACAAACATCATTTGATCAATGCTTGATCATGATTCTCAAAGCTTGGCTCAAAAATCATCAAGATGCAAAAGTTTCCTTATTTGGACAGTTGAAAAAGTCAACTGTAAATTGACCAGGGCATAACTTTCACATGGATTATCAGAAAAATCCCATCCAAAGCTCATTTTGAAGAGAAAGACATTTCCTACAACTCCTCTTCATATTTCAAGTCCAAGAAATGCTCTCACAAAAAGTTATCAATTTCAACATTATAGGTCATTTCCAAAAGTCAACAAAAAGGGACTTTAAGTCAAAGGCCATAACTTGAGATTGGTAAATCAAAATGACATGGGACCAAATATATTGATTAGAGGACTCAAAGAACTTTCCAAAATGTCCAAGAACATGAGTAAAGCTTAAAAATTGAGCAAGTTATGCCTTGTAGAAGTTGGGAAATTTTTGGATATTTTGAAAAGTCAACATTGATTCAAATGACCTAAAATTGCTAATGGGCCTCTTTTTCTTCCACAATTCATTATCCAAGACATGTGCACGACCATTTGGCCCAAAGGGAAGTTTTTCTTCATTATTTATTTATTTATTTGGATTTTTATTATTAATAATTCATTTAAATCAATTAAAATACATGAAAAATGTTAAACTTACTATTTCAAATCTTTTTGTGCATATAATATCTTCAATATTTCGTGCAAATCAAATTAGGGAAGAATTGGAATTGATTGGATATGATTGAGAGCTAAAAAGCATGAAAAAAGATTGAAAAATTATGGTTTGCAAATGAAATCTTTTTCACATCAATGCATGGATTTTGATCAAGTTTCTTAACCTAAATCACTCTCCTATACATACACAAGCAAGACCTAATGCTCATTACCAAAAAAGCTGCGCAAGAACCTGAAGAAAAAAACTTGACTTTTTGCTTAAAAATCTCAAAACTGAAAACAGGGTTAGAGGTCGATTCAAGCCAAGAAATTCATCCTATTACCTTCCTAGGACATCACTGAATCTAACTGGATAGGTTTCCACGTCCCTAACCCTTTGAATTGGTATACAGAAGTCAATTGTTTCTCATGAAAATGCATATTCGTGTTTTAATTTTGAGACATTCTCATAGCATTTTGTTTACATATTCATACTAAGCAATGTGTTCTGAAGCTAACCCTATATTCTAATTGCGTTTTTATGCACTATTGGAGAATCTGCCATTGTCGTTTTTTAGGGTTCTTAAGTTTTCAAATTAGGGGTTTTTGAATATGGAAAAATTGGAGCTTGAAACCTAGGCCATTCAACTCAGCGCGCTTGGACGAAGAGAATGAGACCATCGCGCCTAATTTATGAGGCCCCAGGGGCTAATCGCTATTTTCCAATAGGGTGTCTATAGGAACGGTGTAAAACCGTTGCTGTTTGTTTTCTTGTTTCAGGAAAAATAAAGCCAAGGAAGAAGAAGACGAGGTGGCCATCCACGATTGGATCGTTTAAACTTTCGCGCGCAAAGAGCACTAACGCGTGGATTTATTTTATAATATTTGGTTGATATTTAACATACAGAAAGTGCGCTTGGAACGATTGGCAAGTGTGTACGTTGGTAACGTTCAGGACCTGGGTTCGAGCCCCAGGTCCTCATCCTTTCCATATTATTTTTTCACTAACATTCCTATGCAGTTCAAACCTTGAAGACCACCGTGCATCCCTTGATTCAGATTGCCACGCGCCCATAGAGATTGATCCAGTGGCTCTGATTAGAGGAGCACCATGATCGTTGGTCAACACACCTGCAAGCTGGCACAAAAGTCCACCAGGCTTTGCAATAGATGGGCCTAAATTGCTAAAGAAAAAACCTCCAACTAAGGACAACACCCCCTCAGGCTTGCAATATTTCTTTTTTTCATCCTTTTTTTATTTCAATTATTATTCTTTTTATTAATTAATTTAATATTTTCATAATATATAAAAAACACATAAAAAATCAGAAAAGATGAAAAAAATAATAAATATTTTATTTTAGTATTTTTGTAAATAAATTGCATTAATTAATTTTAGTTGTTAAATTAGGTTTAATTGTAATATTTTCATAATAAAAATCTAAAATTGGTAGAATTAGGGTTTAATTAATTTTTTATCCCTTTTTCTTTTCTTTCATAGTAATTAAATATTTACTATTACTTATTTTTGTAATTAAATTGCATGTAAAATAATTAGGGTTAATTTTAGGTTAAACTTTAATATGTTTTCATAATAAAATAAAAATTGTAGAATTAGGTTTAATTGCATTAACTTCTCCTAAATACCAAAAAATACCAAAAACAATTCCTTTTCTTTTTAATTTTAATTAATTTAATCATTTAAGCTAATTTTGCAAAAAAGGTCCAACACCCTCGTTTCAACTTTAATTCCAACGCGCATTTTTATTTATTTCCTTCTTTTAAATATTTATGTAATTCTCCCAAAGCCGTGTAAATATTTATCTTTCGCACTTTACTTTATTTCTTTATTTTATGTCAAATCGGGTCCTGGATATAATTTGGCGATGTGGACCCGCGCCTTTGTAATAGTTTAGGAACTTTATATTTCTCGCAATTTTTAACTATTAATAATGACATGCAAGAATGAATGACTAAAAACAAACGCATAGATCACTTTGACAAAAGACAAAAATAAATGAAAACAACACACAAATCACACACCACCCCTAGGGTACGCCTCACTGTTTCCTTGCCTCGAAAGGTGATCGTCGAGTAGAGGATGTCTTAGTAAGTCCTCATGATCCGGGAACCTGGCATGAGGGTAGCTTCTAAGTTGTCTTCCTATTGCTCCGGTGATCACCATGTCCCGAACCTCGAATTGACCCGAACACCTCCAACGGTAGTGCTACCTACCTCTCAATGGCGGGATGGCACTACTTTAAAGGACATTTACACAGACGAATTCCTTAGGGTAGGTAGACGACTCTAGATACTTGCTCTAAATTTCAAAACAAATCAAAAAATACTTTTCACACCGACACCTTTTCAAAAAGCTTTCGAAAGCATTTTTCAAACACTCTTGAGGACTGATACAAGAGTCGAGTTGGAATTTTCAAAGAAACTTTTTAAAACCCACAGTTGAAAAGCAAACAAACCATTTTGAAAACACAATGAGCAAGTATCTAAATTCCCATGGATAACCATGGATAGAAACGTTGCTAACACCTTCCCTTTCTATAATCTACCTCCCGAACCGAGAGCAATCTCTATAAGGAATTTTTCTGTGCTTTTGTCCTTTCCATTTGGAGAAAATAAAAGACGGTGGCGACTCTTGCTTCCGCGACATTTCACGAACCAGCTTTAAACAGTCAATTCCAGATCCACTGATCACACATACTATCCAGGCTTTTATATCGAAGTAACCCTACTACCCAGGTTCCTTCTCACAGTCGTACTATCCAGGCTTTCATATCGAAGTAACCCAACTATCTAGGTTCCTTCTCACAACCCTACTATCCAGGCTTTCATATCGAAGTAACCCTACGACCCAGGTTCCTTCTTACAGCCCTACTATCCAGGCTTTCATATCGAAGTAACCCTACTACCCAGGTTCCTTCTCACATCCCTACTATCAAGGCTTTCATATCGAGGTAACCCTACTATCCAGGTTCCTTCTCATAGCCCTACTATCTAGGCTTTCATATCAAAGTAACCCTACTATCCAGGTTCCTCCTCACAGCCCTACTATCCAGGCTTTCATATTGAAGTAACCCTACGACCCAGGTTCCTTCTCATAGCCCTACTATCCAGGCTTTCATATCGAAGTAACCCTACTGCCCAGGTTCCTTCTCACATCCCTACTATCAAGGCTTTCATATCGAAGTAACCCTACTATCCAGGTTCCTTCTCATAGCCCTACTATCTAGGCTTTCATATCAAAGTAACCCTACTATCCAGGTTCCTTCTCACAGACCTACTATACAGGATTTCATATCGAAGTAACCCTACGACCCAGGTTCCATCTCACAACACTATTATCCAGTATTTCATATCGAAGTAACCCCACTATCCAGGTTCCTTACCACAAGCCCTACTATCCAAGGTTTCCTATCGAAGTAACCCTACTACCCAGATTCCTTCTCACGGCCCTTCTATCCAGGCTTTCATATCGAAGTAACCCTACTTTCCAGACTCCTTCTCACAGACCTACTATCCAGGCTTTCATATAGAAGTATCCTTACTATCCAGGTTCCTTCTAACAGCCCAACTCACCAGGATTTCATATCAAAGTAACCATACTACCCAGGTTCCATCCCACAAGCCCTACTATCCAGGCTTTCATATCGAAGTAACCCTACTATCCAGGTTCCTTCTCACAACCATACTATCCAGGCTTTCATATCGAAGTAACCCTACTATCCAAGTTCCTTCTCACAGCCCTACTATCCAGGCTTTCATATCGAAGTAACCCTACTATCCAGGTTCCTTCTCACATCCCTACTATCCAGGCTTTCATATCGAAGTAACCCTACTACCCAGGTTCCTTCTCACAGCCCTACTATCCAGGCTTTCATATCAAAGTAACCCTATTATCCAGGTTCCTTCTCACAACCCTACTATCCAGGCTTTCATATCCAAGTAACCCTACGACCCAGGTTCCTTCTTACAACCCTACTATCCAGGCTTTCATATCGAAGTAACCCTACTACCCAGGTTCCTTCTCACATCCCTACTATCAAGGCTTTCATATCGAAGCAACCCTACTATCCAGGTTCCTTCTCATAGCCCTACTATCTAGGCTTTCATATCAAAGTAACCCTAAAATCCAGGTTCCTTCTCACAGACCTACTATCCAGGCTTTCATATCGAAGTAACCCTACGACCCAGGTTCCATCTCACAACCCTACTATCCAGGATTTCATATCGAAGTAACCCTACTATCCAGGTTCCTTACCACAAGCCCTACTATCCAGGCTTTCATATCGAAGTAACCTTAGTTCCCAGATTCCTTTTCACAGCCCTTCTATCCAGGCTTTCATATCGAAGTAACCCTACTATCCAGACTCCTTCTCACAGACCTACTATCCAGGCTTTCATATAGAAGTATCCTTACTATCCAGGTTCCTTCTCACAGCCCTACTATCCAGGCTTTCATATCAAAGTAACCCTACTACCCAGGTTCCATCCCACAAGCCCTACTATCCAGGCTTTCATATCGAAGTAACCCTACTATCCAGGTTCCTTCTTATAGGCCTACTATCCAGGCTTTCATATCGAAGCTACCCTACTATCCAAGTTCCTTCTCACAGCCCTACTATCCAGGCTTTCATATCGAAGTAACACTACTATCCAGGTTCCTTCTCACAGCCCTACTATCCATGATTTCATATCGAAGTAACCCTACTATCCAGGTTCCTTCTCACAGCCCTACTATCCAGGCTTTCATATCGAAGTAGCCCTACTACCCAGGTTCCATCTCACAGCCCTACTATCCAGGCTTTCATATCAAAGTGACCCTACTATCCAGGTTCCTTCTCACAGCCCTACTATCCAGGCTTTCATATCGAAGTAACCCTACTATCCAGGTTTCTTCTCATAGCCCTACTATCTAGGCTTTCATATCAAAGTAACCCTACTATCCAGGTTCCTCCTCACAGCCCTACTATCCAGGCTTTCATATCTAAGTAACCCTACGACCCAGGTTCCTTCTCACAGCCCTACTGTTGCACCCCAAAATTTGCCCTCCCATATTCTTCAAGAAATTGCCAAGCCAAGTCACAAAATTCCCCCAAGGGTTGTGCAGTCCAAATGTCTCCTATACAGTCAAAACTAGGGTTTGTGTTCTGATCAAGAAAAGGAAGTTTTCAAGGGCCCAATCAAGTCTCACATGCCTACAAAGATGGTCAAGCATCCTCATATCAAGTTTCAAGGCATTCAGCTCAAAATTGCACAGTCAAAAACCCTAATTGCACTACAGTCAACTGTAGGGGCAAAATGGTCATTTGACAGTCAAAAGTTCAAATTTTTGGTAAACATATCATTTTGAAGCCACAAAAATCATTTGATCAATGCTTGATCATGATTCTCAAAATTTGGCTCAGAAATTATCAATGATGCAAAAGTTACTATATTTGGACAGCTGAAAAAGTCAACTGAAATTGACCAGGGCATAACTTTCACATGGATTATCAGAAAAATTCCATCCAAAGCTCATTTTGAAGAGAAAGACATTTCCTACAACTCATCTTCATATTCCAAGTCCAAGAAATGCTCTCACAAAAAGTTATCAATTTCAACATTATAGGTCATTTTCAAAAGTCAACAAAAAGGGACTTTAAGTCAAAGGCCATAACTTGAGATTGGTAAATCAAAATGACATGGGACCAAAGGCATTGGTTAGAGGACTCAAAGACCTTTCCAAAATGTCCAAGAACATGTGAAAAGCTTAAAAATTGAGCAAGTTATGCCTTGTGGAAGTTGGGAAATTTTTGGATATTTTGAAAAGTCAACTTTGATCCAAATGACCTAAAAATGCTAATGGGCCCATTTTTCTTCCATGATTCATCATTCCAAGCATGTGCACGACCACTTGGCCCAAAGGGAAGTATTTTCTCATTTTTATTTATTTATTTGAGTTTTTATTTATATTAATTCAATTAAATCAATTTAATATGTGAAAAAATATTTAACCTAACAAAACTAATCTTTTTATACATGTTTTGGCTTCTATAATTCGTGCATATGCAAATGTGGAAAGTTTTGGTTTGATTTGAGCTAATTGACACCAAATACACATGAAAAAAAAAGATTCAAAAAGATCTTATAAAATCAAATATTGAAACCATTGAATTCAAAAGATTTTGTGCAATATTCTTAACCTAATTGACTCCATACAAATACAGGAACACAAACCTAATGCTAGGAGACTCTAAGCTGCGCAGAAAGAGACATATCAAACTTGGAATTTTCATCAAAAAGTTCAAAACTGAAAACCACTCTAAAGGTGGATTCAAGGCACAAAATCCATTCCAAAAGCTTCCTTGTGGTTCACTGATCATATTCCAATTCATAACACTCATCAAAAGGCAAAGAATCGCTGTACAGAACTGAAAATTTTCTCACAAAATTGCATACACGCATCTTGATTTTAAGGCATTTCCATGACATTTGGTTTACATATTCTTATTCAATGATGCTTTCTGATGCTTACCATGTGATTTAATTACGTTTTTACGCACTATATACAAATATGCCATAACTGACTTTTAGGGTTTTCAGAGTTCTTGAATTGGGGTTTTTCACCCAAGGAAAAATTAGGACTCAAAGTCACCACCATTGCAATCAGCATGCTCCAACGAACAAGAAGCACTAGTCGCGATTAATTTATGAGCGACATAGGCCTATTCGCTATTTTCTGGTAGCTGGCTTAAGGCAACGCGTCTAAAACCGTTGCTCAATGTTTTATCTTTCAGGCACACGAGGAAGACGATACCGTGTCAGGGAGTGATTGGTTCTTTTTGAATTTCGCGCTAAAATCTCATCTATATGCGTTACTTATCTTATATTATTTGTTTAATGCTTAATGTTAATGCGCGTTAATTGGCACAACTGGTCAGGGAAGGCATTGGCAAGGCATATGACCTGGGTTCGAGTCCCAGGTCTTCAATATTCCCATTTATTTTTCCTCAATTGACGTTCACGTGCAGTGCTGAAGGGAGGGACCACGCTACACCTTCAGAACCAAGCCTTCCACGCGTCCAAGGGCACCAGATCAATGGCCCAGATCCAAGGAGTATGATGAATCATGGTCAACGCACCAGCATGCTGGCAAAAAAGTCAAAAAAGGGCTATATTAATTGGGCCAAAATTTCACAACAATACCTCCATCTGGGGACTGAACCCCCCCCCCCCCCCTGGTTTGCTTCTCTATATTTTTATTATTTTTATTTTCAATTGCAATTTTATTTTCTTTATTGTTTTCAATTAATTATTCCTTTTTTTTTTACAAAATATAAAGACATCATAAAAAAGCAGAAAAGATGGAAAAAATTTAATAATTATTTTATTTTAATTATTTTCATGAATAAATTATGTAAGTGAATTTAGTTTAAATTAGGGTTTATTTTTAATTCTTTTCATAATAAAAATCCAAAATTATAGAATTAGGTTTAATAACTTTTTATTCCTTTTTAATTTTCCCTTTTTTCACAATAATATTATTTATTTATTTATCTTATAATTAAATTGTACATAAATAATTTAGGTTTCATTTAGTTAAAAATTTCAATATTTTCTTAATTACTAAAAATGATTAGAATTAGGGTTTGCATTTTATTTTCATTATAATTAATTCTCCTTTTTTCTATTAAATCTAAAAAACATAAAAATACATAAAACATTTTTCTTTTAATTATTAACTTTAATTCCTTATTAATTTCAATTTTTGCAAAAGGGTCCAACGCCCTCGTTCGTAATTTATTTAATTTCGCATATTTATTTTTATTGCTTAATTAATTATGTACCTCTCCCTAAGCCATGTAACTTAAACTTTTCGCATTTTTATTTGCTTTCTTTACTTTCCGTCAAATCGGGTCTGGTTTAATTTTGGCGATGTGGACCCGCGCCATTTGTAATAGCCTTAGATTTATTGTTCCCGCAGAATACTTTAACTGTTAAATATGCATGCAAGAATGAATGGCCAAAATAAAAACAAAACGTTAGATCACCAATAACCTGACAAGACAACATATCTGAAAACGACACACGAATCGCACACACCACCCCTAGGGTACGCCTCACTGTTGCCTTTCGAAAGGTGATCGTCGAGTAGAGGACGTTTTAGTAAGTCCTCATGATCCAGGAACCTGGCATGAGGGTAGCTTCTAAGGTGTCTTCCTATTGCTCCGGTGATCACCATGTCCCTACAAACTCGAATTGACCCGAACACCTCCAACGGTGGTGCTACCTACCTCTCAATGGTGGGATGGCACTACTTTAAAGGACATTTATACAGACAAATTCCTTAGGGTAGGTAGGTTCTCAAGGATACTTGCTCTCTTCAAAACAAACTGAAATCTTTTCACACCAATACATTTTCAAAAGCTTTCAAAGCAAATTTTTCAAACACTCTGACGTACGAGTCGAACTGAAATTTTTCAAAGAAACTTTTTAAAAACCCACATTGAAAAGCAAACAAACCAATTTTGAAAACACAATGAGCAAGTATCTAAGAGCCCATGGATAACCATGGATAGAAAGGGTGCTAATACCTTCCCTTTCTATAATCTACCTCCCGAACCGAGAGCAATCTCTTTAAGGAATTTTTCTGTGCTTTTGTCCTTTCCATTTGGAGAAAATAAAAGACGGTGGCGACTCTTGCTTCCGCGACATTTCGCGAACCAGCGTTAAACAGTCAGTTCCAGATCCACCGATCACAGAACTGGCGACTCTGCTGGTGATAATCTTATAAAGTGAGGTGTACCTTAGGGCTAGTACATAACTGTGTTTTCAATTGTTTTCCTTGTGTGCTTTAAATTGTGGGTTGCTTGGGAGTTCTATAGATCCTAACCCGGATCTGGGGTATACCTTCTTATAAAGTAGCAACAAGGCTGTGAGGGAACTGTGCGGGGTATACCGACATGGTTGAAACAGTCTGCTACGTTGATGTGGCACTTTGGTGTGTACCGGTAACCCTTGAGTTTAGTCAAGGAGAGTACGGGGCCTCCGCGTGGTGTCATGAAGCATCAACAGACCTTAGGAACCTTAATTGAACTATCTTGGCCTCTTTAGGGTAGTGAGATAACTGACTTTGGTGCAGTCCGAGGTTGGTTGATACTCGATACTACACTCAATTGAGGGTTGCTTTCCTGGAATATTTCGGTCGCCAGTTCAGTGGCTAAATCGAAACGATGAACAATGAAAGCAATCCCGTGATATTGGGAACCTTAGAACCCGGTTACTTTGGTTAGGACAGGTTGAACCCCCCAACTTCAAGAGGGTAATACCTAGACCTCATGCTGGCCTGAACCCTAAGGGCTCTTTTGTGTGACTTGTGTGCCTTTGTACTTGCCTACTTGCATGCTTGTTAGCTGACACATGAACTACTTGCAGGTTTTGTTTATAGTCCTTAACTAGGACTCATAACAAGGTTTACCAAATTTCTTGCAGGTTTTGTTTATAGTCCTTAATTGGGACTCATAACAAAGTATACTGAATTTCTTGCAGGGTTGTTTATAGTCCTTAATTGGGACTCATAACAGGGTACTAAATTTCTTGCAGGGTTGTTTATAGTCCTTAATTGGGACTCATAACAGGGTTTACCTACATCACCCCATGCATAGCATGACATCATACCATTACATACATCCTAACCCATTTCAAGGATCTCAAGGGCTTGTGATGCAGGTCATGATGAACCAACTGTCTAGCCAGGGGCAAAGAGGATTTATTTTCCTCTAGCCAAGGTTGTCAGGGGCTATGACCCACTGGATATGGTGAGCCTTTGACCCTTGACGAAGGACTCTCAACAAAATGAAGTTCTTACAATCAAGCTACCGGTTCCAAATGCTAACAAAGTTTCTCTGTTTACCCCGCGAGGTCCTTGAAAACATTACATGCATGTCATACATCTCATTGCATTGCAGGTATCCCTTTGACAGGTTGCTTACCCTTCTCCGCTGTTTATTTCAGCCGATCATCATGAATCCTGAATCATCAGCCGAGCAGACTATCAAGGACCTCCAGGCTCAGAACGCCAAGTTCCAAGAGCTGATCATGAATTTGACTCAGGGGCAACAAGATCTGAAGGCTCTGCTCTTGAAGAAGGACAAGAAGAAGAAGAGGACTGTTTTGTTCAGCCCTAGACGCAGATCTGGGAACACACCGCAAATTGAAACTGAGAGGACAACCCCATCTGTGGGAAAAAGCAGTCATCAAGAGGAAAGGGTGCCCAGTCCAGAGGTCTCTGACAATGAAACTGATTTCGACGACGAACAGTACCCTCCGGCTGAGGACAAGTACAAACAGTTGGAGGATAGGCTAAATGCTATGGAGATCCAACAGGTACCTGGGCTGGATCTTGGAGATTTGGGTTTGTCAACTGGTGTGGTTATTCCTCGGAAGTTCAAAGCACCATCCTTTACTAAGTATGACGGGGCGTCTTGTCCCAAGCTGCATTTAAGGTCCTATGTTCGGAAAATTCAGCCGTACTCTGCGGACAAGAATTTGTGGATCCACTTCTTCCAGGAGAGTCTTTCAGGGACTCATCTCGAATGGTTCTATCAGCTAGATGGGACCAAGGTTCGTAACTGGGAGGAGTTGGCTACTGCTTTCTACAAGCAGTATCAGTATAATGCCGACCTTGCTCCTACGCGTACCCAACTCCAGGGTATGTCGTTAGGATCAAGTGAAGGTTTTAAAGAATATGCGCAGAAATGGAGGGACCTTGCTGGAAGGGTACAACCACCTCTGACTGATCGGGAACTTGTTGATATGTTCTTGGGGACCCTGTCTGGTCCGTTCTACAACCACCTAATTGGGAATTCGTCTACTGGGTTCACAGATCTTATCTTGACTGGGGAGAGAATTGAAGTCGGCATCCGGTCTGGGAAAATTCAAGAGGCTGCACCTTCGGATAAAAAGCCTCATCATGGAAAGAAAGAATCCAATGCTGTGCACGGTAAAAAGAGCCGTCATGAGGTAGGGGCAATCCAGATCTCCAATCCTGGACCTGCTCAACAAGGACAGGGGCAGCAGCGCAAGGAGAAATGACAGTATACCAAACTCAACATGTCGCTGGATCAAGCACTGCAACAAATGTTGAAGGCAGGGCTGATCACCTTAAGGGATCCTCTCCGGAATCCGAATACTTCTGCTCCCAACTATCATCCCAACGATAGGTGCGCATATCATTCAGATAGCCCGGGGCATACTACAGACAACTGCTGGCCTCTCAAGAACAAGATCCAAGATATGATTGACGCCGGAGAGATTCAGTTTGAAGTGCCAGAGACTCCGAACATAATCACTGCTCCATTGCCCAATCATTGAAGCCTTTTGTTGATTTGAATTTTTGAGTTGTATTTTTCTTTGCTTATACAAACAATTAATGTCATAGCAAACTCTTTTATTCTATCAATGCATCGCATACGTCTGTTTTGGGAATTAATACAATTGTTTTCATTATATTCAAAATTCTTTTCATATTTTTTCTGATGATCAACTCTTGGTTAATAATTCTGAGCCTCTTGAGGGAGGATGACGAAAACGATACCGCTATCTTTACAGTATGCCTTTGAACAGACCCCGCTGATGAGGTACAGGCATTGTTTCAATTCCCAAACACTGGAGTTATAAGGAAGATAATCCCTCGTCAACCCATCTGAGCCAAAGAAGTAGGAGTTTTTCTTTTCGAAATTTAAAACCCTTAATCATAACCTGGGGCAGGGTAGTCTCTCAGTTGATCCAAGTGCATAACGAATGGCACCAAAGAGATCCTTACGAAAAAAGAAAGACAGTGATGGTTCAGAACAATCAAAAGGACAGGCAGTCATTATCAAAAAAAAAAAATCATAAACGAAAAGCCCAAAAAGTCTAAACCTACAAAGGGGACTTATGAAACTGGGGCATCCCACTGACTGTAATTCCAAAAAGAAACAGTTCAGGCAAAAAAATAGGGATAACGAAATCAAAAAGAAAGAGGTCTTACAAACCCTCAACAAAAATGACTGCCCATTCAAAATAAATCATCAATATCCGAACCATCATTGGAACATCAGGACAAAGACTCAAACAAGGTCTAACGCACGATCAGCTGAGTTTAGGTTTGGAGAACATCACGAAGAGCGGGTGGGTACAAATAAAATTTGAGCCTTTATCCTTTGTTTCTTAAACCATGAACCAGGCCACGGTATAACCCTTAAAAGTCCTAGCTGAAGCATGGGTTAGTTCGAAAGCATATTGTTACGAAAGGTATCCTGACTCTTTAAGGCTTACGGTAAATACGGAGTTGACATCACGTTTTACAAACATTCATTTGTTTTATGAAAAAAAGAATGCATTTTCAAAATCTTCAAGACAGACATAAGCTTTGCATTTTTGACATAACTTTGTTTGCATATGACTTTTTGTTTGAACAGCATAGAAATTCACATGACGAAAGTCTAATGAACAAGAGTATCTCCAATCAAGGGGCACGACCTGATCATGGTCTATCATCTGGGGCAATCCAATCAAGATTCGGAGAATCTCTCAAAGGCCAAATAGCCTGGGGCAAATCTCCGTCTGAGTCGCTTGGGGCACTCCAACAACGAATCTGACCTAATCAAATACCTTCTGGTGGCATGACAAAACACTTCTAACAGGGGCAATTCCCTACATCCTGAGAACGGACATAGTCGGAAAAAAATACTACGCATGATCAAAGACCCGCTAGGTTGACACACCTAGGCAAAAGTAAGGGCTTCCCGACGAACCAAAAGGGTTCGAGCAAAATGAAGGGATGAAATAAAAAAAAATATGTACACCCGGCAAGTCGAAAACCTGAAAGGGCGGCTTGGGCAAAAATGGGTATCCCGGTGGACTGAAAACCCGAAAGGGCGGTCCAGGCAAAAGTTAGGGATTAAAGCGCACGACTATGTCCTGCCATCTGTCTACCAGAAGAAGGTTCGTCCATCAACAACTATCAGCACCCCACAAGTGCCTCCCCCATAGAAACAGGGGCAATAAAGAGTGGTCTAAGCAATCTGATCGTTCTATCCTCCAAGGTATCAGGGTAGGTTCCGTTGAAGAACATAACCAACACAGTTCAAAACTTCCCAGAAGAGTCCAATCCAGTTTCCCCAGGAGAAATGGAATTCATCTCCCCCAAGCAGTAAGCTTATCCCCAGTAGATCCTGGAAGCTTATCCCTCGCAGAGCACGAACGCGTCGTCCGGCTTTATTTAAAGAGTTATTTCCTTAACAGGATATAACTGGGTTATCCTCAGCCAAAAGCCACGGAAAGAGCGTCATCGACAAAATTTTCTTATCCCCAGCGAAGTCCATTCATACTTCCGGCACAACAAGGGTATCCCCAGCAAACTATTATCAACACTCAGCGAGGCATCCCTCTCCCCACAGAGTGTTGCTTCTCAGCATGGTCACTAGAGTATCTTTTCTCCCTGCAGAATCCTCCATTTGCCAAGTTTATTCCCCAACAGAGTTATCTTCTCCTACCGGTATACTTGCAACTATCATCCCCAGCGGAAGCAAAAGCTATTCTTCAACATCAGCCCAGGAGTGATTTCCCGGCACCCGTCAAGGATTTATTTTCTTAGACAAAAATACATTCATAAACATCACATCTTCATACATTATAGCATGCATATGCATCATACTACACAAATCTCATTGATTTTGAAGACATACAGTTCATGCATCATGATTTTGCATACAATTATGTTTTGCCTTTTCAGGAAAAAGATCAATACAACAATGATTACTATCAACTAACGCAATTCCTTCTAGATATAGTTTCGGATATGATCCAGATATGGTGACGTTCTGATACTGCTTCCAGATTTCCTTCTAGATATAGTTTCGGATATGATCCAGATATGGTGACGTTCTGATACTGCTTCCAGATTTCCTTCTAGATATAGTTTCGGATATGGTCCAGATATGGTGACGTTCTGATACTGCTTCCAGATTTCCTTCTAGATATAGTTTCGGATATGATCCAGATATGGTGACGTTCTGATACTGCTTCCAGATTTCCTTCTAGATATAGTTTCGGATATGATCCAGATATGGTGACGTTCTGATACTGCTTCCAGATTTCCTTCTAGATATAGTTTCGGATATGATCCAGAGATGGTGACGTTCTGATACTGCTTCCAGATTTCCTTCTAGATATAGTTTCGGATATGATCCAGAGATGGTGACGTTCTGATACTGCTTCCAGATTTCCTTCTAGATATAGTTTCGGATATGATCCAGAGATGGTGACGTTCTGATGCTGCTTCCAGATTTCCTTCTAGATATAGCTTCAGATATGATCCAGATATGGTGACGTTCTGATGCTGCTTCCAGATTTCCTTCTAGATATAGTTTCAGATATGATCCAGAGATGGTGACGTTCTGATGCTGCTTCCAGATTTCCTTCTAGATATAGCTTCAGATATGATCCAAATATGGTGACGTTCTGATGCTGCTTCCAGATTTCCTTCGAGATATAGTTTCAGATATGATCCAGAGATGGTGACATTCTGATACTGCTTCCAGATTTCCTTCCAGATATAGTTTCAGATATGACCCAAATATGGCGACGTTCTGATACTGCTTCCAGATCTCCTTCCAGATATAGTCCAGATGTAAACTAGATATGGCAACGTTCTGACACTTATTCCAGTTGAAGATATTTCAAGACCTCCTTTAGTCCAGCCAAATAGACTCCCAACAGATTTTTCTAAACCCAATAGAAGTTATTTCAGATGTTTTCCTCTCCGACGATGAGTGTGAGGTGATAGTCTCCCATGGTTCCCTCTCCGACGGTGTGTGAGGTGGTAATTCCTTCTTCAGATGTTTTCCTCTCCGACGATGAGTGTGAGGTGATAGTCTCTTATGTTTCCCTCTCCGACGGTGTGTGAGATGACAATTCCTTTTCCTATGATTCCCTCTCCGACGGCGAGTGAGGTGATTCCCTTTCAGATTATAAGTGCCTATGGTTTTCTTCCCGATATTGCAAAGATGGTAATTCCCGCCAAGATTTTTCTCAACGAGCGTTGTTGAAGTTAAAATCACCCAAGGTTCTCTTATCATTCATGCTAAGGCGGTAACCATCCCTGGTTCTTTCATCGCTGTTTGAAGCTCCAGACTCAGCTCCTGTAACCAGTCAGGACATATCTATACCAAGCATCTAAAATCAGCTCCTGCAACGTGTCAGGTACTCATTTTTCTTTTGCAGGTATGCAGGTTCTCGCTAAGGAATCTCCCCCGCAATCAACATTCAGATGGCATCTATAAGCCCATCACCCTATCCAGCAATCTCCAAATGGCATCTATAAGCCCATTCCCCCATCATCACTGCTACTATGTGAGCGCAAATTTCTGGGCACTCTAGTGTCCAATCATCTTCTACCCTCGGATTACGAAAGGCACGTCAGCCAATCTGCATCCTCAGGTCTAAGAAGATTGAACAGGGGCAACTGTTGCACCCCAAAATTTGCCCTCCCATATTCTTCAAGAAATTGCCAAGCCAAGTCACAAAATTCCCCCAAGGGTTGTGCAGTCCAAATGTCTCCTATACAGTCAAAACTAGGGTTTGTGTTCTGATCAAGAAAACGAAGTTTTCAAGGGCCCAATCAAGTCTCACATGCCTACAAAGATGGTCAAGCATCCTCATATCAAGTTTCAAGGCATTCAGCTCAAAATTGCACAGTCAAAAACCCTAATTGCACTACAGTCAACTGTAGGGGCAAAATGGTCATTTGACAGTCAAAAGTTCAAATTTTTGGTCAACATATCATTTTGAAGCCACAAACATCATTTGATCAATGCTTGATCATGATTCTCAAAATTTGGCTCAGAAATCATCAAAGATGCAAAAGTTACTATATTTGGACAGCTGAAAAAGTCAACTGAAATTGACCAAGGCATAACTTTCACATGGATTATCAGAAAAATTCCATCCAAAGCTCATTTTGAAGAGAAAGACATTTCCTACAACTCATCTTCATATTCCAAGTCCAAGAAATGCTCTCACAAAAAGTTATCAATTTCAACATTATAGGTCATTTTCAAAAGTCAACAAAAAGGGACTTTAAGTCAAAGGCCATAACTTGAGATTGGTAAATCAAAATGACATGGGACCAAAGGAATTGGTTAGAGGACTCAAAGACCTTTCCAAAATGTCCAAGAACATGTGAAAAGCTTAAAAATTGAGCAAGTTATGCCTTGTGGAAGTTGGGAAATTTTTGGATATTTTGAAAAGTCAACTTTGATCCAAATGACCTAAAAATGCTAATGGGCCCATTTTTCTTCCATGATTCATCATTCCAAGCATGTGCACGACCACTTGGCCCAAAGGGAAGTATTTTCTCATTTTTATTTATTTATTTGAGTTTTTATTTATATTAATTCAATTAAATCAATTTAATATGTGAAAAAATATTTAACCTAACAAAACCAATCTTTTTATACATGTTTTGGCTTCTATAATTCGTGCATATGCAAATGTGGAAAGTTTTGGTTTGATTTGAGCTAATTGACACCAAATACACATGAAAAAAAAAGATTCAAAAAGATCTTATAAAATCAAATATTGAAACCATTGAATTCAAAAGATTTTGTGCAATATCCTTAACCTAATTGACTCCATACAAATACAGGAACACAAACCTAATGCTAGGAGACTCTAAGCTGCGCAGAAAGAGACATATCAAACTTGGAATTTTCATCAAAAAGTTCAAAACTGAAAACCACTCTAAAGGTGGATTCAAGGCACGAAATCCATTCCAAAAGCTTCCTTGTGGTTCACTGATCATATTCCAATTCATAACACTCATCAAAAGGCAAAGAATCGCTGTACAGAACTCAAAATTTTCTCACAAAATTGCATACACGCATCTTGATTTTAAGGCATTTCCATGACATTTGGTTTACATATTCTTATTCAATGATGCTTTCTGATGCTTACCATGTGATTTAATTACGTTTTTACGCACTATATACAAATATGCCATAACTGACTTTTAGGGTTTTTAGAGTTCTTGAATTGGGGTTTTTCACCCAAGGAAAAATTAGGACTCAAAGTCACCACCATTGCAATCAGCATGCTCCAACGAACAAGAAGCACTAGTCGCGATTAATTTATGAGCGACATAGGCCTATTCGCTATTTTCTGGTAGCTGGCTTAAGGCAACGCGTCTAAAACCGTTGCTCAATGTTTTATCTTTCAGGCACACGAGGAAGACGATACCGTGTCAGGGAGTGATTGGTTCTTTTTGAATTTCGCGCTAAAATCTCATCTATATGCGTTACTTATCTTATATTATTTGTTTAATGCTTAATGTTAATGCGCGTTAATTGGCACAACTGGTCAGGGAAGGCATTGGCAAGGCATATGACCTGGGTTCGAGTCCCAGGTCTTCAATATTCCCATTTATTTTCCCTCAATTGACGTTCACGTGCAGTGCTGAAGGGAGGGACCACGCTACACCTTCAGAACCAAGCCTTCCACGCGTCCAAGGGCACCAGATCAATGGCCCAGATCCAAGGAGTATGATGAATCATGGTCAACGCACCAGCATGCTGGCAAAAAAGTCAAAAAAGGGCTATATTAATTGGGCCAAAATTTCACAACAATACCTCCATCTGGGGACTGAACCCCCCCCCTGGTTTGCTTCTCTATATTTTTATTATTTTTATTTTCAATTGCAATTTTATTTTCTTTATTGTTTTCAATTAATTATTCCTTTTTTTTTACAAAATATAAAGACATCATAAAAAAGCAGAAAAGATGGAAAAAATTTAATAATTATTTTATTTTAATTATTTTCATGAATAAATTATGTAAGTGAATTTAGTTTAAATTAGGGTTTATTTTTAATTCTTTTCATAATAAAAATCCAAAATTATAGAATTAGGTTTAATAACTTTTTATTCCTTTTTAATTTTCCCTTTTTTCACAATAATATTATTTATTTATTTATCTTATAATTAAATTGTACATAAATAATTTAGGTTTCATTTAGTTAAAAATTTCAATATTTTCTTAATTACTAAAAATGATTAGAATTAGGGTTTGCATTTTATTTTCATTATAATTAATTCTCCTTTTTTCTATTAAATCTAAAAAACATAAAAATACATAAAACATTTTTCTTTTAATTATTAACTTTAATTCCTTATTAATTTCAATTTTTGCAAAAGGGTCCAACGCCCTCGTTCGTAATTTATTTAATTTCGCATATTTATTTTTATTGCTTAATTAATTATGTACCTCTCCCTAAGCCATGTAACTTAAACTTTTCGCATTTTTATTTGCTTTCTTTACTTTCCGTCAAATCGGGTCCGGTTTAATTTTGGCGATGTGGACCCGCGCCATTTGTAATAGCCTTAGATTTATTGTTCCCGCAGAATACTTTAACTGTTAAATATGCATGCAAGAATGAATGGCCAAAATAAAAACAAAACGTTAGATCACCAATAACCTGACAAGACAACATATCTGAAAACGACACACGAATCGCACACACCACCCCTAGGGTACGCCTCACTGTTGCCTTTCGAAAGGTGATCGTCGAGTAGAGGACGTTTTAGTAAGTCCTCATGATCCAGGAACCTGGCATGAGGGTAGCTTCTAAGGTGTCTTCCTATTGCTCCGGTGATCACCATGTCCCTACAAACTCGAATTGACCCGAACACCTCCAACGGTGGTGCTACCTACCTCTCAATGGTGGGATGGCACTACTTTAAAGGACATTTATACAGACGAATTCCTTAGGGTAGGTAGGTTCTCAAGGATACTTGCTCTCTTCAAAACAAACTGAAATCTTTTCACACCAACACATTTTCAAAAGCTTTCAAAGCAAATTTTTCAAACACTCTGACGTACGAGTCGAACTGAAATTTTTCAAAGAAACTTTTTAAAAACCCACATTGAAAAGCAAACAAACCAATTTTGAAAACACAATGAGAAAGTATCTAAGAGCCCATGGATAACCATGGATAGAAAGGGTGCTAATACCTTCCCTTTCTATAATCTACCTCCCGAACCGAGAGCAATCTCTTTAAGGAATTTTTCTGTGCTTTTGTCCTTTCCATTTGAAGAAAATAAAAGACGGTGGCGACTCTTGCTTCCGCGACATTTCGCGAACCAGCGTTAAACAGTCAGTTCCAGATCCACCGATCACACCTACTATCCAGACTTTCATATCGAAGTAACCCTACTACCCAGGTTCCTTCTCACATCCCTACTATCAAGGCTTTCATATCGAAGTAACCCTACTATCCAGGTTCCTTCTCATAGCCCTACTATCTAGGCTTTCATATCAAAGTAACCCTACTATCCAGGTTCCTTCTCACAGACCTACTATCCAGGCTTTCATATCGAAGTAACCCTACGACCCAGGTTCCATCTCACAACCCTATTATCCAGTATTTCATATCGACGTAACCCCACTATCCAGGTTCCTTACCACAAACCCTACTATCCAAGCTTTCATATCGAAGTAACCCTACTACCCAGATTCCTTCTCATAGCCCTTCTATCCAGGCTTTCATATCGAAGTAACCCTACTATCCAGACTCCTTCTCACAGCCCTACTATCCAGGCTTTCATATCAAAGTAACCCTACTACCCAGGTTCTATCCCACAAGCCCTACTATCCAGGCTTTCATATCGAAGTAACCCTACTATCCAGGTTCCTTCTCACAACCCTACTATCCAGGCTTTCATATCGGAATAACCCTACTATCTAAGTTCCTTCTCACAGCCCTACTATCCAGGCTTTCATATCGAAGTAACCCTACTATCCAGGTTCCTTCTCACAGCCCTACTATCCATGCTTTCATATCGAAGTAACCCTACTATCCAGGTTCCTTCTCGCAGCCGTACTATCCAGGCTTTCATATCGAAGTAACCCTACTACCCAGGTTCCATCTCACAGCCCTACTATTCAAACTTTCATATCAAAGTGACCCTATTATCCAGGTTCCTTCTCACAGCCCTACTATCCAGGCTTTCATATCCAAGTAACCCTACTATCCAGGTTCCTTCTCACAGCCCTACTATCTAGGCTTTCATATGGAAGTAACCCTATGACCCAGGTTCCTTCTCACAACCCTACTATCCAGGCTTTCATATCGAAGTAACCCTACTACCCAGGTTTCTTCTAACAACCCTATTATCCAGGCTTTCATATCGAAGTAACTATACTATCCAGGTTCCTTCTTATAGCCCTACTATCCAGGCTTTCATATCAAAGTAATCCTACTATCCAGGTTCCTTCTCACAACCCAACTATCCAGGCTTTCACATCGAAGTAACCCTACGACCCAGGTTCCTTCTCACAACCCTACTATCCAGGATTTCATATCGAAGTAACCCTACTATCATTGTTCCTTACCACAAGCCCTATTATCCAGGCTTCCATATCAATGTATCCCTACTACCTAGGTTCCTTCTCACAGCCCTATTATCCAGGCTTTCATATCGAAGTAACCCTATTATCCAGGTTCCTTCTCACAGCCCTACTATCCAGGCTTTCATATCGAAGTATCCCTACTATCCAGGTTCCTTCACACAACCCTACTATCTATGCTTTCATATCAAAGTAACCCTACTATCCATGTACCTTCCCAAAAGCCCTATTATCCAGGCTTTCATATCGAAGTAACCCTACTATCCAGGCTTTTATATCGAAGTAAGCCTACTATCTAGGGTCCTTCTCATAGCCCTATTATCCAGGCTTTCATATTAAGGTAACCCTTCTATCCAGGTTCCTTCTCACAACCCTACTATCCAGGTTCCTTCTCACATCCCTACTATCTAGGCTTTTATATCGATGTAACCCTACTACCCAAGTTCCTTCTCACATCCCTACTATCCAGGCTTTCATATCGAAGTAACCCTACTATCCAGGTTCCTTCTCATAGACCTACTATCCAGGCTTTCATATCAAAGTAACCCTACGACCCAGGTTCCTTCTCACAGCCCTACTATCCAGGCTTTCATATCGATGTAACCCTACTATCCAGGTTCCTTACCACAAGCCCTACTATCCAGGCTTTCATATCGAAGTAACCCTACTACCCAGGTTCCTTCTCACAGACCTACTATCCAGGCTTTCATTTCGAAGTAACCCTACTATCCAGGTTCCTTCTCACAGCCCTACTATCCAGGCTTTCATATCGAAGTATCCCTACTATCCAGGTTCCTTCTCACAACCCTACTATCCAGACTTTCATATCAAAGTAACCCTACTACCCAAGTTCCTTCCCACAAGCCCTACTATCCAGGCTTTTATATCAAAGTAACCCTACTATCCAGGTTCCGTCTCACAGCCCTACTATCCAGGCTTTCATATCGAAGTAACCCTACTATCCAGAATCCTTCTCACAACCCTACTATCCAGGCTTTCTTATTGAAGTAACCCAACTATCCAGGTTCCTTCTCACATGCCTACTATCCAGGCTTTCATATCGAAGTAACCCTACTATCTAGGTTCCTTCTCACATCCCTACTATCCAGGATTTCTTATCGAAGTAACCATACTACCCAGGTTCCTTCTCACAGCCCTACTATCCAGGCTTTCATATCGAAGTAACCCTACTATCGAGGTTCCTTCTCACAGCCCTATTATCCATGCTTTCATATCGAAGTAACCCTACGACCCAGGTTCCTTCTTACAACCCGACTATCCAAGCTTTCATATCGAAGTAACCCTACTACCCAGGTTCCTTCTCACATCCCTACTATCCAGGCTTTCATATCGAAGTAACCCTACTATCCAGGTTCCTTCTCACAGCCCTACTATCCAGGCTTTCATATCCAAGTAACCCTACTATCCAGGTTCCTTCTCACAGCCCTACTATCTAGGCTTTCATATGGAAGTAACCCTATGACCCAGGTTCCTTCTCACAACCCTACTATCCAGGCTTTCATATCGAAGTAACCCTACTACCCAGGTTTCTTCTAACAACCCTATTATCCAGGCTTTCATATCGAAGTAACTATACTATCCAGGTTCCTTCTTATAGCCCTACTATCCAGGCTTTCATATCAAAGTAATCCTACTATCCAGGTTCCTTCTCACAACCCAACTATCCAGGCTTTCACATCGAAGTAACCCTACGACCCAGGTTCCTTCTCACAACCCTACTATCCAGGATTTCATATCGAAGTAACCCTACTATCCAGGTTCCTTACCACAAGCCCTATTATCCAGGCTTCCATATCAATGTATCCCTACTACCTAGGTTCCTTCTCACAGCCCTATTATCCAGGCTTTCATATCGAAGTAACCCTATTATCCAGGTTCCTTCTCACAGCCCTACTATCCAGGCTTTCATATCGAAGTATCCCTACTATCCAGGTTCCTTCACACAACCCTACTATCTATGCTTTCATATCAAAGTAACCCTACTATCCATGTACCTTCCCAAAAGCCCTATTATCCAGGCTTTCATATCGAAGTAACCCTACTATCCAGGCTTTTATATCGAAGTAAGCCTACTATCCAGGGTCCTTCTCATAGCCCTATTATCCAGGCTTTCATATTAAGGTAACCCTTCTATCCAGGTTCCTTCTCACAACCCTACTATCCAGGTTCCTTCTCACATCCCTACTATCTAGGCTTTTATATCGATGTAACCCTACTACCCAAGTTCCTTCTCACATCCCTACTATCCAGGCTTTCATATCGAAGTAACCCTACTATCCAGGTTCCTTCTCATAGACCTACTATCCAGGCTTTCATATCAAAGTAACCCTACGACCCAGGTTCCTTCTCACAGCCCTACTATCCAGGCTTTCATATCGATGTAACCCTACTATCCAGGTTCCTTACCACAAGCCCTACTATCCAAGCTTTCATATCGAAGTAACCCTACTACCCAGGTTCCTTCTCACAGACCTACTATCCAGGCTTTCATTTCGAAGTAACCCTACTATCCAGGTTCCTTCTCACAGCCCTACTATCCAGGCTTTCATATCGAAGTATCCCTACTATCCAGGTTCCTTCTCACAACCCTACTATCCAGACTTTAATATCAAAGTAACCATACTACCCAAGTTCCTTCCCACAAGCCCTACTATCCAGGCTTTTATATCAAAGTAACCCTACTATCCAGGTTCCGTCTCACAGCCCTACTATCCAGGCTTTCATATCGAAGTAACCCTACTATCCAGAATCCTTCTCACAACCCTACTATCCAGGCTTTCTTATTGAAGTAACCCAACTATCCAGGTTCCTTCTCACATGCCTACTATCCAGGCTTTCATATCGAAGTAACCCTACTATCTAGGTTCCTTCTCACATCCCTACTATCCAGGATTTCTTATCGAAGTAACCATACTACCCAGGTTCCTTCTCACAGCCCTACTATCCAGGCTTTCATATCGAAGTAACCCTACTATCGAGGTTCCTTCTCACAGCCCTATTATCCATGCTTTCATATCGAAGTAACCCTACGACCCAGGTTCCTTCTTACAACCCGACTATCCAAGCTTTCATATCGAAGTAACCCTACTACCCAGGTTCCTTCTCACATCCCTACTATCCAGGCTTTCATATCGAAGTAACCCTACTATCCAGGTTCCTTCTCATAGCCCTACTCTCTAGGCTTTCATATCAAAGTAACCCTACTATCCAGGTTCCTTCTCACAGCCCTACTATCCAGGCTTTCATATCGAAGTAACCCTACTATCCAGGTTCCTTCTCATAGCCCTACAATCCAGGCTTTCATATGGAAGTAACCCTATGACCCAGGTTCCATCTCACAGCCCTACTATCCAGGCTTTCATATCGAAGTAACCCTACTACCCAGGTTTCTTCTCACAGCCCTATTATCCAGGCTTTCATATCGAAGTAACCCTATTATTCAGGTTCCTTCTTATAGCCCTACTATCAAGGCTTTCATATCAAAGTAATCCTACTATCCAAGTTCCTTATCACAGCCCTACTATCCAAGCTTTCATATCGAAGTAATCCTACGACCCAAGTTCCTTCTCACAGCCCTACTATCCAGGCTTTCATATCGAAGTAACCCTACTATCCAGGTTCCTTACCACAAGCCCTATTATCCATTCTTCCATATCAATGTATCCCTACTACCTAGGTTCCTTCTCACAGCCCTACTATCCAGGCTTTCATATCGAAGTAACCCTATTATCCAGGTTCCTTCTCACAGCGCTACTATCCAGGCTTTCATATCGAAGTATACCTACTATCCAGGTTCCTTCTCACAACCCTACTATCCAGGCTTTCATATCAAAGTAACCCTACTATCAATGTTCCTTCCCACAAGCCCTACTATCCAGGCTTTCATATCGAAGTAACCCTACTATCTAGGTTCCTTCTCACAGCCCTACTATCCAGGCTTTCATATTGAAGTAACCCTACTATCCAGGTTCCTTCTCACAGCCCTACTATCCAGGCTTTCATATTAAAGTAACCCTACTATCCAGGTTCCTTCTCACAGCCCTATTATCCAGACTTTCATATCGAAGTAACCCTACTATCCAAGTTCCTTCTCACATCCCTACTATCCAGGGTTTCACATCGAAGTAACCCTACTACCCAGGTTCCTTCTCACATCCCTACTATCCAGGCTTTCATATCGAAGTAACCCTACTATCCAGGTTCCTTCTCACAACCCTACTATCCAGGCTTTCATATCAAAGTAACCCTATGACCCAGGTTACTTCTCACAACCCTACTATCCAGGCTTTCATATCGTAGTAACTCTACTATCCAGGTTCCTTACCACAAGCCCTACTATCCAGGCTTTCATATCGAAGTAACCCTACTACCCAGGTTCCTTCTCACAAACCTACTATCCAGGCTTTCATTTCGAAGTAACCCTACTATCCATGTTCCTTCTCACAGCCATACTATCCAGGCTTTCATATCGAAGTATCCATACTATCCAGGTTCCTTCTCACAACCGTACTATCCAGGCTTTCATATCAAAGTAACCCTACTACCCAAGTTCCTTCCCACAAGCCCTACTATCCAGGCTTTTATATCTAAGTAACCCTACTATCCAGGTTCCTTATCACAACCCTACTATCTAGGCTTTCATATCGAAGTAACCCTACTATCCAGGTTCCTTCTCACAGTCCTACTATCCACGTTTTCATATCGAAGTAACCCTACTACCCAGGTTCCTTCTCAAAGCCCTACTATCTAGGATTTCATATCGAAGTATCCCTATTATCCAAGTTCCTTCTCACAACCCTAATATCCAGGCTTTCATATCAAAGTAACCATACTATCCATGTTCCTTCCCACAAGCCCTACTCTCCAGGCTTTCATATCGAAGTAACCCTAATATCCAGGTTCCTTCTCATAGCCCCACTATCCAGGCTTTCATATCGAAGTAACACTACTATCCAGGTTCCCTCTCACAGCCCTTCTATCCTAGCTTTCATATTGAAGTAACCCTACTATCCAGGTTCCTTCTCACAGCCCTACTATACAGGCTTTCATATCGAAGTAACCCTACTATCCAGGTTCCTTCTCACATCCCTACTATCCAAGCTTTCATATCGAAGTAACCCTACTACCCAGATTCCTTCTTACAGCCCTACTATCCAGGCTTTCATATCGAAGTAACCCTACTATCCAGGTTCCTTACCACAAGCCCTATTATCTAGGCTTCCATATAAAAGTAACCCTACTACCTAGGTTCCTTCTCACAGCCCTACTATCCAGGCTTTCATATCGAAGTAACCCTATTATCCAGGTTCCTTCTCACAGCCCTACTATCCAGGCTTTCATATCGAAGTATCCCTACTATCCAGGTTCCTTCTCACAACCCTACTATCCAGGCTTTCATATCAAAGTAACCCTACTATCCATGTTCCTTCCCACAAGCCCTACTATCCATTATTTCATATCGAAGTAACCCTACTATCCAGGTTCCTTCTCACAACCCTACTATCCAGGCTTTCATATCGAAGTAACCCTACTATCCAGGTTCCTTCCCACAAGCCCTACTATCCAGACTTTCATATCGAAGTAACCCTACTATCCAGGTTCCTTCTCACAACCCTACTATCTAGGCTTTCATATCGAAATAACCCTACTATCCAGGTTCCTTCTCACAGTCCTACTATCCACGCTTTCATATCGAAGTAACCCTACTATCCAGGTTCCTTCTCACATCCCTACTATCCAGGCTTTCATATCGAAGTATCCGTACTATCCAGGTTCCTTCTCACAACCGTACTATCCAGGCTTTCATATCAAAGTAACCCTACTACCCAGGTTCCTTCCCACAAGCCCGACTATCCAGGCTTTCATATCTAAGTAACCCTACTATCCAGGTTCCTTCTCACAACCCTACTATCTAAGCTTTCATATCGAAGTAACCCTACTATCCAGGTTCCTTCTCACAGTCCTACTATCCACGCTTTCATATCGAAGTAACCCTACTACCCAGGTTTCTTCTCACAGCCCTATTATCCAGGCTTTCATATCAAAGTAAGCCTACTATGCAGGTTCCTTCTTATAGCCATACTATCCAGGCTTTCATATCAAAGTAATCCTACTATCCAGGTTCCTTCTCACAGCCCTACTATCCAGGCTTTCATATCGAAGTAACCCTACGACCCAGGTTCCTTCTCACAGCCCTACTATCCAGGCTTTCATATTGAAGTAACCCTACTATCCAGGTTCCTTACCACAAGCCCAATTATCCAGGCTTCCATATCAAAGTAACCCTACTACCTTGGTTCCTTCTCACAGCCCTATTATCCAGGCTTTCATATCGAAGTAACCCTACTATCCAGGTTCCTTCTCACAACCCTACTATCTAGGCTTTCATATCGAAATAACCCTACTATCCAAGTTCCTTCTCACAGTCCTACCATCCACGCTTTCATATCGAAGTAACCCTACTATCCAGGTTGCTTCTCACATCCCTGCTATCCAGGCTTTCATATCGAAGTAACCCTACTATCCAAGTTCCTTCTCACATCCCTACTATCCAGGCTTTCATATCGAAGTAACCCTACTACCTAGGTTCCTTCTCACAGCCCTACTATCCAGGCTTTCATATCGAAGTAACCCTACTATCTAGGTTCCTTCTCAGAACCCTTCTTTCTAGGCTTTCATATCGAAGTAACCCTACTATCCAGGTTCCTTCTCACAGTCCTACTATCCAGGCTTTCATATCTAAGTAACCCTACTATCGAGGGTCCTTCTCACATCCCTACTATCCAGGCTTTCATATCGAAGTAACCCTACTATCCAGGTTCCTTCTCACATCCCTACTATCCAGGCTTTCTTATCTAAGTAACAATACTACCCAGGTTCCTTCTCACAGCCCTACTATCCAGGCTTTCATATCGAAGTAACCCTACTATCCAGGTTCCTTCTCACAGCCCTACTATCCATGCTTTCATATCGAAGTAACCCTACGACCCAGGTTCCTTCTTACAACCCTACTATCCAAGCTTTCATATTGAAGTAACCCTACTACCCAAGTTCCTTCTTACAACCCTACTATCCAAGCTTTCATATCGAAGTAACCCTACTACCCAAGTTCCTTCCCACAAGCCCTACTATCCAGGCTTTCATATCGAAGTAACCCTACTATCCAGGTTCCTTCTCACAGCCCTACTATCCAGGCTTTCATATCGAAGTAACCCTACGACCCAGGTTCCTTCTCACAGCCTTACTATCCAGGCTTTCATATCGAAGTAACCCTACTATCCAGGTTCCTTACCACAAGCCCTACTATCCAGGCTTTCATATCAAAGTAACCCTACTATCCAGGTTCCTTCTCACATCCCTACTATCCAGGCTTTCATATCGAAGTAACCCTACTACCCAGGTTCCTTCTCACATCCCTACTATCCACGCTTTCATATCGAAGTAACCCTACTATCCAGGTTCCTACTCACAGCCCAACTATCCAGGCTTTCATATCAAAGTAACCCTAGACCCAGGTTCCTTCTCACAACCCTACTATCCAGGCTTTCATATCGAAGTAACCCTACTATCCAGGTTCCTTACCACAAGCCCTACTATCCAGGCTTTCATATCGAAGTAACCCTACTACCCAGGTTCCTTCTCACAGACCTACTATCCAGGCTTTCATTTCGAAGTAACCCTACTATCCAGGTTCCTTCTCACAGCCCTACTATCCAGGCTTTCATATCGAAGTATCCCTACTATCCAGGCTCCTTCTCACAACCCTAATATCCAGGCTTTCATATCAAAGTAACCCTACTACCCAGGTTCCTTCCTACAAGCCCTACTATTCAGGCTTTCATATCGAAGTAACCCTACTATCCAGGTTCCTTCTCACAACCCTACTATATAGGCTTTCATATCGAAGTAACCCTATTATCCAGGTTCCTTATCACACTCCTACTATCCACGCTTTCATATCGAAGTAACCCTACTACCCAGGTTTCTTCTCAGAACCCTATTATCCAAGCTTTCATATCGAAGTAACCCTACTATGCAGGTTCCTTCTTATAGCCATACTATCCAGGCTTTCATATCAAAGTAATCCTACAATCCAGGTTCCTTCTCACAGTCCTACTATCCAGGCTTTCATATCGAAATAACCCTACGACCCAGGTTCCTTCTCACAGCCCTATTATCCAGGCTTTCATAGCGAAGTAACCCTACTATCCAGGTTCCTTACCACAAGCCCTATTATCCAGGCTTCCATATCAAAGTAACCCTACTACCTTGGTTCCTTCTCACAGCCCTACTATCCAGGCTTTCATATCGAAGTAACCCTATTATCCATGTTCCTTCTCACAGCCCTACTATCCAGGCTTTGATATCAAAGTAACCCTACTATCCATGTTCCTTCCCACAAGCCCTACTATACAGGCTTTCATATCGAAGAAACCCTACTATCCAGGTTCCTTCTCACAACCCTACTATCCTGGCTTTCATATTGAAGTAACCATACTATCCAGGTTCCTTCTCACAGCCCTACTATCCAGGCTTTCATATCGAAGTAACCCTACTATCCAGGTTCCTTCTCACATCCCTACTATCAAAGCTTTCATATCGAAGTAACCCTACTACCCAGGTTCCTTCTCACAGCCCTACTATCCAGGCTTTCATATCGAAGTAACCCTACTACCCAGGTTCCTTACCACAAGCCCTATTATCCAGGCTTCCATATCAAAGTAACCCTACTACCTAAATTCCTTCTCACAGCCCTACTATCCAGGATTTCATATCGAAGTAACCCTATTATCCAGGTTCCTTCTCACAGCCCTACTATCCAGGCTTTCATATCGAAGTATCCCTACTATCCAGGTTCCTTCTCACAACCCTACTATCCAGGCTTTCATATCAAAGTAACACTACTATCCATGTTCCATCCCACAAGCCCTACTATCCAGGCTTTCATATCGAAGTAACCCTACTATCCATGTTCCTTCTCACAGCCCTACTATCCAGGCTTTCATATCGAAGTAACCCTGCTATCCAGGTTCCTTCCCACAAGCCCTACTATCCAGGCTTTCATATCGAAGTAACCCTACTATCCAGGTTCCTTCTCACATCCCTACTATCTAAGCTTTCATATCGAAGTAACCCTACTACCCAGGTTCCTTCTCACAGCCCTACTATCCAGGCTTTCATATCGAAGTAACCCTACTACCCAGGTTCCTTACCACAAGCCCTATTATCCAGGCTTCCATATCAAAGTAACCCTACTACCTAAGTTCCTTCTCACAGCCCTACTATCCAGGATTTCATATCGAAGTAACCCTATTATCCAGGTTCCTTCTCACAGCCCTACTATCCAGGCTTTCATATTGAAGTATCCCTACTATCCAGGTTCCTTCTCACAACCCTACTATCCAGGCTTTCATATCAAAGTAACACTACTATCCATGTTCCATCCCACAAGCCCTACTATCCAGGCTTTCATATCGAAGTAACCCTACTATCCATGTTCCTTCTCACAGCCCTACTATCCAGGCTTTCATATCGAAGTAACCCTACTATCCAGGTTCCTTCCCACAAGCCCTACTATCCAGGCTTTCATATCGAAGTAACCCTACTATCCAGGTTCCTTCTCACAACCCTACTATCTAGGCTTTCATATCGAAGTAACCCTACTATACAGGTTCCTTCTTACAGTGCTACTATCCACGCTTTCATATCAAAGTAACCCTACTATCCAGGCTCCTTCTCACATCCCTACTATCCAGGCTTTCATATCGAAGTAACCCTACTATCAAGGTTCCTTCTCACATCCCTACTATCCAGGCTTTCATATCGAAGTAACCCTACTACCCAGGTTCCTTCTCACATCCCTAATATCCAGGCTTTCATATCGAAGTAACCCTACTATCCAGGTTCCTTCTCATAGCCCTACTATCTAGAGTTTCATATCAAAGTAACCCTACTATCCAGGTTCCTTCTCACAGCCCTACTATCCAGGCTTTCATATCGAAGTAACCCTACTATCCAGGTTCCTTCTCACATCCATACTATCCAGGCTTTCATATCGAAGTAACCCTACTACCCAGGTTCCTACTCACAGCCCTACTATTCAGGCTTTCATATCGAAGTAACCCTACTATCCAGGTTTCTTCTCACAGCCCTACTATCTATGCGTTCATATCGAAGTAACCCTACGACCCAAGTTCCTTCTTACAACCCTACTATCCAAGCTTTCATATCGAAGTAACCCTACTACCCAGGTTCCTTCTCACATCCCTAATATCCAGCCTCTTATATCGAAGTAACCCTACTATCCAGGTTCCTTCTCATAGCCCTACTATCTAGAGTTTCATATCAAAGTAACCCTACTATCCAGGTTCCTTCTCACAGCTCTACGATCCAGGCTTTCATATCGAAGTAACCCTACGACCCAGGTTCCTTCTCATAGCCCTACTATCCAGGCTTTCATATCGAAGTAACACTACTACCCAGGTTTCTTTTCACAGCCCTACTATCAAGGCTTTCATATCGAAGTAACCCTACTTTCCAGGTTCCTTCTCACAGACCTACTATCTAGGCTTTCATATTGAAGTATCCTTACTATCCAGGTTCCTTCTCACAACCCTACTATCCTGGCTTTCATATCAAAGTAACCCTACCATCCATGTTCCTTCCCACAAGCCCTATTATCCAGGCTTTCATATCGAAGTAACCCTACTATCCAGGTTCCTTCTCACAGCCCTACTATCCAGGCTTTCATATCGAAGTAACCCTACTATCCAGGTTTCTTCCCACAAGCCCTTCTATCCAGGCTTTCATATCGAAGTAACCCTACTATCCAGGTTCCTTCTCACAACCCTACTATCTAGGCTTTCATATCGAAGTAACCCTACTATACAGGTTCCTTCTCACAGACCTACTATCCACGCTTTCATATCAAAGTAACCCTACTATCCAGGTTCCTTCTCACATCCCTACTATCCAGGCTTTCTTATCGAAGTAACCCTACTACCCAGGTTCCTTCTCACAGCCCTACTATCCAGGCTTTCATATCGAAGGAACCCTACTATCTAGGTTCCTTCTTACAACCCTACTTTCTAGGCTTTCATATCGAAGTAACCATACTATCCAGGTTCCTTCTCACAGTCCTACTATCCAGGCTCTCATATCGAAGTAACCCTACTATCCAGGTTCCTTCTCACATCCCTACTATCCAGGATTTCATATCGAAGTAACCCTACTATCCAGGTTCCTTCTCACATCCCTACTATCCAGGCTTTCATATCGAAGTAACCCTACTACCCAGGTTCCTTCTCACAGCCCTACTATCTATGCTTTCATATCGAAGTAATCCTACGACCCATGTTCCTTCTTACAACCCTACTATCCAAGCTTTCATATCAAATTAACCCTACTACCCAGGTTCCTTCTCACATCCCTACTATCCAGGCTTTCATATCGAAGTAACCCTACTATCCAGGTTCCTTACCACAAGCCCTATTATCCAGGCTTCCATATAAAAGTAACCCTACTACCTAGGTTCCTTCTCACAGCCCTACTATCCAGGCTTTCATATCGAAGTAACCCTATTATCCAGGTTCCTTCTCACAGCTCTACTATCCAGGCTTTCATATCAAAGTATCCCTACTATCCAGGTTCCTTCTCACAACCCTACTATCCAGGCTTTCATATCAAAGTAACCTTACTTTCCATGTTCCTTCCCACAAGCCCTACTATCCAGGCTTTCATATCGAAGTAACCCTACTATCCAGGTTCCTTCTCACAACCCTACTATCCAGGCTTTCATATCGAAGAAACCCTACTATCCAGGTTCCTTCTCACAACCCTACTATCCTGGCTTTCATATTGAAGTAACCCTACTATCCAGGTTCCTTCTCACAGCCCTATTATCCAGGCTTTCATATCGAAGTAACCCTACTATCCAGGTTCCTTCTCACATCCCTACTATCAAAGCTTTCATATCGAAGTAACCCTACTACCCAGGTTCCTTCTCACAGCCCTACTATCCAGGCTTTCATATCGAAGTAACCCTACTATCCAGGTTCCTTACCACAAGCCCTATTATCCAGGCTTCCATATCAGTAACCTTACTACCTAAGTTCCTTCTCACAGCCCTACTATCCAGGATTTCATATCGAAGTAACCCTATTATCCAGGTTCCTTCTCACAGCCCTACTATCTAGGCTTTCATATCGAAGTATCCCTACTATCCAGGTTCCTTCTCACAACCCTACTATCCAGGCTTTCATATCAAAGTAACACTACTATCCATGTTCCATCCCACAAGCCCTACTATCCAGGCTTTCATATCGAAGTAACCCTACTATCCATGTTCCTTCTCATAACCCTACTATCCAGGCTTTCATATCGAAGTAACCCTACTATCCAGGTTCCTTCCCACAAGCCCTACTATCCAGGCTTTCATATCGAAGTAACCCTACTATCCAGGTTCCTTCTCACAACCCTACTATCTAGGCTTTCATATCAAAGTAACCCTACTATACAGGTTCCTTCTCACAGTCCTACTATCCACGCTTTCATATCAAAGTAACCCTACTATCCAGGTTCCTTCTCACATCCCTACTATCCAGGCTTTCATATCGAAGTAACCCTACTATCAAGGTTCCTTCTCACATCCCTACTATCCAGGCTTTCATATCGAAGTAACCATACTACCCAGGTTCCTTCTCACAGCCCTACTATCCAGGCTTTCATATCGAAGTAACCCTACTATCCAGGTTCCTTCTTACAACCCTACTTTCTAGGCTTTCATATCGAAGTAACCCTACTATCCAGGTTCATTCTCACAGTCCTACTATCCAGGATTTCATATT
The DNA here is from genome assembly GCA_948472305.1 of Vicia faba. Lineage (NCBI taxonomy): Eukaryota > Viridiplantae > Streptophyta > Magnoliopsida > Fabales > Fabaceae > Vicia > Vicia faba. Next base: position 359,575,019 of record OX451736.1, read on the forward strand.
GAAGTAACCCTACTATCCAGATTCCTTCTCACATCCCTACTATCCAGGCTTTCATATCGAAGTAACCCTACTATCCAGGTTCCTTCTCACATCCATACTATCCAGGATTTCATATCAAAGTAACCCTACTACCCAGGTTCCTACTCACAGCCCTACTATCCAAGCTTTCATATTGAAGTAACCCTACTATCCAGGTTTCTTCTCACAGCCCTACTATCTATGCTTTCATATCGAAGTAACCCTACGACCCAGGTTCCTTCTTACAACCCTACTATCCAAGCTTTCATATCGAAGTAACCCTACTACCCAGGTTCCTTCTCACATCCCTAATATCCAGGCTTTCATATCAAAGTAACCCTACTATCCAGGTTCCTTCTCATAGCCCTACTATCTAGAGTTTCATATCAAAGTAACCCTACTATCCAGGTTCCTTCTCACAGCCCTACGATCCAGGCTTTCATATCGAAGTAACCCTACGACCCAGGTTCCTTCTCACAGCCCTACTATCCAGGCTTTCATATCGAAATAACCCTACTATCCAGGTTACTTACCACAAACCCTACTATCCAGGCTTTCATATCGAAGTAACCCTACTACCCAGGTTTCTTTTCACAGCCCTACTATATAGGCTTTCATATCGAAGTAACCCTACTTTCCAGGTTCCTTATCACAGACCTACTATCTAGGCTTTCATGTTGAAGTATCCTTACTATCCAGGTTCCTTCTCACAACCCTACTATCCTGGCTTTCATATCAAAGTAACCCTACCATCCATGTTCCTTCCCACAAGCCCTACTATCCAGGCTTTCATATCGAAGTAACCCTACTATCCAGGTTCCTTCTCACAGCCCTACTATCCAGGCTTTCATATCGAAGTAACCCTACTATCCAGGTTCCTTCCCACAAGCCCTTCTATCCAGGCTTTCATATCGAAGTAACCCTACTATCCAGGTTCCTTCTCACAACCCTACTATCTAGGCTTTCATATCGAAGTAACCCTACTATCCAGGTTCCTTCTCACAGTCCTACTATCCACGCTTTCATATCAAAGTAACCCTACTATCCAGGTTCCTTCTCACATCCCTACTATCCAGGCTTTCATATCGAAGTAACCCTACTATCCAGGTTCCTTCTCACATCCCTACTATCCAGGCTTTCTTATCGAAGTAACCCTACTACCCAGGTTCCTTCTCACAGCCCTACTATCCAGGCTTTCATATCGAAGTAACCCTACTATCTAGGTTCCTTCTTACAACCCTACTTTCTAGGCTTTCATATCAAAGTAACCCTACTATCCAGGTTCCTTCTCACAGTCCTACTATCCAGGCTTTCATATCGAAGTAACCCTACTGTCCAGGTTCCTTCTCACATCCCTACTATCCAGGATTTCATATCGAAGTAACCCTACTATCCAGGTTCCTTCTCACATCCCTACTATCCAGGCTTTCATATCGAAGTGACCCTACTACCCAAGTTCCTTCTCACAGCCCTACTATCCAGGCTTTCATATCGAAGTAACCCTACTATCCAGGTTCCTTCTCGCAACCCTACTATCTATGCTTTCATATCGAAGTAACCCTACGACCCATGTTCCTTCTTACAACCCTACTATCCAAGCTTTCATATTGAAGTAACCCTTCTACCCAGGTTCCTTCTCACATCCCTACTATCCAGGCTTTCATATCGAAGTAACCCTACTATCCAGGTTCCTTCTCATAGCCCTACTATCTATGCTTTCATATCAAAGTAACCCTACTATCCAGGTTCCTTCTCACAGCCCTACTATCCAGGATTTCATATCGAAGTAACCCTACGACCCAGGTTCCTTCTCACAGCCCTACTATTCAGGCTTTCATATCGAAGTAACCCTACTATCCAGGTTCCTTACCACAAGCCCCACTATCCAGGCTTTCATATCGAAGTAACCCTACTACCCAGGTTTCTTTTCACAGCCCTACTATCCAGGCTTTCATATCGAAGTAACCCTACTATCCAGGTTCCTTCTCACAGACCTACTATCCAGGCTTTCATATTGAAGTATCATTACTATCCAGGTTCCTTCTCACAGCCCTACTATCCAGGCTTTCTTATCAAAGTAACCTTACTACCCAGGTTCCTTCCCACAAGCCCTACTATCCAGGCTTTCATATCGAAGTAACCCTATTATCCAGGTTCCTTCTCACAGCCCTACTATCCAGGCTTTCATATCGAAGTAACTCTACTATCCAAGTTCCTTCTCACAGCCCTACTATCCAGGCTTTCATATCGAAGTAACCCTACTATCCAGGTTCCTTCTCACAACCCTACTATCCATGCTTTCATATCTAAGTAACCCTACTAACCAGGTTCCTTCTCGCAGCCCTATTATCCAGACTTTCATATCGAAGTAACCGTACTACCCAGGTTCCTTCTCACAGCCCTACTATCCAGGATTTCATATCAAAGTAACCCTACTATCCAGGTTCCTTCTCACAGCCCTACTATCTAGGCTTTCATATCAAAGTAACCCTACTATCCAGGTTCCTTCTCACAGCCCTACTATCCAGGCTTTCATATCGAAGTAACTATACTTTCCAGGTTCCTTCTCACAGCCCTACTATCCAGGCTTTCATATCGAAGTAACCCTATGACCTAGGTTCCTTCTCACAACCCTACTATCCATGCTTTCATATCGAAGTAACCCTACGACCCAGGTTCCTTCTCACAACCCTACTATCCAGGCTTTCATATCTAAGTAACCCTACTATCCAGGTTCCTTCTCATAACTTTAATATCCAGGTTCCTTCTCTCTTATTTCTAGACAACAATCCACGACACTGTAAGACCAGGATCAGATCAAACACGATTAGTTTCGCATTTCCCCAGTAGAGTAACGAACAATTGAAGCTCCTAAAATTCTATTTCTCCCAAGATAGATACCCATGTCCCTCAGAAGATTCCTCATCAACAACAGTAACAGGAACTCTACTTGAAGGAATGTCTCAGGAAATCAACATCCTCTAGATGGCATCTTTAAGCCCATCTCCGACAATTCTCCATCGCATCCAGGATGGCATCTTTAAGCCCATCTCCGACAATCTTCTATTATCAACCTCCAAATGGAATCTGTAAGCCCATTCCCGATATCACCAATCGATTTCCACTTCATGCGAGTGCAAATTTCTGGACACTCTAGTATTCAATCATCTTCCACCTTCAGATCACGAAAGGCAGACGAGCCAATCTAAATCCTCAAGTTTAAGAAGATTGAACAGGGGCAGCTGTTGTACCCCAAAATTTTCCCTCTCATTTTACTCAATACATACTCCTAGAGATCCTCAATTTGCTCAAGCTTGCCCAATAGTTGGCCAGACAAACTCTCTCCTAAGGCAGTGTACCTCAAATTAGGGTTTCCATTTTCATCAAGATGGGTGAACCAAAAAGGCCTCATATGCTCTCCATGGTATTAATATGTTCTCAAGACCCTACATGTCAAGTTTCATGCCTTTCATAAGAAGTTTGCTCAGTCAACTGCTCAGATGCTTGAGAATCGACTATATTAGGTCAAAAGTCAATTGTGGCCCACATATAGTCAAACTTCAAGATTTTTGGTCAAAACTAACATTTTGAAGTGAATTTCATCATTTTATCAAGGGTTGATCATGATTCCTCAAGGAATGCTCCAAATTCATCAAAACCCAAAAGTTGCTAAATTAGGGTTTCTTAGTAAAAGTCAACCAAACTTTGACCAAGCATAACTTCCACATACTTTATCAGAAATTTTCCATACAAAGCTCATTTTTAAGAGGATGAAATTCCCTACAATTCATATTCATCTCAAAAGGTGAAAATATGCACTCATAAAAAGATATAAATTTTCACATTATGGGTCCTTTTGAAAAGTCAACAAAAACACCTTTTAGGTCAAAGCTTCTCACATGAACATGGAAGACTCAATAGAGATGAGACCAAACGTTTTGCTTAGGGGAAATACTAAGCTTTCTAAAAAGTCCAAGAACACCTCTCTAGGGTTAAAATTGGAAGAGATATGCTTTGTCAAAGTTGACCCTTTTTGCAAAATTGCCAAAAGTCAAATGTGCTCAAAAATGCATTTTTTGCTAAATGGGCCTAACTTTTTATGCTTGCACCTCACTTATAATGTGGTCCACGACTAAAATATTCATCCACCCATTACTTGCTTCATTTTTCAATTTATTTTGATTTTTTATTAATTAAAAAATTGAATTAAATCAAATAATTGATAAATAATAGGAAAGATATGATTTAATTTGGTTTTTGGACAGGTTGGCAATCAAAATATGCTGAATTATCAAGGTCAAAACGAATCAAGCATAATTGGTACAAGAAAGGGGAGATTTGGCTCAAACTAGCAAGTTTGCATATGGCTAAAAAATCAAATCAAATCTCATCAAACTTCAATATTCAATCCAAGTTTGTAACCCTAATTCATCCCTAGGTATATATTGGACAAGAACAAAGCAAAAAACAAGGGTTAGCAATCGTGAAAGAGGCAGAGAAAATTCAAAAAATTTAAAGAAAAGTGTGAATCGGTTTTCACTCCACAGGCCAATTCAAGCCATTCCAATGATTCCAATCGTTTCTTGAACCCTCCCAGAAGCCAATTGGATCATTTTCAAGGCTTGAAACACCCAGAAACACGCACAATCACTCTCACGGTTTGCTCATATTTTCAAAATTGATTATTGTATTTCTTGCATCATTAGCATGTTTAAGTTATATATTTGTGGTCCTCATCGGGTTTGCAAGCTAACTGGATGATTTAATTGCATTTTTGAAGCCTGTACATGCCTTTGCCATTGTTAGGGTTTATATGTGCAGTTTAGGGGTTTTGTCCACAGGTGAAATTAGCCAAAAAGAAGGGTACCATGATGTTCACGAGATTAAAACGAATGGATCTATATAGTTAGAAATCATTTATCATGTGTCTTGTGTGTTTTGGAAATTTGCAGGGGCTATGGCTACGGACATGTGATTGTAGGTAAAAGGTATATACCTAATACGACGGTCCCAGGAAGAAGAATATAGGTGGCATGATTCCATTGGGCCATTTGAATTCCACGCGTGTATTTTTCTTTCCAACTAAACTGCCTATTTTTTTCTATATTATATCTTGTTTCTATTGTTTATACAACAAAGCAAGACATCTCAGATGGTGAAGCGCATTAGTGGGGAGTATAAGGACCTGGGTTCGATCCCAGGTCCCAACAAATTTTCTTTATTTCACTTTCTTTCAACGGATCCAGTGTATTGTCATTTTAAACGCCCACCGTACTCCAGCCAGTGGATTCATCATCCATTCAAATCAACACATAGGCAATGAGGGACTATGAGGCACCCTCAGGTCAACGCCACAAAGAATCCAATGCTGACCGGGCCTAGAGTGCTTTTGGGCTTGAAGATTTTAGATTGACACCCCCCCCCCTTTTGCTAGCATACAGACCCAATTTGTAGTTTCTTTCTATTTTCTTTATCTAATTTCTTTAATTGTTTTCTTTATTTGTTTTAATTAATTAACACAAAAAATATTATTTTTTCCATAAAATCAACAAATCATAAAAAAGAGCTTTTATATATATAATATTTTATTTAATATAATTAGTAAATTAGGTAAATTTAATTTCTTTTTCATAATTAAAATCAAATAGAAACTAGGTTTTTAAATTTTACAATTAAATTTATTTTCTCAAATAAAAAAACCCAAAAATACACAAAATCTTTTTGTACAAAATATTTTATTTTCTTGAAGTTATTTAATTTAGCTAGATTAGGTTAATTTCAACTTCTTTTTTTGTAAATAAAAATAATTAGAATTAGGGTTTTATTGTACATAATTTAATTAATTCTTTTCTCAAAAATAACTTAATTATTTTTCAATTAGGGTTTAGGTTATTTTTCAACATTCCTCGTATTTAATTCGCCGCGCATTTAATTATTTCTTTTCCATTATTTTTGTAACTGCCAATGGTTTGTAATAGTTAAACTAGGGTTTTATCTACTGCTTTAATCCCCGATTCTTTGGTTATGTAATTAATCCCCATTCCCCGAAGCCTTGTAATAGCTAGGTTTATTTTTCCGCACATTAAATTGCTGCAAATATTTAACTGTCTAGATGTATGGTAATAGGATTGTATGGCAAGATTACTTGAAATTTAAACGGTAGATCACCTAATGCGCAAATATTAAATAAATGAAACAATTCATCTGCACATATTCACTCCTAGGGTTTACCTCACTTCGGTTGCCTTCGATAAACAATCATTAAGCATAGGAGATTTTAGTGGTTACCCTCCTGTCTAAGAGATCAAAATGTCTCATTCGAATGTTGCCTCGGAAATGTTTCCTCAGAAAGATCTTAAGACTCTAGGGTTACTATTAAAGTTTTCTAACTGTTGCTTTGGTGACTGTACTTGTCCCTTTCGAATGTCCCTTACAACTCCAATGACGGTGCTACCTACTCCTTAATAGTAGGATAGCGCTATCTAAAGGAAATAGAACGAATAATCTTTTTTCGAGTAGGTAGAATCTTAAGTACTTGCTCAATAAAAACTTTTCACACAAACACCTTTCAAAAAAAATTTCAAAATAAACTTCGTCACATCCTTGAGGACTGATACAAGGGTTATCACGAAGTAAAACATTTTCAAGACAAACACACACAAGCAATTTGAAAAATGAGCAAGTACCTAAGAGCCCGTAGATAACTATGGATAGAAAGGGTGCTAACACCTTCCCTTTCTATAATCTACCCCCCGTACTCAGAATATCTCGAAAAAAGGTTTTTTCTGTTCTTTTTCCTTTTCCATGATTGGATGAAATAAAAGTCGGTGGCGACTCTTGCTTACCGTGACATTTTGCGAACAAAAAACGCAAAACACAAACCAGTATTAAACAGTCGGTTTTGCCACCGTATCACATTACTGTTTATTTTAGTAAGATGGATGTGATGGGCAGGGATGAGTCCTGGAGGGCTCAAGGACTGGTTATGATACTTGCTTTTGACTGAGGATGCCTGCAAAAGGTGTTTTGATCTTGACAACTTTGTTGGTTTTTTTTTGCAATTTTGGAGCGTTCTCTAGGCTGTGTGTATGTGTGTGAGATGCATGCAAGGATGACCCTTAGATAGAGGAGATGGAGGGAGCAAGGTTACATGGAAAGAATCAAACCCATAAAGGCCAAGATAAAGCCATGATCCTTATTTTGAAAAATTGCCAAAAATAAAGATTCCATGCCATGTTGGGACTTGGATGTATCTGGTCATATTTGCATGAATTTATGGGCTTCTAGGCAAGACAAAACATAAACCCAAATTCCAAAGCCCATCTCTATTTATTTTGTACAATTTATTTTATATTTATTTGAAATAAATCAGAATAAATAAGGATAAAATAAATAAAAATTATAAGGCAATGTAAAAATGATATTAGAGGTCCCCTATAAGGTTAGGAAGATTTTTTAAGTCCAATAAATTAAGCCATTGACCTAAAAGTTTAAGTTTTCTCAATGCACAATTCTTGAAATTTCCAAATTTTTCCCAACTTGGGCAAGCCATAACTTGCTTAATTTTTATCTCAACATGATGATCTTGGACTTTTTGGAAATCCCAAGATTTATAATTCAATCCCTCTTTTGATCAATTTTGCATTTGAAAATTTTATCTTGATGTAAATGGTCTTGACAAAAAGTGTCTTTTGTTGACTTTCTGAAAATGAACTATAATGTATGAGATTGTATCTTTCAAATGGTGCATCTCTTGAACTTGAGGAAAAATATAAGTTGTAGGGAATTAGATTATATTCAAAATGATCTTTGGTTGGGGAAAAATGGATGAAGTATGTGAAAGTTATGCCTGGTCAAAGTTCAGTTGACTTTTCCTATCGAAACCCTAATTTAGCAATTCTTGACTTTTGATAGATTAGGAGCATTTATTGAGGAATCATGATCAACCCTTGATTAAATGATGGATATCACTTCAAAATGTTGATGTTGACCAAAAACCTTGAAGTTTGACTATATGTGGGCCACAATTGACTTTTGACCTAATACAGTTGATTTCCAAGCATTTGAGCAATTGACTGAGAAAACTTGTAGTGTAAGGCATGAAATTTGTCATGGACAATATTGAAGGCATATTAGGACCATGTAAAACATTTTAGACCTTTGGAGCTCACACATCTTGGTGAAAAGTGAAACCTTAATTAGAGGTTTATTGCTTAGGAGGAGAATTTGTCTGATCAATTCTTGGTCATCCTTGAGCAATTGGGAACCTCAATGAATATGTCTTGAGTAAAATGGGAGGAAATTTTTTGGGGTACAACAGCTGCCCATGTTCAGTCTTCTTAAACCTGAAGATTTAGATTGGCTTGTTTGCCTTTCATGATCTGAAGGTGGAAGATGATTGAACACTAGAGTGCCCAGAAATTTGCACTCACGTGAAGTAACACCATTGGTTGATGGCGTCGAGAATGGGCTTACAAATTCCATTTGGATAATATAACAGAGAGTCGTAGGAGATGGGCTTAAAGATGCCATCCAAAGTAGATTCTGAGTTCCTAAATGGTCCCTTTGTGGGGAATTCTTGCTCCTGCTGTTCGAGGAGGACTCCGCTGGGGAATGTGGGTTTCTATTATTCTCCCGCTTGAGGAAAACTCATTGGGGAATATAGTCTAGGAGCTTCAGTTGTCTAAGACTCTACTGAGGAGTTATCTCTATACTGGAGAGATGAAAGTATGCTTCTTTCTGGTGGAAATCCAGGTTTCACAATGACTTGCTGGGGATAATGGAAGTAAACGTTACCTGAAAATATATTAGAAAGAGCCAGTGTAAGGCTGTTTCAGGATGAGTCCGTGTTAGTATGCATCCGGAGATATATGAGAAGGAGCCTGTGTGGGGATGCTTCAGGATGAGTCTGTGTCAGACATCATCTGGATAATGAGAAGGAACTCATGTAAGATTGCTTCAGGATGAGTCTATGTTAGACTGCATTTGGAGATCATGAGAAGAAACCTGTGTAAGATTACTTCGTCTGGTCATGTAGATAGTTTTCCTGTCTGGTTTCAAGTGTTAATCTATAAATCAGCTGTTCACAGATAGTTGTCCTGTCTGGTTTCAGGTATTAATTTGGAACTTGAAAATTATCGGTCGTTTGAGATAGTTGTCACGTCTGGTTTTAGGTAATAATCTCTGACCTGAGAAAGAAAGGTAGTTTTCCTAGCTTGTTACATGTATTAATATTTAATCTTCTCATGTAGATAGTTTTCCTGGCTTGTTACAGGTATTAATCTACAATTGGTCGTCCACAAATAGTTGTCCTAGCTTGTTACAGGTATTAATCTGGAACTTGAAAATTGTCAGTTGTTGAGATAGTTTCCCTAGATGGTTTCAGGTATTAATCTCTGACCCGATATAGAAAGAGTTTTCCTGGCTTGTTACAGGTATTAATCTTCAATCTCCTCATGTAGATAGTTTTCCTGGCTTGTTACAGGTATTAATCTACAGTTGGTCGTCCATAAATAGTTGTCCTGGCTTGTTACAAGTATTAATCTGGAACTTGTTTTTATTGGTCATTGAGATAGTTGTCCTGTCTGGTTTCAGGTATTAATCTCTGACCTGAGAAAGAAAGATAGTTTTCCTAGCTTGTTACAGGTATTAATCTTCAATATGCTCATGTAGATAGTTTTCCTGGCTTGTTACAAGTATTAATCTACAATCGATCGTCCACAAATAGTTGTCCTGGCTTCTTACAGGTATTAATATGGGACTTTGCAACATTGGTCACATAGATAGTTCCCCATCTAGTTTCAGACATTAATTTGTGGCCTTCTGTATTTGTTGGCAAACTTGTCTTGCTTCGGGATTTCATACCACTTGGTTGTGTAGATAGTTTCCCCGTCTGGTTTCGGGCATTAATCTTTGACCTGGTGTATAAGTTGATAGTGTTTATATGTCTGTGAACTCAACCTAGAAAGGTAAAGTCAGTTTCATTCAATGTCATGATGTATGAATTGCACGTTGTTCTCAAAATAAATGAGATTGTGATATCTGCATTTGTACTGCATATGCCATGATGTTTGTAAAATGATGCATGAGTGCAACGTATGAACGTGCCGATTGTTCTATTGCAGTGTTGCAGAATTAGCGAAAATAAATCCCTGATTGTAGCTGGGGGTGAAGAATGTAGGTCTTTGGGTTTTGTTTGAAGTTGACATGCTGAGAGACGGACTTCCTTTATTAGAGAAATAAACTTTGTTGGGGTAAGGGAAACTCCGTAAACTGTTTGGGGATTTTGTTGAAATCCTGTTGGGGAATCCTGAGATGCTTGGCAACTTCACTGGGGGATCTTTTGCTAGAGCAGTAATTTGGAGACTTTGCTCTGCCGGAGATATGAGAACCTGACACCATTAGGTTGCACGCTAAGAATATGGCAGTGACTTTATAGTAGGAGGCCCCTGCCTCTGTACCTGCTGGAGAAGGTATCTGTTGGAGAAAACATCTGCGGGGATTTTATGGATGGCCGTTAGATATTGTCTCATTTCTTAAAGTTATTAGTAATTGTCTTTCTGTTTTTTATGCGCATATTTGTAAACAGTAATCATATTCAAATGCATGTGTTCAAAAATAATCATTGGACATTTTCGCAAACAAAACAGAAAAATAAAAACAAATAGTTTTGCACTTTCCAAGGAATAGCTTTATATTAACTTGAATAAACGTTTTTGTACAAGGAAACGAACATCCTAGTAAGAGAATGTCTTTGTAAGAATACAACTTTACAAAAAGGGCATACAAGGGAAATAACTATATGAAATAATCTCATTGGGTTCCCATTCTGCTATTGTCTTTATGTCTTTGAGTGTCTCATCTCTTTCACTGCTTGTCTGAAGCTGATTGGACTGATTAGTACCGTTTGAACTTGATAGTTGATACTGAAGATTGGCTATAAGGTAATCCAACGGGACATAGTTATACGCTTTAAATCCCTAACTTTTGCCTGGACCATCCTTCCGGGTTTTTAGTCCATCGGAATACCTTTTTTTGCCCAAGTCGCCTTTTCAGGTTTTCGACTTGCCGGGTGTACATATATATATATATATCCCTAATTTTTGCCTGAACCCTTTTGGTTCGCCAGGATGCCCTTATTTTTGCCTAGGCCAGTCAACCTAGCGGGTCTTTGTTCATGTGTAGTATCTTTTAACTATGTTCGCATTTACAGGGTGCGGAAGGTCGTCACCGCCCATGGTGGTTAAGATCATGGCTCCACCAGAAAATATATTCTTGATCATAAATGGCCCTTCGTATGTAGGAGTCCATTTGCCCCTGGGGTCACCTTGTGGCATTATGATGCGCTTGATTACCAGGTCACCAGCTTGATATACCTGACGTCTGACTTTCTTGTTAAAAGCTTTGATCATACGCTTTTGGTACATCTGGCCCTGACAGAAAGCCGCGAGCCTCTTCTCATCAATCAAGTTTAATTGGTTAAGTCGAGTCTGAACCCATTCGTCTTCGCTCAGCCCTACATCCTTCATGATTCTCAAGGAAGGGATCTGGACTTCTATGGGCAGGACAACTTCCATCCCGTATACTAAGGAGAAAGGGATTTCCCCTGTTAACGTGCGTATTATTGTGTGATAACCATGAAGAGAAAATTGTAACATCTCGTGCCAGTCTTTATATGTCACTGTCATCTTCTGTATGATCTTCTTGATATTTTTATTAGCGGCTTCTACAACACCATTCATCTTCGGCCGATAAGGAGAAGAGTTATGATGCTGGATCTTAAATTGCATGCAGAGCTCGGTGATCATAGTGTTATTGAGATTGGTACCATTATCCGTAATGATTATCTCTGGAATACCATACCGACAGATAAGGTTATGTCTGATGAATCGGGCCACAACGTTCTTGGTAACTGAAGTAAATGAGGCCTCCTCGACCCACTTTGTGAAGTAATCAATGGAAACTAGGATGAAGCAGTGCCCATTAGAATCTTTAGGTCTGATATCTCCAATCATATCGATGCCCCACATTGCAAATGGCCAGGGAACAGTCAAGACGTTTAGAAAAACCGGAGGCACATGTACTTTATCAGCATAGATCTGGCATTTGTGACAAGTTCGTGAATGCTGATAACAAACTGCTTCTATAGTGGACCAATAGTATCCTTCCCGTAGGATCTTTTTAGCCATCATGTGCCCGCTAGAATGGGTGCCAAAGGTACCTTCGTGTAAGTCATCCATAATTTCTTCTGTCTCACTCTTGTCTACACACTGAAGCAAGGTAGAGTCGTGGTTGCGCTTGTAGAGGACTCCATTACTGAGGAAGAACTTGGTAGAGAACCTTTTTAGGAACTTCTTATCATTGACTGAAGCTCCCTCAGGATACTCTTGGGCTTTGAGATATCTTTTGACTTCATGGAACCAAGGTTTATCCACACCTTCTTCGGTATCGATACCATGACAGTATGCGGGTTCATCCATTCTCTCAATAGTGATCTGAGGAGCTTTATTATCCCAACGGACCTTTAACATGGATGACATTGTAGCTAGCGCGTCCGCTAGTTGATTTTCCTCTTGCGGAAAAATGCTTCGTGTACCATTATCCTTTGATTTGATTGATCACTAAGGCCTAATCTCCAAATACACTCAAGAATTTGATCCTCAAGTCGATAGCAGTTTTGAGACCCATAATACATGCTTCATACGCATCCGTATTGTTGGTACAATTGAAACATAATCTGGCAGTGAAAGGAGTATGACAGCCTTCGGGAGATATGATCACAATACCAATGCCATTGCCAAGAGCTTTAGAAGCTCCGTCAAAAACCATAGTCCATCGGGATCCTTTTTCAGGTTCTTCATAATTAGTTGCTAACATGATGTTTTCATCCGGGAACTCAAAATTCATGGATTGGTAGTCATCCACATCCTGATGAGCTAAATGATCAGCTAATACACTTCCCTTAATTGCTTTCTGGGTTGTATATTGAATATCATACTCGGTCAAGATCATTTGCCATCTTCATATTCTTTCGGACAGAGCGAGCTTCTCAAAGATGTATTTGATATGATCTATTTTAGATATCAATAAGGTAGTGTGAGTCAACATATATTATCTTAGTCAGCCAGCAGCCCATGCTAAAGCGCATCAAGTTTTCTCAAGCAGTGAGTATCTTGTTTCATGGTCGGTAAACTTTTTTCTAAGGTAGTATATTGCATGCTCTTTTCGACCAAACTCATCATGCTGCCCCAACACACACCCCCATTGAGTTCTCTAACACTGTTAAGCACATGATCAAAGGTCTTCCTTAAACTAGAGACATCAAGATTGAAGGCTCTTGAAGATATTCCTTGATTCTGTCAAAGGCGTTTTGGCAATCGTCATTCCACTTCACTACTTGATCTTTCTTCAATAACTTGAAGATTGGCTCACAAGTAGCGCTCATATGGGAAATGAACCTGGAAATGTAGTTTAGACGTGCCAAGAATCCCCTAACCTCATTTTTAGTGCAAGGAGTTGTCATTTGTTGTATAGATTTAACATTTTCATGATCTACTTCAATGCCTTTGTCACTAACAACGAAACCTAAGAGCTTACCAGATCTTACCCTAAAAGTGCACTTATTCGGGTTCAACCTCAGTTTGTATTTTTTCAGTCTCTCAAACATCTGAGACCTGGCTATCATATCATCAACGTAAACCTCTGTTGTACCCCAAAATTTTCCCTCTCATTTTATCAACATTTCTCATCACAAGGCTCTTTGAACTCAAGATCAAGCTAGGTTTTGCACTGCTTAAGACATCTCCTTGCACTGTTGACCTAAATTAGGGTTTGAGTTTGCACAGGGATTTTTTAACTTACAATGCCCAAAATTACTTTCATACCTCATGTTGTACTTATAAGTTTGTCCATACCAAGTTTCAAGCCTTGAATCAAATTTTTACCTAGTCAATTAGACACTTGACCTAGAAATCAGCTGTATTGGGGAAAAAGTCAAATGTGGCCAATTTACAATCAAACCTCATAAATTTTGACCCACATCAACATTATAAACTCATATGAACCATTTGATCAAGTTTGGACCACAACTCCACAAGAAATTTGATCAGATCACCAAAAGGGCAAAATGGTCATTTTTAGGGTTTTGACTGCACAAGGGCAATTTCTGACTTTTAACCTGGCCAATGGCAAAAGGGGTTCAATCATGGATTCAAGGACTCAATGGCATTATCTTTACCTATTCACAAGGTTCAAAATACCTCAATTGCATTGGATTGACATATGAATTTTTCAGTCAACTGATCAAATTTTGACTGTACACTGAAAAGTCAAACTTTGACTTTTTGGTCAAAATCAAGTTCCAAGGGTCATTTTTCATCAAAATGTGTCAAAACATGAAACTTTTTCATCAAAAAACCCATTTTTGCAAATTAGGGTTTAAAGTTGAAAAATTTCATAACTTAGAATTTTTCTAAGTTATGAAACTTTCTTAATTTTTCCTAACTTTGCCCAACATTTTCACCATGATGAAATTGGATTCAAACAAAACTTCCAACATGAAAGTTGTAGTCCTACACAAATTATACAACATTGATTCACAAAGTTTTCCCCAAAGAAGCTTGGATCTCAAGTTATGATTTTTGGAACAAGGGTACCTAAAACTTTTAACTTAGAGAAATTTTGCCCTAATTTAGGCAGGATTTTGACCTATCTTCATGGCCATTTTTCACATAGTTCCACTTGGAATATAAAATTTCATTTCAAAGATGGAATGTAAAGAATGTTGCAAGCTTTCCAAAATGTCCAAGAACTCTCCAAACTCATTTGTGGTTAGAGAGAATCGAAGGCTTGAAGTTGGCAAAAACTCACTTTTCATCCATGGCATGTTCATTGTGATACAAGTTGCAAATTCAAATCAGCTTGCTTTGCACTAGATTACAGGCCTCAAAACCATTCCACACTAAATAATTAAATGCAAATTCATTGGTCTAAGGCATTTTTTTGGTCAGTAGGGCATTGCATACAAGATTAATCCCTAAATGGTAAAAGGTACATTACCATTTTTGCAAAAGTATGCTTTATGTCAAAACCACAATCTTTGAGCATTGGTCCAGATCTTATGCAGCAAATCAAATCCACAAATTAGAGGGTCCAAGATCAGAGGGTGCAAGCATATGGATAGCCTGTACAGGCCTGTTTCACATCACTTCACACACTTTGCTTCATAACCAAGAAATTTGTCCAGAACACAGGAACTGGAACATCTGTGAAAACCAACCTTTGCAAGCATTTGAGACAACTTTCTCACATCCCCTTGAACCAGAAACACGACCCTTTGAGCCCTTAAACATCCCATAGCTTAAAATCACCTTCCATTGGCAAAACAGGGCAGCATCTGCAACTTGACTTCCATAGAACAATTTGCTCGTGCGTTTTGCCCCAAACATGTTCAAACACCTTCCATTCAATCCATCCAAGCTATACCAAACCTTAAACACCAACTGTAACTCCATTTATAGGGTTTGCCATTTTCATTTTGAGCTTGTGCAGGTTGAGTTTTGTAGGCTTGTTCAAGTGCATTCAAGGCAAGCTAGACATTGTAGAGGTTCAAGTGAAGTTCAAGCAAGCTCCCAGACATCTCAGGCCTTGTTGAAAAGCTCCACATTGCCATACACGAAGTCAGCTGAAACAGGTTTTTATCAACTTCCTATCTCTCTATTTAGGAACATTTAGACTTAGGTTTGTGAATAAGAAATGTAGTATTCATTGTCATGAAGTTGTACATATGCTCAGTTTTCATTTTTATTAAGCATGCTAAGAGAATTTGATCCATGAATTTCCTGAAAAAAACTAGGTTAGATTTTAGGGCCAGAGAAATTCTCTCTGGTCTTTGAGAGTTAGGACAAGTTTTTTATATGGTTGGATTCGTCTTGAAGAGCTCTACAACTTTGATGTTATGTGTTTTTGCAATAGAGCTCGTATGCAGGATGTTCATGTTTGGTACAGGCGTGCACGTTTTTTTGAAGAACAGAGGTTGAAGATGAAGTGTGGTGGGCTGGGCTTGGTCCTGACTCACTATTGACACCCCCTTTTTACTTTTTGCACCCCCCTTGCCCATTTCTTCATACTTTTGTATTTTTCCATTTTATTTTCATTTCTGATTTTGCTTTCTTATTTTCTAAATATAAAAATACCCAAAAAATATTTTTATAATTTTTTACATTTATTTTATATTTTATTTTATTTCTTTCTAACTTGAAAAAACAATTTAATTAGTATATATATTTCTATTTATTAAAAAATTTAAAATAATATAATTATACCTTTTATTTTTATTCTTTTATTTACACTCAAAAAATATTATTCTAAATATATTTTTATTTTTGTATATATATTATTTTATTTTTATTATATAATTAACATAATTAATATATATATATATATATATATATATATATATATATATATATATATATATATATATATATATATATATATATATATATATATATATATATATATATATATATATATATATATATATATATATATATATATATATATATATATATATATATATATATATATATATATATATATATATATATATATATATATATATATATATATACATACTTTTATTTTATTTAATAGATACTTTAGAATAAAAACATAAAAATACTATACTTTTATTTTTATTATTATTTATACTTAAAAAATACTTTTCTAAATATATTTTATTTTTTGTATATTCACCATTTTATTTTATTGTATATAAATAATATGATTAATATATTTATTTTCTTAAAGAAAATTAGGGTTTTACCCTTAACCAAATAAAATTAATCTTTTTATTTATTTCTTTCTTTTTACATTAAATATTTTTATATACATAAAAATAAACAAAACCTTTTTGCATATTCATATTATTTTGTATATTTATTTAATTTGCTTATTTAAATATTATTCATTTGTTATTTGATTCAATTTGGATGTAATAGTAAAACTAGGGTTTTAATTTCTTGTCAAGTAATCCCCATTCAAAATTGTATCCCCCTCCCCATAATCATGTTGTAATAGTGGTAGATTTATTTTACACATTTACGCTTTCAATTATGCCATGATTAGAGATTAGGGTTTGTATGCAAAAATCCAAAATCAACAAATAGCTTGACTAATGCAAAGACAAAAATGCATGAAAATCAATACACAATGCACACTTGCACCCCTAGGGTTACATCCACTTGTTGCCTTAAAAATGGGTCATGTTATGCATGTTGGGTACTTTGGCAAAACAAAAACAAAACAAAAGGTCATAGTCCCTCGATGACGCTATCTTGGTTGCCTAAACAAAATGATCAAGTCCCTCGGAAAATTGCCAAAAATACTTAACACAATTGCTATCATGGTCTATACGATGACCCGCGCCTGTCCCGTTTAACATCCTAATACAAGGTTGTTTATCAAATGTAATGGTAAAAAAACACTGTCAAAAGGGTTAAAAATGTGTAGGAAATACCTTTGAGTAAAATAGGGTAGATAACTCTTAGTTACTTGATCAAAACTTGCAAAACATCCTTGCTATTTTCAAAAACACTTCACAACACAATTTCAAAACATTTTCCAAAAACAAACTTTCAAACATTGAAATATTTTCATAAGACAATACATCTTTGTATACATTCAAACAAGAATCATTACAAAGGTTGCCACAACAATGGCCTCTTTTCAAAACATCTTTCAAAACCACACACAAAGCACCATTTCAAACAATTGGAAAAGCAAAGTAAGTGATCTAAACAAGTAACTAAGAGCCCATGGATAACCATAGATGAAAAGGGTGCTTGCACCTTCCCTTTTCATAATCTACTCCCCGAACCCAAGAAAACATCTCAAAGGTATTTCCTGTGCTTTTTGACCTTTCCTGAGGATAAAATAAAAAGTCGGTGGCGAATCTTGCTAAACCGAAACATTTGCAAACACAAAACGCAAAAACCTCAAGTCAGTTCTCCCACCGTATCACAGAACTGGCGACTCTGCTGGGGATTTCCTAAAAGTGGAGTAACCTTAGGGTTTAGATCACCTTTACATACTTATCTTGTTTTCTTTGATTGCTTTACATTTGGTTCTCTTGTTTGGGTTTGAATCCTCCACCCGGATTTTTGGGAAACATTCATAGGTAAATAGCAATACGTTGTGGAAACTGTGCGGGGTATACCGACATGGTTGAAGCAATAGCTATATTAGTGCGACATATTTGTGGGTACCGGTAGCCTTTGAGTCAATCAAAGAGAATACGGGGCCGCTGAGTGATGTCATGAAGCACTAATGAACTCTTAGAACCTTACTTGACCATCTTGGCCTTTTTTAGGGGTAGTGAGATGACCGGATTTGGTACAGTCCAAAGTTGGTAGATACTCGATACTACACTCATTGAGGATTGTTTTCTTGGAATATTTCGGTCTCCAGTTAAGTGGCTAAACTGAAACAATGAACACAGAAAATAATCTAGTGATATTTAGCTCCTTAGAACCCGGTTACTATTTATAGGACAGGTTGAGCCAACTAACTTCAAGAGGGTACTTACCTATGAAACCTCATGCAAGCCTGAAACTAGGATCTTGTGTGATTTGCTTGTACATATACTTGTGCATACATCATGAACATCATAAAGCATCATATGCATCCACTAACCATTTCAAGGGTTTGGATCTTCATCTTTGTTCTTGTTTTGTAGGTCGTGGAATCTCTTCGCAGGAAAACAATTCAAGTCAATCTTGTCAGAATCCCTCCTCAACTCAAGGAGCTTACTTCCAAGATTCCAGAGAATTCTCCCTTCAGTGAAAGACATGGTAGAATTCTCAACTTGGTCAACTCCAACATTGAAGAAGACATGGTGAAAGTCCTCTTCCAGTTCTTTGACCCCCTACACCATTGCTTTACATTTCCTGATTACCAACTAGTACCTACTTTGGAGGAATTTTCTCAACTCCAAAGGATTCCTATTCTCCATCAACTACCCTACAATGGTACAGAAAGAGAACCAAAACCTGAAGATGTTGCTCAAGCCTTACACTTGCAACCATCTGATATCAAAGGTCATTGGGAAACCAGAAGTGGTGTCAAGGGTTTCTTGGCAAAGTTTCTGTTTGAGAAGGCACAAGACTGCTGGAATTCTCTAGATCTGCAAGCTTTTGAAGAGATTGCAGCACTCCTCATCTATGGGTTGGTCTTGTTCCCAAACCCTGATCAGCTTATAGATGTGAATGCTGTCAAGATTTTCATATCTCGGAATCTTGTGCCTACATTTCTTGGGGACATCCTACACTCATTTCACACACGAACAATGAGGAAAAGAGGTGTTCTCATGTGATGTACTCCTCTTCTGGCAAGGTGGTTTATTTCTCACCTTCCCCAATCAGTTTTGAAGAATGAGCATGGTTTAAGGTGGTCACAATGGTTGATGACCCTCACACATTCTGATGTTCATTGGTGTTCTCGGTCCAGAGAAAATGTCATCATCATTGATTGTTGTGGAGAGTTCCCTAATGTCCCACTACTTGGAATTAGGGGAGGAATTACCTACAACCCTTGTTTAGCTCTGAGGCAATTTGGGTATGCCCGAAGGGATGGCTCTCATGATATGCTGATTCCTGACTTGATTTTTGATTTCGACAACAACGCTCAAGGACTTCGACAAAGGTTTATCCGAGCATGGAGGATGCCCAACAAAGTGGATAGTAAGACACTGGGACACAAGAATTCCATCCCCCTTGAGCCTTATCTCATGTGGGTACGAACCCGCGCCCAGAGTCTTATGATGCCTTATCCCCACATTCTCCCCGTGATCAAAGAGCCTGTTATGGAAGGAGAGGTTCCATACACCCTCCTACATCCAGACATGCCAACATCATTGGAAGAATTGCAAAAGAGTTAGATACAGCTCAAGGAAGAACGAAATACTTTTGAAGCCAACTTCTATGCCAGTGAGAAGAAGTTTTTGGAACTTACCCGCCGACTTCACGAAGAAGAGACTCTTAACACCTACATCGCGCCAAAGAGGATGCGCAACGTATTTTTACATTAAGAATTTTGTAATATTCTGCCCATGGGGAATTTATGTACTAACAAATTTCTTCTTATTAATATGACGTGTGTTCTTTTTGTTTGCAACAAATTTGAATTTCTGAATCCTTGAATGCATTACATGAATAACATATCATTCATCATATGCATAAAACAGGTCTTCACATCAGGTTTCCTTATCTTTCTGCTGTTTATTTCAGCAAGATGGATATAGAGCAGACGGTCAAAGATCTGCAAGCACAAAATTCTCAGTTCCAACAACTCCTCATGACCTTGGCAAAGGGTCAAGAGGATCTTAAAGCACTGTTAGAGAAATAGAAGGAAAAAGACAAAGAGAAAAAGAAGAAAAGAATTGGTGTGGCCACTATGGGAAGAAGCTTTGAGAACCAGGCTAGAAGGGTCCTCGAGTTCCCCTCGACGTCTGACGAAGGGGTTGGTAAAGGTAAAGGAGTTGCAATGCCCTCCGAGTCTGAAGCTGAAGAGGAAGAAGAAGAAGAGGAAGAGGATTACTCTGAACAGCAGTATCCTCCTACGGACGATAAGTATAAGAATCTAGAGGACCGACTGGCAGCCATGGAGGTACAAAGGGTACATGGGCCAGATTTCGAAGAACTATGGTTGGTTGCTGGGATCGTCATTCCCCCCAAGTTTAAAGTGCCTACATTTTCTAAATACGACGGTTTGTCCTGTCCGAAGATGCATCTGCGGTCCTACGTCAGGAAGATCCAACCTCACTCTTCTGATAAGGATCTAGTTCTATCAACTTGAGAGATCTGATGTTAATAACTGGGAAGATTTAGATGCTGCTTTCTATCGAAAATACCAATATAATGCAGATTTAGCGTCTACTCGTACTCAACTACAGAGTATGGGTATGGTCTCTAATGAGGGATTTAAGGAATATGCCCAGAAGTGGTGGGATTTGGCTGGAAGGGTGCAGCCACCATTGTCGGATAGAGAGTTGGTTGATATGTTTTTGGGGACCCTATCAGGTCCATTCTTTAATCACTTGATCGGGAGCTCATCTGCAGGGTTCACCGAATTAATTCTGACAGGTGAAAGAGTCAAAGCTGGCATTAAGAGTGGTAAAATTCAGAAGGATACATCCGCTTCCACTGCTATCAAAAAGACCTTCCCAGCCAAGAAGGAAGTTTCTGCTGTTCACACCCAGAGAAATCAAGGGAGAATAGAGCGTCGACCAGCGGTGGGGGCTGTGATGATCCAGAATTCCTCAGCCGATCAACCTTGAAGCAGTCAACCTATAGCTAACCAACAAAGGTAGAAAGGCCACAACGGCAATTCACCCGGATCAATATGACACCGGCTCAGGTCCTCCCTCATCTGTTAAAGTTAAACCTTACCAACTTGAAAGAAGCACCGAAAAACCCAAATACCTCTTCTCCTTATTATAACTCCAATGCGAAATGTGCATATCATTCAGACAGTGTGGGGCACGACACCAACAACTGTTGGGCCCTTAAAAACACGATCCAAGATTTGATAGATGCCAAGGAGGTAGAGTTTGATGCTCCCGAAAAACCTAATGTGATATCCGCTCCTATGCCAAAACATGGTCATAATGTCCATACTATTGTAGAAGACCTTCATGTTACCATTGTTGATGACTTAATGACTCCATTGCCAATGATCAAGATGAATTTGTTAAAAGCCGGGATTTTCCCGGGCAGTAAAAAAGATTGTTACTTTTGTTCAACCTTGCAATTTGACTGTCCACTGTTGAAATCAGGCATCCAACGCCTGATGGATACTCAAGAGATTCTCTTTCAGAAAACTCCTATTGCTATTATCACTCATGTTACTCCTGTTACTCCAATCAATGATGTTACTATAATCACCATTTCCGACAATCTTTCCAAGACCTGCAAAAGGCCTGTTAAGATTACGCTTGATCCAAAGTTTGTACCGCTGAAGATTACCATGCCGGGGCCTATCCCATATAAGTCCAACAAGATGATACCGTGGAATTATGGGGGAGAGATCTTCTACCATGGTGTCAAGCAGATCGAATCAGCCGAAGATAATTCCGATGAAGAAACTCTTGATGTAGGAAATATTGTAGGGACAAGTAAGATCACTCGTAGCGGAAGAATCTTCTCTCCGGAGATTGCTCCTCCACGGGCAGTCTTCGGACCCTCAAGTGCTCCTATGCCTGTCAAGATATATGTGCGAAGTCCAGTGATCGAAGAAATTGTTACTCCCGAAGTTGTACCCTCTGTTGTTACTGCTGATAAAGGTAAGGGG
Organism: Vicia faba; assembly: GCA_948472305.1. NCBI lineage: Eukaryota > Viridiplantae > Streptophyta > Magnoliopsida > Fabales > Fabaceae > Vicia > Vicia faba. Next base: position 359,597,384 of record OX451736.1, read on the forward strand.
ATCCAAGAAGCGCCCGTCAGGACGAGGGCTCAGACTTTGGTTATCCCCGAGACCACCCAAAAGGATATGGAGGAGATTTTAAAGATAATTAAGAAGAGTGACTATGATGTCATAGAGCATCTGCGGAAAACCCCATCAAAAATATCTATGCTGGCTCTATTACTCTGTTCCGAGGCTCATGCCAAAGCCTTGATCAAATTCCTGAAGACGGCGCACGTGCCTCAAGAAACTTCGGCGGATCATTTTCAAGAGTGTGTAGCTAGCCTTACAGTCGACAATGGTCTTGGATTCTCTGATGCTGATCTAACGTCTAAAGGAAGAAAGCATAATGATGCGATGCATGTTTCGGTAGAGTGCAGAGGAACTACACTTGATCATGTTCTGGTTGATACCGGCTCATCTTTAAATGTCCTACCAAAGAAAGCATTGGACAGATTGGACTGTGAAGGTTTGACCCTAAAGCCCAGTAATATCATTGTTAGAGCCTTCGACGGTTCTAAGAGGACGGTTCACGGAGAAGTGGACATCCCAATTAAGGTGGGAACAGAATTTTTCAACTCTACTTTTTATGTGATGGACATTCGTCCTTCATATCCATGCTTGTTGGGAAGGCCATGGACCCACAACACTGGGGCAGTCACTTCCTCTCTACACCAGATGCTCAAGTACCCAGTTCAGGGTAAGATCATAACAGTTCATGGTGAGGAGGAGTATATGATAAGCCACCTTAACTCTTTCTGCTACGTGGAGTTAGATGGTGAATTCATAGAAACACCTTTCCAACACTTTGAAGAGGTTTCTCCTGAAGTCGCAGTAGCCAAGACAATGACTGATGTGCCCATCATTACCAAACCTGTGTCCCGGATGTCATCACTTAAAGATGCGGAGGCTGTGATCAAGGAAGGAGGAAGTACAGTGTGGGGTCAACTGCCAGATTTTCCTTACAGGACAGATAAGTTCGGATTGGGTTTCACTGCTGCTAGCCAGAAAGCTGTGCGTCGCTCCCGGGCTGGAGGACCACCCTTAAAGATCACTCATCATGGAGTTCATGCTTTAGAAGATGATAAAAAAGAAAGCAATTTTGAAGACTGGATCTTTCCAACCATTGAAGGAGGACTGAACAACTGGGAGGCGAAAGACTTCGTCCCCATTACTTTCATCAATCAGTAATTTATCTTTTGAACATTTATGTTGGTCTGTAATAACTTTCAAACAATTCGTACACTCTTTTTCCTTGTGCCTTTCTCAGGGCACATAGGTCCATTTGTAAGGGTTTTGATTCTTCATTTTCATATGCCATTTTTAATGAATCATGGACGTTTTCATCTATAAACTTTTGTGTTCATTTTCTTTCCTTTTACATTTTATTTTGTTTAAGGATGGCTATCCCTTACACACACCCACACTCACAAAATGCAGGTACCCATCCACTCCGGATTCCATGGGTAACAATTCTGCTGTGGCCTTCAGCAACTCTGAAGATCTGGTCAATCATGCCGAGTACGAAGGTGATGCAGACTGTGAAGTTCCTGGAGAGTTGGCTAGACTTTTGCAACGAGAAGAAAGGGCTACTCTGCCCCATGAAGAGTTGTTAGAGACTATCAATTTGGGTACTTCCAAATACAGAAAAGAGGTTAAAGTGGGTGCCAACCTGGAGCCAAATGTCAAAGAGCACTTAGTTCAGCTGTTGAATGAATTTGTTGAGATCTTCTCCTGGTCCTATGAAGACACGCCGGGACTGGATACAGATATTGTGGTTCACTGTCTCCCTACAAGAGAAGACTGTCCACCAATCAAACAGAAAGTCCGCCGAATGAGTCCCGACATGTCCAAAAAGATCAAAGCTGAAGTGATGAAGCAGTTCAATGCTGGCTTTCTGGCTGTTACTTCCTATCCATAATGGGTTGCTAACATCGTGCCCGTACCTAAGAAGGACGGTAAAGTCAGAATGTGTGTGGACTACAGAGACTTAAACAGGGCTAGCCCTAAAGATGATTTTCCACTACCACACATTGACATCTTGGTTGACAACACAGCTCAACACAAGGTACTCTCTTTCATGGACGGGTTTTCAGGGTACAACCAGATCAAAATGGCCCTCGAAGACATGGAGAAGACTACTTTTGTTACGCAATGGGGTACCTTCTGCTATAAAGTGATGCCATTCAGACTGAAGAATGCCAAGGGCAACCTATCAGCGAGCCATGGTAGCTTTGTTTCATGACATGATACATCATGAAATTGAAGTCTACGTAGACGACATGATAGCCCATTCACAAACAGAAGAAGAATACCTCGACCATCTGCAAAAGCTGTTTGTCAGATTGAAGGAGTATAAGCTCAGACTGAACCCTAGCAAGTGCACTTTCGGAGTCAGGTCCGGTAAACTTTTGGGATTCATCGTCAGTAACAAAGGCATCGAGGTTGATCCTGCCAAATTCAAAGCTATACGAGAAATGCCTGCCCCCCGCACTGAAAAGGAGGTCAGAGGTTTCTTGGGACGCCTAAACTACATCGCAAGGTTCATCTCTCACCTAACATCTACCTGTGAGACAATCTTTAAGCTGTTGAAGAAAGATCAGGTGGTTAAATGGAATGATGACTGTCAAGCTGCTTTCGATAAGATCAAGGAGTATTTGTTGGAACTTCCTATCTTGATGCCACCCGTCGAAGGAAGGCCGTTAATCATGTGTCTGACTGTTTTGGATAATTCAATGGGGTGCGTACTGGGCCAACATGACGAGTCTGGTCGAAAAGAGAATGCCATTTATTACCTTAGCAAAAAGTTTACCGACTGTGAGACTCGCTACTCATTGCTCGAGAAAACTTATTGCGCTTTGGTATGGGCTGCTCGCCGGCTAAGGCAATATATGTTGACACATACCACTCTGCTGATTTCTAAAATGGATCCGATCAAGTATATCTTTGAAAAGCCTTCTTTATCTGGAAGAATCGCTAGATGGCAAATGATCCTGGCTGAGTACCAATCCATGAAGTTCGACTTCCCCGACGAAGACATTATGACATTGGACAACATTGAAGGTAATGGACCGTATGACGGAACTGAACAAGGATCCCGATGGACCCTATACTTTGATGGTGCTTCAAATACACTTGGCAACGGTATCGGCACGGTACTTATCTCTCCACAAGGTTGCCATACACCTTTCACTTCTAGACTCTGCTTCAGCTGCACCAACAATATGGCCGAGTATGAAGCCTGTATCTTTGGTCTCAAGGTTGCTATTGATTTGGGAATCAAATCATTGATTGTATTTGGGGACTCAGCTTTGGTAATCAGTCAAATCAAAGGAGAGTGGGACACTAAACATCCTAATCTTATCCCATACAAAGAACACGTCCTGACATTGTTACCTCATTTCGAGCAGATTACCTTCGAGCACTTCCCGCGAGAAGAAAATCAGCTAGCGGATGCTCTAGCTACAATGTCTTCCATGTTTAAACTCAATTGGGATAATGAGGCTCCCCAAATCACCGTCGAGCGAATGGACGAACCTGCACACTGTCATGAGATTAATACCGAAGAAGTAGTGGAACAACCCTGGTTTCATGAAATCAAAAGGTGTCTTAAGACTCGAGAATACCCTGAAGGAGCTTCAGTCAACGACAAAAAGTTCTTAAGGAGATTTGCTGCCAAGTTCTTCCTGAGAAATGGTATCCTATATAAGCGCAACCATGATTGTGTTCTGCTTCGTTGTGTGGACAAGGTTGAAGCTGAGCAGATCATGACTAAACTGCATAGTGGCACATTTGGCACGCACTTGAGCGGACATACGATGGCTAAGAAGATTCTAAGAGCAGGCTACTACTGGTCTACCATGGAAGCTAACTGTCATCAATACGCTCGTACTTGTCACAAATGCCAAGTCTATGATGACAAGGTACATATTCCTCCAGTTCCTCTCAATGTCCTAACAGCTCCTTGCCCATTCACAATGTGGGGAATCGACATGATTGGACAGATCAAGCCTACGACATCCAATGGACATCGCTTCATCCTGGTAGCTATTGATTACTTTACCAAGTGGTTCGAAGCAGTTTCCTTCGCCTCTGTTACAAAGAATGTGGTTTCCCGCTTCATCAAGTAGAACCTCATATGCCAGTATGGTATCCCTGACAGGATCATCACAGACAACGGTACAAACCTGAATAACACTGTGATCACCGCTCTGTGCGAGTAGTTCAAAATTCAACATCACAATTCATCTCCCTATCGGCCAAAGATGAACGATGCTGTTGAAGCTGCGATCAAAAATATTAAGAAGATCATTCAAAAGATGACAGTCACCTACAAGGACTGGCATGAGATGTTATCGTTTGCTCTACATGGATATCATACCACGGCGCGTACTTCAACCGGGGTAACCCTATTTTCTTTGGTATATGGCATGGAAGCTGTTTTACCTATGGAAGTTCAGATCCCTTCCTTGAGGATTATGAAGGATGTTAGTTTAAGTGAAGACGATTGGATTCAGACCCGGCTTGATCAACTTAACTTGATCGACGAGAAGCGACTTACTGCTGTTTGTCATGGTCAGACGTATCAAAAATGGATGATCAGGGCCTTCAACAAGAAAGTCAGACGTCAGGTATATCAAGTCGGAGATCTTTTAATCAAGTGGATCATCTTGCCACAAAGTAATCCCAGGGGCAAGTGGACTCCTACCTACGAAGGACCATTTATGATCAAAAACGTCTTTTCTGGTGGGGCTATGATTCTAACCACCATGGACGGCAGCGACCTGTTGCACCCTGCAAACGCACACATAGTCAAAAGATACTACGCATAAACGACCTGACAAGTCGAAAACCCGAAAGGGCGACTTGGGAAAAAATGGGCATCCCAGTGAATCGAAAACCCGAAAGGGCGGTTCAGGCAAAAATTAGGGATAAATAAAAAAATCTGTACACCCGGCAAGTTGAAAACCCGAAAGGGCGACTTGGGCAAAAAAGGGTTTCCCGGTGGATCGAAAACCCGAAAGGGCGGTCCAGGCAAAAGTTTGGGAATTAAAGCGTATGACTATGTCTCGTCGGATCACTTTAAGGACAATATCTTCACAGAAAAGCTCCAAGCTTCTGATCAATCCGATCATCTGCGAACGAAGCAACGAATGGACAAGATACTCAGAGTTGTGAAGGCTATAGCAGAATGGGAACCCCATGGAATTGTTACACATAGCCATCTTTCTTTGTATAAATTTTTCTCATTTTTTATGACAACATTCTCTTACTAGGATATCTGTCTCATTTGTACAAAATACTTACACAAAGTTAATACAAAGATACTTCAAAGTGCAGAAATTTGTTTGCCTTTTCTTTCTTTTTTTACACCTGTGTTTTATTTGAAAACGTCCAATGATTTGTTAAATGAGCATATGCATTTAAATATAATCACTGCTTACAAATAAAACAAAATGAGAAAGGATAATTACTGATAGGTTGAAAGTATAGGAAAATGTCTTTAGGCTATTCCATAGGAAATCCCCCGCAGTACATCATCCAGGTCCTCAACAGAGTTGAAGCTTTGAAATGCATATCCCCAGCGGAGTTAAGTTTCAAAATTCCCATCAGAGCTAAGTTTCTAAACTCCCAATCCCCAGCGGAGCCAGAAGACTATGAACTACAAACTCCCAGTGAATATGAAACTTTCTTCCTCAACGGAATCCAAAACTTCAACCTCTAAACCCCGGTGGAGTACTATCCAACTTCCTCTGATTCCCAAGTAGAGTGGCATACAACCCAAGCTTTTGAAAAATTCTCCAACAGGATAAACATTCTCCCCACAGAGTTATTTCCCAACAGAACAAAGATTCTTGTCCTCATTTCTCCAGTTGAAGCCTCCCAGGTTTTAATTCCCCAGTAGAGATCATCGAAGTTGTCCTTATTTCCCCAGGAAGGTCATGAAGGATTCTCAATTCCCCACAAGTCACCAAGGATTTTCAATCCTCAGCAGTAGCCCAAAGGACGTTCTCAGTCTCAACAATCAAAGGTTTTGAATCTCCAGCAGCAGTCAAGGGTTTATTTCCCCCGACAGCAGTCAAAGATTTCATTATCTCCAGCTATCAAGGATTTATTTTCCTCAGCAGACGGCTACTCAGCTTACATACGCATCCATTACATTCATATATCATAAACATGGATAGAACACATTTTATTGCATCATACATGTCATGTAACATAACTTTGTGTGTGTTTTAGCTAACATTTTACCTTTTTCAGGATAAGATTAAAAGCTACCTCTAACAAATGTTCAAAGATCTCAGATACAGTACAAATACGCTCCAAGACATGGAAGTCATTCTGCTACTCATTCAGGTCTCGTATTTCAGATACAGTATGGATACACCCTAAACACGGCGGTCATTCTACTACTCAATCAGGCTTCAGCAATCAGATACAGACTAGATACGCTCCAGACACGGAAGCCATTCTATTTCTCATTCAGATTCAACTATCAACTTCAGGTTCATATACATTCCAGACACGGAAGTCATTTTGTCACTTGCCCAGATCCCAGTTACAGTACGGATGCACTCCAGACACGGAAGTCATTCTGCTACTCATACAGATCTCAACTTCAGATACATTCCAGATACGCTCTAGACACGGTTGACATGCTGTCACTCATTTAAACCTATTCCCCAGCCCAGAGATACTCCAGACACGGATGTCTTTCTGTCGCTTATTCAGATTTCAGATTTCGGATACAATACAGATACACTCCATACATGGAAGTCATTCTGATACTCATTCAAGAATCAAATACGGTTACAACTCGGATACGCTCTAGACACGGACGCCATTCCTTTTGCTCATATGAATCCAGTCTCCAGATACAAATCAGATATGTTCCAGACACGGATACCATTCTGACGTTCATTCTCTTGATTTTCAACAAAAAAATTTGGATTGCATCTTTAAGCCCATCTCCAGCAAGATTCTACCATCTCCAAATGGCATATTTAAGCCCATTCCCTCAGCTACATTCGGACGAGTGCAAATTTACGGGCACTCTAGTGTCCAATCATCTTTCACCTTCGAGTCACGAAAGGCCAAACTCGCTAATCTAACTCTTCAGGTTCATGAAGATTGAACAGGGGCAACTGTTGTACCCCAAAATTTTCCCTCTCATTTTATCAACATTTCTCATCACAAGGCTCTTTGAACTCAAGTTCAAGCTAGGTTTTGCACTACTCAAGACATCTCCTTGCACTGTTGACCTAAATTAGGGTTTGAGTTTGCACAGGGATTTTTTAACTTACAATACCCAAAATGACTTTCATACCTCATGTTGGAATTATAAGTTTGTCCATACCAAGTTTCAAGCCTTGAATCAAATTTTTACCCAGTCAATTGGACAGTTGACCTAGAAATTAGCTGTATTGGGGAAAAGTCAACTATGGCCAATTTACAGTCAAACCTCATAAATTTTGACCCACATCAACATTATAAACTCATATGAAACATTTGATCAAGTTTGGACCACAACTCCACAAGAAATTTGATCAGATCACCAAAAGGGCAAAATGGTCATTTTTAGGGTTTTGACTGCACAAGGGCAATTTCTGACTTTTGACATGGCCAATGGCAAAAAGGGTTAAAGCATGGATTCAAGGACTCAATGGCATCATCTTGACCTATTCACAAGGTTCAAAATACCTCAATTGCATTGGATTGACAAATGAATTTTTCAGTCAACTGATCAAATTTTGACTGTACACTGAAAAGTCAAACTTTGACTTTTTGGTCAAAATCAAGTGCCAAAGGTCATTTTTCATCAAAATGTGTCAAAACATGAAAAATTTTCATCAAGAAACCCATTTTTTGCAAATTAGGGTTTAAAGTTGAAAATTTTCATAACTTAGAATTTTTCTAAGTTATGAAATTTTCTTAATTTTTCCTAACTTTGCCCAACATTTTCACCATGATGCAATTGGATTCAAACAAAACTTCCAACATTAAAGTTGTATTTATACACAAAGTCTACAACTTTGATTCACAAAGTTTTCCAAAAAGAAGCTTGGATCTCAAGTTATGATTTTTGGAACAAGGGTCCCTAAAACTTTTAACTTAGAGAAATTTTGCCCTAATTTAGGCAGGATTTTGACCTATCTTCATGTCCATTTTTCACATAGTTCCACTTGGAATCTCAAATTGCATTTCAAAGATGGAATGTATAGCATGTTACAGGCTTTCCAAAATGTCTAGGAACTCTCCAAACTCATTTATGGTTAGAGAGAATTGAAGGCTTGAAGTTGGAAAAAACTCACTTTTCATCCATGGCATGTTCATTGTGATACAAGTTGCAAATTCAAATCAGCTTGCTTTGCACTAGATTACAGGCCTCAAAACCATTCCACACTAAATAATTAAATGCAAATCCATTGGTCTAAGGCATTGTTTTGGTCATTAGGGAATTGCATACAAGATTAATCCCTAAATGGTAAAAGGTACATTACCATTTTTGCAAAAGTATGCTTTATGTCAAAACCACAATCTTTGAGCATTGGTCCAGATCTTATGCAGCAAATCAAATCCACATATTAGAGGGGCCAAGATCAGAGGGTGCAAGCATATGGATAGCCTATGCAGGCCTGTTTCACATCACTTCACACACTTTGCTTCACAACCAAGAAATTTGTCCAGAACACAGGAACTGGAACATCTGTGAAAACCAACCTTTGCAAGCATTTGAGACAACTTTCTCACATCCCCTTGAACCAGAAACACGACCCTTTGAGCCCTCAAACATCCCATATCTTAAAATCAACTTTCATTGGCAAAATAGGGCATCATCTGCAACTTGACTTCCATAGCACAATTTGCTCGTGCGTTTTGCCCCAAACCTGTTCAAACAACTTCCATTCAATCCATCCAAGCTATCCCAAAATTTAAACACCAAGTGTAACTCCATTAACAGGGTTTGCCATTTTTATTTTGAGCTTGTGCAGGTTGAGTTCTGTAGGCTTGTTCAAGTGCATTCAAGGCAAGCTAGACATTGGAGAGGGTCAAGTGAAGTTCAAGCAAGCTCCCAGACATCTCAGGCCTTGTTGAAAAGCTCCACATTGCCATACATGAAGTCAGCTGAAACAGGTTTTTATCAACTTCCTATCTCTCTATTTAGGAACATTTAGACTTAGGTTTGTGAATAAGAAATGTAGTATTCATTGCCATGAAGCTGTACATATGCTCAGTTTTCATTTTTATTAAGCATGCTAAGAGAATTTGATCCATGAATTTCCTGAAAAAAACTAGGTTAGATTTTAGGGCCAAAGAAATTCTCTCTGGTATTTGAGAGTTAGGACAAGTTTTTTATATGGTTGGATTCGTCTTGAAGAGCTCTACAACTTTGATGTTATGTGTTTTTGCAATAGAGCTCGTATGCAGGATGTTCATGTTTGGTACAGGCGTGCGCGTTTTTTTGAAGAACAGAGGTTGAAGATGAAGTGTGGTGGGCTGGGCTTGGTCCTGGCTCACTATTGACACCCCCTTTTTATTTTTTTCACCCCCCTGACCCATTTCTTAATACTTTTGTATTTTTCCATTTTAGTTTCATTTCTGATTTTGTTTTCTTATTTTCTAAATATAAAAATAACCAAAAAATATTTTTATAATTTTTTACATTTATTTTATATTTTATTTTATTTCTTTCTAACATGAAAAAACAATTTAATTAGTATATATATTTCTATTTATTAAAAATTTGAAAATAATATAATTATACCTTTTTATTTTTATTCTTTTATTTACACTCAAAAATATTATTCTAAATATATTTTTATTTTTGTATATATATTATTTTATTTTTATTATATAATTAACATAATTAATATATAATATATATATATATATATATATATATATATATATATATATATATATATATATATATATATATATATATATATATATATATATATATATATATATATATATATATATATATATATATATATATATATATATATATATATATATATATATATATATATATATATATATATATATATATATATATATATATATATATATATATATATATATATATATATATATATATATATATATATATATATATATATATATATATATATATATATATATATATATATATATATATATATATATATATATATATATATATATATATATATATATATATATATATATATATATATATATATATATATATATATATATATATATATATATATATATATACATACTTTTATTTTATTTAATAGATACTTTAGAATAAAAACATAAAAATACTATACTTTTATTTTTATTATTATTTATACTTAAAAAATACTTTTTTTAAATATATTTTATTTTTTGTATATTCACCATTTTATTTTATTGTATATAAATAATATGATTAATATATTTATGTTCTTAAGGAAAATTGGGGTTTTACCCTTAACCAAATAAAATTAATCTTTTTATTTATTTCTTTCTTTTTACATTAAATATTTTTACATACATAAAAATAAACAAAACTTTTTTGCATATTCATATTATTTTGTATATTTATTTAATTTGTTTATTTAAATATTAATCATTTGTTATTTGATTCAATTTGGATGTAATAGTAAAACTAGAGTTTTAATTTCTTGTCAAGTAATCCTCATTCAAAATTGTATCCCCCTCCCCATAATCATGTTGTAATAGTGGTAGATTTATTTTACGCGTTTACGCTTTCAATTATGCCATGATTAGATATTAGGGTTTGTATGCAAAAATCCAAAATCAACAAATAGCTTGACTAATGCAAAGACAAAAATACATGAAAATCAACACACAACGCACACTTGCACCCCTAGGGCTACATCCACTTGTTGCCTTAAAAATGGGTCATGTTATGCATGTTGGGTACTTTGGCAAAACAAAAACAAAACAAAAGATCATAGTCCCTCGATGACGCTATTTTGGTTGCCTAAACAAAATGATCAAGTCCCTCGGAAAATTGCCAAAAATACTTAACACAATTGCTATCAAGGTCTATACGATGACCCGTGCCTGTCCCGTTTAACATTCTAATACAAGGTTGTTTACCAAATATAATGGTAAAACAACACTGTCAAAAGGGTTAAAAATGTGTAGGAAATACCTTTGAGTAAAATAGGGTAGATAACTCTTAGTTACTTGATCAAAACTTGCAAAACATCCTTGCTATTTTCAAAAACACTTCACAACACAATTTCAAAACATTTCCCAAAAACAAACTTTCAAACATTGAAATATTTTCAAAAGACAATACATCTTTGTATACATTCAAACAAGAATCATTATAAAGGTTGCCACAACGATGGCCTCTTTTCAAAACATCTTTCAAAACCACACACAAAGTACCATTTCAAACAATTGGAAAAGCAAAGCAAGTGATCTAAACAAGTAACTAAGAGCCCATGGATAACCATGGATGAAAAGGGTGCTTGCACCTTCCCTTTTCATAATCTACTCCCAGAACCCAAGAAAACATCTCAAAGGTCTTTCCCGTGCTTTTTAACCTTTCCTTAGGATAAAATAAAAAGTCGGTGGCGACTCTTGCTAAACCGAAACATTTGCGAACACAAAACACAAAAACCTCAAGTCAGTTCTCCCACCGTATCACAGAACTGGAGACTCTGCAGGGGATTTCCTAAAAGTGGAGTAACCTTAGGGTTTAGATCACCTTTACATGCTTATCTTGTTTGCTTTGATTGCTTTACATTTGGTTCTCTTGTTTGGGTTTGAATCCTCCACCCGGATTTTTGGGAAACATTCATAGGTAAATATCAATACGTTGTGGAAATTGTGTGGGGTATACCGACATGGTTGAAGCAATAGCTATATTTGTGCGACATATTTGTGGGTACCGGTAGCCTTTGAGTCAATCAAAGAGAATACGGGGCCGCTGAGTAATGTCATGAAGCACTAATGAACTCTTAGAACCTTACTTGACCATCTTGGCCTTTTTTAGGGGTAGTGAGATGACCGGCTTTGGTACAGTCCGAAGTTGGTAGATACTCAATACTACACTCATTGAGGGTTGTTTTCTTGGAATATTTCGGTCTCCAGTTAAGTGGCTAAACTGAAATAATGAACACAGAAAATAATCCAATGATATTGAGCTCCTTAGAACCCGGTTACCATTTATAGGACATGTTGAGTCAATTAACTTCAAGAGGGTACTTACCTATGAAACCTCATGCAAGCCTGAAACTAGGATCTTGTGTGATTTGCTTGTACATATACTTGTGCATACATCATGAACATCATAAAGCATCATATGCATCCACTAACCATTTCAAGGGTTTGGATCTTCATCTTTGTTCTTGTTTTGTAGGTCATGGAATCTCTTCGCAGGAAAACAATTCAAGTCAATCTTGTGAGAATCCCTCCTCAACTCAAGGAGCTTACTTCCAAGATTCCAGAGAATTCTCCCTTCAGTGAAAGACATGGTAGACTTCTCAACTTGGTCAACTCCAACATTGAAGAAGACATGGTGAAAGTCCTCTTCCAGTTCTTTGACCCCCTACACCATTGCTTTACATTTCCTGATTACCAACTAGTACCTACTTTGGAGGAATTTTCTCTATTCCTGAGGATTCCTATTCTCCATCAACTACCCTACAACGATACGGAAAGAGAACCAAAACCTGAAGATGTTGCTCAAGCCTTACACTTGCAACCATCTGATATCAAAGGTCATTGGGAAACCATAAGTGGTGTCAAGGGTTTCTTGGCAAAAATTTTGTTTGAGAAGGAACAAGACTGCTGGAATTCTCTAGATCTGCAAGCTTTTAAAGAGATTGCAGCACTCCTCATCTATGGGTTGGTCTTATTCCCAAACCCTGATCAGCTTATAGATGTGAATGCTGTCAAGATTTTCATATCTCAGAATCTTGTGCCTACATTGCTTGGGGATATCCTACACTCATTTCACACACGAACAATGAGGAAAAGAGGTGTTCTCGTATGTTGTACTCCTCTTTTGGAAAGGTGGTTTATTTCTCACCTTCCCCAATCAGTTTTGAAGAATGATCAGGGTTTAAGGTGGTCACAACGGTTGATGACCCTCACACATTCTGATGTTCATTGGTGTTCTCAGTCCAGAGAAAATGTCATCATCATTGATCGTTATGGAGAATTCCCTAATGTCCAACTACTTGGCATTAGGGGAGGCATTACCTACAACCCTTGTTTAACTCTGAGGCAATTTGGGTATGCCCGAAGGGATGGCCCTCATGATATGCTGATTCCTGACTTGATTTTTGATTTCGACAACAACGCTCAAGGACTTCGACAAAGGTTTATCCGAGCATGGAGGATGTCCAACAAAGTGGATAGTAAGACACTGGGACACAAGAATTCCATCCCTCTTGAGCCTTATCTCAAGTGGGTACGAACCCGCGCCCAGAGTCTTATGATGCCTTATCCCCACATTCTCCCTGTGATCAAAGAGCCTGTTATGGAAGGAGGGGTTCCATACACCCTCCTACATCCAGACATGCCAACATCATTGGAAGAATTGCAAAAGAGTTAGATACAACTCAAGGAAAAACGAAATACTTTTGAAGCCAGCTTCTATGCCAGTGAGAAGAAGTTTTTGGAACTTACCCGCCGACTTCACGAAGAAGAGACTCTTAACAACTACATCGCGCCAAAGAGGATGCACAACGTCTTTTTACATTAAGAATTTTGTAATATTCTGCCCATGGGGCATTTATGTACTAACAAATTTCTTCTCATTAATATGACGTGTGTTCTTTTTGTTTGCAACAAATTTGAATTTCTGAATCCTTGAATGCATTACATGAATAACATATCATTCATCATATGCATAAAACAGGTCTTCACACCAGGTTTCCTTATCTTTCTGCTGTTTATTTCAGCAAGATGGATATAGAGCAGACGGTCAAAGATCTGTAAGCACAAAATTCTCAGTTCCAACAACTCCTCATGACCTTGGCAAAGGGTCAAGAGGATCTTAAAGCACTGTTAGAGAAAGAGAAGGAAAAAGACAACGAGAAAAAGAAGAAAAGAATTGGTGTGGCCACTATGGGAAGAAGGTTTGAGAACCAGGCTAGAAGGGTCCTCGAGTTCCCCTCGACGTCTGACGAAGGGGTTGGTAAAGGTAAAGGAGTTGCAATGCCCTCCGAGTCTGAAGCTGAAGAGGAAGAAGAAGAAGAAGAGGAAGAGGATTACTCCGAACAGTAGTATCCTCATGCAGACGATAAGTATAAGAATCTAGAGGACCGACTGGCAGCCATGGAGGTACAAAGGGTACTTGGGCTATATTTCGAAGAACTAGGGTTGGTTGTTGGGATCGTCATTCCCCCCAATTTTAAAGTGCCTACATTTGCTAAATACGACAGTTTGTCCTATCCGAAGATGCATTTGCGGTCCTACGTCAGGAAGATCCAACCTCACTCTTATGATAAGGATCTGTGGGTCCACTTTTTTCAAGATAGTTTGTCGGGTACGTAATTAGACTGGTTCTATCAACTTGAGAGATCTGATGTTCATAATTGGGAAGATTTAGCTGCTGCTTTCTATCGACAATACCAATACAATGCAGATTTAGTGCCTACTCGTACTCAACTATGGAGTATGGGTATGGTCTCTAATGAGGGATTTAAGGAATATGCTCAGAAGTGGCGGGATTTAGCTGGAAGGGTGCAGCCACCATTGTCGGATAGAGAGCTGGTTAATATGTTTTTGGGGACCCTGTTAGGTCTTTAATCACTTGATCGGGAGCTCATCTGCAGGGTTCACCGAATTAATTATGACGGGTGAAAGAGTCGAAGTTGGCATTAAGAGTGGTAAAATTCAGAAGGATGCATCCGCTTCCACTGCTATCAAGAAGACCTTCCCAGCCAAGAAGGAAGTTTCTGCTGTTCACACCCAGAGAAATCAAGGGAGAATAGAGCGTCGACCAGCGGTGGGGGCTGTGATGATCCAGAACTCCTCAGCCGATCAACCTCGAAGCAGTCAACCTAGAGCTAACCAACAAAGGGTAGAAAGGCCACAACGGCAATTCACCCTGATCAATATGACACCGGCTCAGGTCCTCCCTCATCTATTAAAGTTAAACCTTACCAACTTGAAAGAAGCACCGAAAAACCCAAATACCTCTTCTCCTTATTATCATTCCAATGAGAAATGTGCATATCATTCAGACAGTGTGGGGTACGACATCAACAACTGTTGGGCCCTTAAAAACAAGATCCAAGATTTGATAGATGCTAAGGAGGTAGAGTTTGATGCTCCCGAAAACCCTAATGTGTTATCCGCTCCTATGCCAAAACATGGTCATAATGTCCATGCTATTGTAGAAGACCTTCATGTTACCACTGTTGATGACTTAATGACTCACTTGCCAATGATCAAGATGAATCTGTTAAAAGCCGGGATTTTCCCGGGCTGTAAAAAAGATTGTTACTTTAGTTCAACCTTGCAATCCGACTGTCCGCTGTTGAAATCAGGCATCTAACGCCTGATGGATACTCAAGAGATCCTCTTTCAGAAAACTCTTGTTGCTACTATCACTCATGTTACTCCTGTTACTCCAATCAATGATGTTGCTATAATCACCATTTCCGACAATCTTTCCAAGACCTGCAAAAGGCCTGTTAAGATTACGCCTGATCCAAAGTTTGTACCGCTGAAGATTACCATGTCGGGGCCTATCCCATATAAGTCCAACAAGACGATACCGTGGAATTATGGGGGAGAGATCTTCTACCATGGTGTCAAGCAGATCGAATCAGCCGAAGACAATTCCGATGAAGAAACTCTTGATGTAGGAAATATTGCGGGGACAAGTAAGATCACTCGTAGCGGAAGAATCTTCTCTCCGAAGATTGCTCCTCCACGGGAAGTCTTCGGAACCTCAAGTGCTCTTGTTCCTGTCAAGATATTTGTGCGAAGTCCAGTGATCGAAGAAATTGTTACTCCTGAAGTTATACCCTCTGTTGTTACTGCTGATAAAGGTAAGGGGATCTAAGAAGCGCCCGTCAGGATGAGGGCTCAGACTTTGGTTATCCCCGAGACTACCCAAAAGGAGATGGAGGAGATTTTAAAGATAATTAAGAAGAGCGACTATGATGTCGTAGAGCAGCTGGGGCAAACCCCTTCAAAAATCTCTATGCTGGCTCTATTACTCTGTTTTGCTCATGCCAAAGCCTTGATCAAATTCCTGAAGACGGCGCACGTGCCTCAAGAAACTTCGGCGGATCAGTTTCAAGAGTGTGTAGCCAGCCTTACAGCCGACAATGGTCTTGGCTTCTCTGATGTCGATCTGACATCTAAAGGAAGAAAGCATAATGATGCGCTGCATGTTTCGGTAGAGTGCAGAGGAACTACACTTGCTCATGTTCTGGTTGATACCGGATCATCTTTAAATGTCCTACCAAAGAAAGCGTTGGACAGATTGGACTGTGAAGGTTTGACCCTAAAGCCCAGTAATATCATTGTTAGAGCCTTCGACGGTTCTAAGAGGATGGTTCACGGAGAAGTGGACATCCCAATTAAGGTAGGAATAGAATTTTTCAACTCTACTTTTTATGTGATGGACATCCGTCCTTCATATTCATGCTTGTTGGGAAGGCCATGGATCCACAACGTTGTGGCAGTCACTTCCTCTCTACACCAGATGCTCAAGTACCCAGTTCAGGGTAAGATCATAACAGTTAATAGTGAGGAGGAGTATATGATAAGCCACCTTAACTCTTTCTGCTACGTGTAGTTAGATGGTGAGTTCATAGAAACACCTTTCCAACACTTTGAAGAGGTTTCTCCTGAAGTTGCGGTAGCCAAGACAATGACTGATGTGCCCATCATTACCAAACCTGTGTCCCGGATGTCATCCCTTAAAGATGCGGAGGCTGTGATCAAGGAAGGAGGAAGTACGGTGTGGGGTCAACTGCCAGATTTTCCTTACAAGACAGATAAGTTCGGATTGGGTTTCACTGCTGCTAGCCAGAAAGTTGTGCGTCGCTCTCGGGCTGGAGGACCACCCTTAAAGATCACTCATCATGGAATTCATGCTTTAGAAGATGATAAAGAAGAAAGAAATTTTGAAGACTGGATCTTTCCAACCATTGAAGGAGGACTGAACAACTGGGAGGCAAAAGACTTCGTCCCCATTACTTTCATCAATCATTAATTTATCTTTTGAACATTTATGTTGGTCTATAATAACTTTCAAACAATTCGTACACTCTTTTGTCTTGTGCCTTTCCCGGGGCACATATGTCCATTTGTAAGGGTTTTGATTCTTCATTTTCATATGCCATTTTTAATGAATCATGGATGTTTTCATCTATAAACTTTTGTGTTCATTTTCTTTCCTTTTACATTTTATTTTGTTTAAGGATGGCTATCCCTTACACACACACACACACTCACAAAATGCAGGTACCCATCCACTCCGGATTCCATGGGTAACAATTCTGCCGTGGCCTTCAGCAACTCTAAAGATCTGGTCAATCATGCCGAGTACGAAGGTGGTGAAGACTGTGAAGTGCCTGGAGTGTTGGCTAGACTTTTGCAACAAGAAGAAAGGGCTACTCTGCCCCATGAAGAGTTGTTAGAGACTATCAATTTGGGTACTTCCAAAGACAGAAAAGTGGTTAAAGTGGGTGCCAACCTGGAGCCAAATGTCAAAGAGCGCTTAGTTCAGTTGTTGAATGAATTTGTTGAGATCTTCGTCTGGTCCTATGAAGACACGTCGGGACTGGATATAGATATTGTGGTTCACTGTCTCCCTACAAGAGAAGACTGTCCACCAATCAAACAGAAAGTCCACCGAATGAGTCCT
This sequence comes from Vicia faba, assembly GCA_948472305.1. NCBI lineage: Eukaryota > Viridiplantae > Streptophyta > Magnoliopsida > Fabales > Fabaceae > Vicia > Vicia faba. The sequence goes on from OX451736.1 coordinate 359,615,211, forward strand.
GACATGTCCGAAAAGATCAAAGCTAAAGTGATGAAGCAGTTCAATGCTGGCTTTCTGGCTGTTACTTCCTATCCATAATGGGTTGCTAACATCGTGCCCGTACCTAAGAAGGACGGTAAAGTCAGAATGTGTGTGGACTACAGAGACTTAAACAGGGCTAGCCCTAAAGATGATTTTCCACTACCACACATTGACATCTTGGTTGACAACACAGCTCAACACAAGGTACTCTCTTTCATGGACGGGTTTTCAGGGTACAACCAGATCAAAATGGCCCCCGAAGACATGGAGAAGACTACTTTTGTTACGCAGTGGGGTACCTTCTGCTATAAAGTGATGCCATTCGGACTGAAGAATGCCAGGAGCAACCTATCAGCGAGCCATGGTAGCTTTGTTTCATGACATGATACATCATGAAATTTAAGTCTACGTAGACGACATGATAGCCCGTTCACAAACAGAAGAAGAACACCTCGACCATCTGCAAAAGCTGTTTGTCAGATTGAAGGAGTATAAGCTCAGACTGAACCCTAGCAAGTGCACTTTCGGAGTCAGGTCTGGTAAACTTTTGGGATTCATCGTCAGTAACAAAGGCATCGAGGTTGATCCTGCCAAAGTCAAAGCTATACAAGAAATGCCTGCCCCACGCACTGAAAAGGAGGTCAGAGGTTTCTTGGGACGCCTAAACTACATCACAAGGTTCATCTCTCACCTAACATCTACCTGTGAGCCAATCTTCAAGCTATTGAAGAAAGATCAGGTGGTTGAATGGAATGATGACTGTCAAGCTGCTTTCGATAAGATCAAGGAGTATTTGCTGGAACCTCCTATCTTGATGCCACCCGTCGAAGGAAGGCCATTAATCATGTATCTGACTGTTTTGGATAATTCAATGGGTGCGTACTGGGCCAACATGACGAGTCTGGTCCAAAAGAGCATGTCATTTATTACCTTAGCAAAAAGTTTACTGACTGTGAGACTCACTACTCACTGCTCGAGAAAACTTGTTGCGCTTTGGTATGGGTTGCTCGCCGGCTAAGGAAGTATATGTTGACACATACCACTCTGCTGATTTCAAAAATGGATCCGATCAAGTATATCTTCGAAAAGTCTGCTTTATCTGGAAGAATCGCTAGATGGCAAATGATCCTGACTGAGTACAACATCCAGTACACAACCCAAAAAGCAATAAAGGGGAATGTACTAGCTGACCATCTAGCTCATCAAGCTGTCGAAGATTACCAATCCATGAAGTTCGACATCCCCGACAAAGACATTATGATATTGGACAACATTGAAAGTAACGGACCGTATGACGGACCTGAACAAGGATCCCGATGGACCCTATACTTTGATGGTGCTTCAAATGCACTTGGCAACGGTATCGGCGCGGTACTTATCTCTCCACAAGGTTGCCATACACCTTTCACTGCTAGACTCTGCTTTAGCTGCACCAACAATATGGCCGAGTATGAAGCCTATATCTTTGGTCTCAAGGCTGCTATTGATTTGGGAATCAAATCATTGATTGTATTTGGGGACTCAGCTTTGGTTATCAGTCAAATCAAAGGAGAGTGGGACACTAAACATCCTAATCTTATCCCATACAAAGAACACGTCCTGACATTGTTACCTCATTTCGAGCAGATTACCTTCGAGCACTTCCCGCGAGAAGAAAATCAGCTAGCGGATGCTCTAGCTACAATGTCTTCCATGTTTAAACTCAACTGGGATAATGAGGCTCCCCAAATCACCGTCGAGCGAATGGACGAACCTGCGCATTGTCATGAGATTAATACCGAAGAAGTAGTGGAACAACCCTAGTTTCATGAAATCAAAAGGTATCTCAAGACTCGAGAATACCCTGAAGGAGCTTCAGTCAACGACAAAAGTTCTTAAGGAGATTTGCTGCCAAGTTCTTCCTGAGCAATGGTATCCTATATAAGCGCAGCCATGATTGTGTTCTGCTTCGTTGTGTGGACAAGGTGGAAGCTGAGCAGATCATGACTGAACTGCATAGTGTCACATTTGGCACCCACTTGAGCGGACATACGATGGCTAAGAAGATTCTAAGGGCAGGCTACTACTGGTCTACCATGGAAGCTGACTGTCATCAATACGCTCGTACTTGTCACAAATGCCAAGTCTATGCTGACAAGGTACATATCCTCTAGTTCCTCTCAATGTCCTAACAGCTCCTTGGCCATTCGCAATGTGGGGAATCGACATGATTGGAGAGATCAAGCCTACGGCATCTAATGGACATCGCTTCATCCTGGTAGCTATTGATTACTTTACCAAGTGGGTCGAAGCAGCTTCCTTCGCCTCCGTTACAAAGAATGTGGTTGCCCGCTTCATCAAGCAGAACCTCATATGCCGGTATGGTATCTTCGACAGGATCATCACAGACAATGGTACAAACCTGAATAACACTGTGATCACCGCTCTGTGCGAGCAGTTCAAAATTCAACATCACAATTCATCTCCCTATCGGCCAAAGATGAGCAGTGTTGTTGAAGCTGCGAACAAAAATATCAAGAAGATCATTCAAAAGATGACAGTCACCTACAAGGACTGGCATGAGATGTTACCATTTGCTCTACATGGATATCGTACCGCGGCGCGTACTTCAACCGGGGCAACCCCCTTTTCTTTGGTATATGGCATGGAAGTTGTTTTACCTATGGAAGTTCAGATCCCTTCCTTGAGGATTATGAAGGATGTTGGTTTAAGTGAAGACGATTGGATTCAGACCCGGCTTGATCAACTTAACTTGATCGATGAGAAGCGACTTACTGCTATTTTTCATGGTCAGACGTATCAAAAACGGATGATCAGGGCCTTCAATAAGAAAGTCAGACGTCAGGTATATCAAGTCAGAGATCTTGTAATCAAGCGGATCATCTTGTCGCAAAGTGATCCCTGGGGCAAGTGGACTCCTACCTTCGAAAGACCATTTTTTATCAAAAACATCTTTTCTGGTGGGGCTATGATTCTAACCACCATGGACGGCGACGACCTGCCGCACCCTGCGAACGCAGACATAGTCAAAAGATACTACACATAAACGACCCGACAAGTCGAAAACCCGAAAGGGAGACCTGGGCAAAAATGGGCATCCCAGTGAATCGAAAACCCGAAAGGGCGGTTCAGGAAAAAATTAGGGATAAATAAAAAAATTTGTACACCCGGCAAGTTGAAAACCCGAAAGGGAGACTTGGGAAAAAAGGGTTTCCTGGTGGATCGAAAACCCGAAAGGGCGGTCCAGGCAAAAGTTAGGGAATTAAAGCGTATGACTATGTCTCGTCGGATCACTTTAAGGACAATCTCGTCACATACAAGCTCCAAGATTCTGATCAACCCGATCATCTGCGAACGAAGCAACGAATGGACAAGATACTCAGAGTTGTGAAGGCTATAGCAGAATGGGAACCCCATGGAATTGTTACACATAGCCATCTTTCTTTGTATAAATTTTTCTCATTTTTTATGACAACATTCTCTTACTAGGATGTCTGTCTCCTTTGTACAAAATACTTACAAAAAGTTAATACAAAGATACTTCAAAGTGCAGAAATTTGTTTGCCTTTTCTTTCTTTTTTTACACCTGTGTTTTATTTGAAAACGTCCAATGATTTGTTAAATGAGCATATGCATTTGAATATAATCACTGCTTACAAATAAAATGAAATGAGAAAGGATAATTACTGATAGGTTGAAAGTATAGGAAAATGTCTTTAGGCTATTCCAGAGGAAATCCCCGGCAGTACATCATCCAGGTCCTCAACAGAGTTGAAGCTTTGAAATGCACATCCCCAGCGGAGTTAAGTTTCAAAATTCCCATCAGAGCTAAGTTTCTAAACTCCCAATCCCCAGCGGAGCCAAAAGACTATGAACTACAAACTCCCAGTGAATATGAAACTTTCTTCCTCAACGGAATCCAAAACTTCAACCTCTAAACCCCGGTGGAGTACTATCCAACTTCCTATGATTCTCAAGTAGAGTGGCATACAACCCAAGCTTTTGAAAAATTCTCCAACAGGATAAACATTCTCCCCAGAGTTATTTCCCAACAGAATAAAGATTCTTGTCCTCATTTCTCTAGTTGAAGCCTCCCAGGTTTTAATTCCCCAATAGAGATCGTCGGAGTTGTCCTTATTTCCCCAGGAAGGTCATGAAGGATTCTCAATTCCCCACAAGTCACCAAGGATTTTCAATCCTCAGCAGTATCCCAAAAGACGTTCTCAGTCTCAACAATCAAAGGTTTTGAATCTCCAGCAGCAGTCAAGGGTTTATTTCCCCCGACAGCAGTCAAAGATTTCATTATCTCCAGCTATCAAGGATTTATTTTCCTCAGCAGACGGCTACTCAGCTTACATACGCATCCATTACATTCATATATCATAAACATGGATAGAACACATTTTATTGCATCATACATGTCATGCAACATAACTTTGTGTATGTTTTAGCTAACATTTTACCTTTTTCAGGATAAGATTAAAAGCTACCTCTAACAAATGTTCAAAGATCTCAGATACAGTACAAATACGCTCTAAGACATGGAAGTCATTCTGCTACTCATTCAGGTCTCGTATTTCAGATACAGTATGGATACACCCTAAACACGGCGGTCATTCTACTACTCAATCAGGCTTCAGTAATTAGATACATACTAGATACGCTCCAGACACGGAAGCCATTCTATTTCTCATCCAGATTCAACTATCAACTTCAGGTTCAGATACATTCTAGACACGGAAGTCGTTCTGTCACTTGCCCAGATCCCAGTTACAGTACGGATGCACTCCAGACACGGAAGTCATTCTGCTACTCATACAGATCTCAACTTCAGATACAGTCCAGATATGCTCCAGACACGGTTGCCATGCTGTCACTCATTCAAACCTATTCCCCAGCCCAGAGATACTCCAGACACGGATGTCTTTCTGTCGCTTATTTAGATTTCAGATTTCGGATACAATACAGATACACTCCAGACACGACAGTCATTCTGATACTCATTCAAGAATCAAATATGGTTACAGCTCGGATACGCTCCAGACACGGACGCCATTCCTTTTGCTCATACGAATCCAGTCTCCAGATACAACTCAGATACGTTCCAGACACGGATACCATTCTGACGTTCATTCTCCTGATTTTCAACAAACAATTTTGGATGGCGTCTTTAAGCCCATCTCCAGCAAGATTCTACCATCTCCAAATGGAATCTTTAAGCCTATTCCCTCAGCTACATTCGTACGAGTGCAAATTTACGGGCACTCTAGTATCCAATCATCTTTCACCTTCGAGTCACGAAAGGCCAAACTCGCCAATCTAACTCTTCAGGTTCACGAAGATTGACTAGGGGAAACTGTTGTACCCCAAAATTTTCCCTCTCATTTTATCAACATTTCTCATCACAAGGCTCTTTGAACTCAAGATCAAGCTAGGTTTTGCATTGCTCAAGACATCTCCTTGCATTGTTGACCTAAATTAGGGTTTGAGTTTGCACAGGGATTTTTTAACTTACAATGCCCAAAATTACTTTCATACCTCATGTTGGACTTATAAGTTTTTCCATACCAAGTTTCAAGCCTTGAATCAAATTTTTACCCAGTCAATTGGACAGTTGACCTATAAATCAGCTGTATTGGGCAAAAAGTCAATTGTGGCCAATTTACAGTCAAACCTCATAAATTTTGACCCACATCAACATTATAAACTCATATGAACCATTTGATAAAGTTCGGACCACAACTCCACAAGAAATTTGATCAGATCACCAAAAGGGCAAAATGGTCATTTTTAGGGTTTTGACTGCACAAGGGCAATTTCTGACTTTTGACCTGGCCAATGGCAAAAGGGGTTCAAGAATGGATTCAAGGACTCAATGGCATAATCTTGACCTATTCACAAGGTTCAAAAGACCTTAATTGCATTGGATTGACAGATGAATTTTTCAGTCAACTGATCAAATTTTGACTGTACACTGAAAAGTCAAACTTTGACTTTTTGGTCAAAATCAAGTACCAAGGGTCATTTTTCATCAAAATGTGTCAAAACATGAAACTTGTTCATTAATAAACCCATTTTTGCAAATTAGGGTTTAAAGTTGAAAATTTTCATAACTTAGAATTTTTCTAAGTTATGAAATTTTCTTAATTTTTCCTAACTTTGCCCAACATTTTCACCATGATGCAATTGGATTCAAACAAAACTTCCAACATGAAAGTTGTAGTCATCCACAAATTCTACAACTTTTATTCACAAAGTTTTCCAAAAAGAATCTTGGATCTCAAGTTATGATTTTTGGAACAAGGGTCCCAAAAACTTTTAACTTAGAGAAATTTTGCCCTAATTTAGGCAGGATTTTGACCTATCTTCATGGCCATTTTTCACATCGTTCCACTTGGAATCTCAAATTTCATTTCAAAGATGGAATGTAGAGCATGTTGCAAGCTTTCCAAAATGTCCAAGAACTCTCCAAACTCATTTGTGGTTATAGAGAATCGAAGGCTTGAAGTTAGCATAAACTCACTTTTCATCCATGGCATGTTCATTGTGATACAAGTTACAAATTTAAATCAGCTTGCTTTGCACTAGATTACAGGCCTCAAAACCATTCCACACTCAATAATTAAACGCAAATCCATTTGTCTAAGGCATTGTTTTGGTCATTAGGGCATTGCATACAAGATTAATCCCTAAATGGTAAAAGGTACATTACCATTTTTGCAAAAGTATGCTTTATGTCAAAACCACAATCTTTGAGCATTGGTCCAGATCTTATACAGAAAATCAAATCCACAAATTAGAGGGGCCAAGATCAGAGGGTGCAAGCATATGGATAGCCTGTACAGGCCTGTTTCACATCACTTCACACACTTTGCTTCATAACCAAGAAGTTTGTCCAGAACACATGAACTAGAACATATGTGAAAACCAACCTTTGCAAGCATTTGAGACAACTTTCTCACATCCCTTTGAACCAGAAACATGACCCTTTGAGCCCTCAAACATCCCATAGCTTAAAATTACCTTCCATTGGCAAAACAGGGCAGCATCTGCAACTTGACTTCCATAGCACAATTTGCTCGTGCGTTTTGCCCCAAACCTGTTCAAACACCTTCTATTCAATCCATCCAAGCTATCCCAAACCTTAAACACCAACTGTAACTCCATTTATAGGGTTTGCCATTTTCATTTTGAGCTTATGCAGGTTGAGTTCTGTAGGCTTGTTCAAGTGCATTCAAGGCAAGCTAGACATTGGAGAGGGTCAAGTGAAGTTCAAGCAAGCTCCCAGACATCGCAGGCCTTGTTGAAAAGCTCCACATTGCCATACACGAAGTTAGCTGAAACAGGTTCTTATCAACTTCCTATCTCTCTATTTAGGAACATTTAGACTTAGGTTTGTGAATAAGAAATGTAGTATTCATTGCCATGAAGCTGTACATATGCTCAGTTTTCATTTTTATTAAGCATGCTAAGAGAATTTGATCCATGAATTTCCTGAAAAAAACTAGGTTAGATTTTAGGGCCAGAGAAATTCTCTCTGGTCTTTAAGAGTTAGGACAAGTTTTTTATATGGTTGAATTCGTCTTGAAGAGCTCTACAACTTTGATGTTATGTGTTTTTGCACTAGAGCTCGTATGCAGGATGTTCATGTTTGGTACAGGCGCGCGCGTTTTTTTGAAGAACAGAGGCTGAAGATGAAGTGTGGTGGGTTGGGCTTGGTCCTGGCTCACTATTGACACCCCCCCTTTTACTTTTTGCACCCCCTGGCCCATTTCTTCATACTTTTGTATTTTTCCATTTTATTTTCATTTCTTATTTTGTTTTCTTATTTTCTAAATATAAAAATACCCAAAAAATATTTTAATAATTTTTTACATTTATTTTATATTTTATTTTATTTCTTTCTAACATGAAAAAAAAATTTAATTAGTATATATATTTCTATTTATTAAAAATTTGAAAATAATATAATTATACCTTTTATTTTTATTCTTTTATTTACACTCAAAAATATTATTCTAAATATATTTTTATTTTTGTATATATATTATTTTATTTTTATTATATAATTAACATAATTAATATATATATATATATATATATATATATATATATATATATATATATATATATATATATACTTTTATTTTATTTAATGGATACTTTAGAATAAAAACATAAAAATACTATACTTTTATTTTTATTATTATTTATACTTAAAAAATACTTTTTCTAAATATATTTTATTTTTTTTATATTCACCATTTTATTTTATTGTATATAAATAATATGATTAATATATTTATTTTCTTAAAGAAAATTAGGGTTTTACCCTTAACCAAATAAAATTAATCTTTTTATTTATTTCTTTCTTTTTACATTAAATATTATTACATACATAAAAATAAACAAAACCTTTTTGCATATTCATATTATTTTGTATATTTATTTAATTTGTTTATTTAAATATTATTCATTTGTTATTTGATTTAATTTGGATGTAATAGTAAAACTATGGTTTTAATTTCTTGTCAAGTAATCCCCATTCAAAATTGTATCCCTCTCCCCATAATCGTATTGTAATAGTAGTAGATTTATTTTGCACATTTACGCTTTCAATTATGCCATGATTAGAGATTAGGGTTTGTATGCAAAAATCCAAAATCAACAAATAGCTTGACTAATGCAAAGACAAAAATGCATGAAAATCAATACACAATACACACTTGCACCCCTAGGGTTACATCCACTTGTTGCCTTAAAAATGGGCCATGTTATGCATGTTGGGTACTTTGGCAAAACAAAACAAAACAAAAGATCATAGTCCCTCGATGACGCTATCTTGGTTGCCTAAACAAAATGATCAATTCCCTCGGAAAATTGCCAAAAATACTTAACACAATTGCTATCATGGTCTATACGATGACCCGCGCCTGTCCCGTTTAACATCCTAATACAAGGTTGTTTACCAAATGTAATGGTAAAACAACACCGTCAAAAGGGTTAAAAATGTGTAGGAAATACCTTTGAGTAAAATAGGGTAGATAACTCTTAGTTACTTGATCAAAACTTGCAAAACATCCTTGCTATTTTCAAAAACACTTCACAACACAATTTCAAAACATTTCCCAAAAAAAAACTTTCAAACATTGAAATATTTTCAAAAGACAATACATCTTTGTATACATTCAAACAGGAATCATTACAAAGGTTGCCACAACGATGGCCTCTTTTCAAAACATCTTTCAAAACCACACACAAAGCACCATTTTAAACAATTGGAAAAGCAAAGCAAGTGATCTAAACAAGTAACTAAGAGCCCATGGATAACCATGGATGAAAAGGGTGCTTGCACCTTCCCTTTTCATAATCTACTCCCTGAACCCAAGAAAACATCTCAAAGGTATTTCCTGTGCTTTTTGACCTTTCCTTAGGATAAAATAAAAAGTCGGTGGCGACTCTTGCTAAACCGAAACATTTGCGAACACAAAACGCAAAAACCTCAAGTCAGTTCTCCCACCGTATCACAACCTCTATCTCGTGATGGATCATATCATAAAACAAAGCTACCATGGCACGTTGATTGGTTGCCCCGGTGTTCTTTATCCCAAATGGTATAACTTTCTAACAGGAAGTGCTCCACTGTATGACGAAGGTCGTTTTATCCATGTCCTCATGTGCCATTTTGATCTAAATACCCAGAGAAGCCATCCATGAAGTAGAATACCTTATCGTGTGCGGTGTTGTCAACCAGAACATCGATATGGGGAAGCGGGAAGTCATCCTTGGGGCTTGCCCTATTCAGGTCTCTGTAATCCACACACATACGTACCTTACCATCCTTCTTAGGTACTAGAACAACATTGGCAACCCATTATGGATAAGAGGTGACAACTAAGAAACCGACATTGGACTGTTTCATGACTTCAGCCTTGATCTTTTCTGACATCTCGGGCTGCATGCGATGAACCTTCTGTTTCACTGGAGGGCAATCCTCTTTTGTTGGTAGGCGATGAACCACAATATCAGTGTCAAGTCCCGACATGTCTTTGTATGACTAGGAAAAAACCTCAACATAATCATGTAGAATCTGAATTAACCGCTCCTTGACACTATGCTCCAGATCGTCACCTATCTTGACTTCTTTCTTGTTTTCTTCAGTACCCAATTTAATTGTCTCAACCGGCTCTTCATGAAGTTGTATTGCCTTTTCTTCATATTGTAACAGACTGGAAAGTTCTCCTGGTACTTCACAATCTTCCTCATCTTCGTCCTCGGCTTGGTAGATTGGATTTTCGAAGTCATAATGGGAAATAGAAGAACCATTATCAATGAGATCCATAGTGGATGTGGATTTGCAGTTTGATATGTGGGTGTATGTAACAGCATAGCTGTATATTTTTTGATAAAGTAAAAAGGCAGAAAAGAAAAACAAAGAGCGTAAAATTTGTATGCAAAACGTCTAAAGTTTTATTAATGACATATGAAAATGAAGTTATGACCCTCACAAATAGACCATTGTGCCTCGGGTAAGACACAAATCTTTAAAGTTTCAATTGTTCAAACATTACATATCCTCAAAAACAAAAGACAAATTACTCTTGAATAAAAGAGATGGGAATAAAATATTTGGCCTCCCAATTATTAAGTCCACCGCGGATGGTTGGGAAGATCCACTTGCCAAGTTCATAATCACTATCACTGTCTTCCAGAGCATTGACTCCATGGTTGCTGATCCATAATAGTGGTCCCCCGGCACGTGCACGACGAACAACTCTTTGGGCTCCTGAAGTAAAACTCAAACCAAACTTGTCAGATTTGTAGGGAATGTCCAGAAGTTTGCCCTAAATGGTACACCTGCCTTCTTCAACTACTTCTTTGGCATCCCTTAGAGAAGCCATCTTTAGTGGAGGTCTGGTAGCCTTTGGAACACTGGCAGCAGTCTTGGCCGCAACAACTGTTTGCGGAACCTCCTCAAAGTTCTGACAGGGGGTCTCAATGAACTCGCTGTCCATCTCAACATACCTGAAAGAGTTCAGGTGGCTCACCATGTATTCCTCCTCCCCATGGACTATGATAATTTTCCCATTGACTGGGTATTTCAGCAACTGATGCAGGGTAGAAGTAACCGCACCAGCCCCATGGATCCAGGGTCGACCCAATAAACAGGAATAGGACGAGCGAATGTCCATCACATAGAAGGTTGAGTCAAAATTCTAAGTACCAACTTTGATAGGGATGTCCACTTCCCTGTGCACCATTCTTTTGGAACCATCAAAGGCCCTCACTATAATGTTACTGGGCTTCAGTGTGAGTCCTTCACAATCTAACATGTCTAGAGCATTCTTGGGTAAGACATTCAGTGACGAATCCGTATCCACTAGAACATGAGCTAATGTAGTGCTCCTGCACTCAATAGAGACATGCAGGGCATCATTGTGTTTCCTTCCCTTAGGAGTTAAATCAGCGTCAGAAAAACCCAATCCATTATCAGCAGTCAGGATGGCTACGCAATTCTCGAATTGATCAGCAGAGGTCTCTTGAAGTACATGGGCAGATTTCAAGAATTTTACTAAAGCCTTAGCATGGGCTTCAGAGTACAAAAGTGTGATACGGTGGGAGAACTGACTTGAGTTTTGCGTTTGTATTCACACTTGTTCGGTTTAGCAAGAGTCGCCACCGACTTTTTATTTTATCCTAAAGGAAAGGTTAAAAAGCACAGCAAAAACCTTTTGAGATATTTCGTGGGTTCGGGGGGTAGATTATGAAAAGGGAAGGTATTAGCACCCTTTTCATCCATGGTTATCCATGGGCTCTTAGTTACTCGGTTTTTTAGATCACTTGCCTTAATTTTCGATTGCTTTGAAATTGTGGTGTGTGTGTGTGTGTTTTTGAAAATGTTTTTGAAGAAGACGCCTTGTTTTAGGCAACCAATGTAATGACTCGTGTTTGAGTATATACAAAGGTGTGTATCTTTTCGAAAAGATATCTCAAAATATTTTTGGAAGAGTGTTTGAAAGTGTTTGTGGAGTGTGGTTATTTTGAAAAGAAGGCAAGTGTTTTTGCAAGTTGATCTCAAGTAACTAAGAGTTTTGTCTACCCCTATTGTACTCAAAGGTTTTCTCTATGTTTTCAACCCTTTTTAACAATTTTGTTCCACCATTGAATTTGATGGACAATCTTGTGTTAGGATGTTTAACGGGACGGGCGCGGGTCATCGTATGGACCATGAATGCAATGGTGTCAAGTGTCTTTGGCAATTTTGCTTGAAGGGACTTGATCATTTTGATAGGCGACTTTCGAAAGCGTCATCGAGGGACTTATGATCATTTGAATGTTTTGCCAAAGAAACTCGACGTGCAAGCATGGCCCATTTTGGAAGGCAACAAGCGGGATTACCCTAGGGGTGCAAGTGTGATTGTGTATTGATTTCATGTATTTGTCTTTGTATTAGGTTATCTGGCGTTTGATTTTATGTACATACAAACCCTAGGTCTAATCATGGTATAATTTGAAAGCGGTAAATTGCAAGAATTTAAAGTCTACGCTATTAAAAATAGTATCCGGGAGTGGGGGTACAAATTTACAAATGGGGATGAGACTTTAGGAATGTAGTGTCCAATAATTTACAACCAAATCGAATTGCGATAAAAGTGTAAACAATGTATAGTAACGTATAAGAATAGCAATTGTACATGTATAAGATGTAAAGTGTATTGTGTAAGTGTAATTGTTCATGTATGAGAGTTATTTATAAGTTAAGAAAATGTGAATTTTAAAGGTATTATTAAGTATTGTTTAACCTAATAAAAGGAATTAAATATTTTCTTTATTTAATTTTTGTAATCTTGTATATTTCTTTAATATGTACAAAAAGAAAATTTAAGAAAAGAAAAATGTTCTAAGTTTGAAAATTGTTACTTACATTTGATATAAATTTGTATCTTTATATTTTGTGTTTAATATATACAAAAGAATATTTTAATTAAATGTTTAAAATTTAAATTATGTATATTAGAAAAATATATTTTATTGATTATGTACAAATACTTCTAAGAAAAGAAATTGTATTAACTTAAAGAGAAATTATGTATAAATCAAAATAAGTTTTAATAAAAAAAAGTGTTTTAAACAATGTATTTTTATGTATTTTATGTATTAATGTATTAATGTACAAAAGTTTTTAATTGAAAGAAAATGTTTTAAGTTTGAGGAAAAATATATTGTGTTCAAAAATTAGAATTATGTTGTAAAAAAAGTTATATTAATTTATTAACAAAAGAAAATAAAGTATGTTTTATATTCTAAAAAAAAGGGTTTAAGTTTTGTTAAAAAGGAAATGTTTTAGTGTTTTAATTATATTAATTAAACAAGTAAAAAAAGGATGAGGAAAAGAGTTGAATAGGCCAAAAGGAAATTAACCAGAATGGACATGAGGGGGGGTATGCGTTGGCTTTAGAAGTGGGCTTTAGACCTGCTTTTGTGGGGCAAAAGCCCAGCGTGTTTGACACAGAAAAACACCAAGGGGTTTTAATTTGTTTTGTTCATTTGGATCAGACTAGGGTTTGAGATACAGCTCCGTTTTCATTCGTCTTCATTCTTTTTCGTTCGTCAGGCCATCGGAACCACGACATCCTTCCTTGCCTAAGCCAAACAGCGCCATCTCCGTCTTCTCTCCCATGGGTCATTCAGCGACGTGACTCGAAGGTAACGCTTTCTGAGTTAGGTTTTTTCGTTTTTATGTTTCGCTTGGCTTTTTTATTCTGATTTTAGCCTTATTATTATTTGTTGTCGTGGTTGTGGAAAGGAAAGAAAAGAAGAAAAATGCTACCTTTAATTGGAGGGAGGGGAAGGAGACGAATTTGGGAGGCGCTCAGGATGGACGAGGCGGAGGAACAACAGTGGAGACGGTGGCCTGATGATGCGTTGTGGGCTAGCTTGCTTCGTTGGAGAGCCTGGTATCTGTGTCTTTTTCTTTAGGTTTTATGATGCATTCTGAAAACCTAATTTGATGTCACTTTTTTTTTCTCTTCTTGCTTGCTTGCCCTTTTGCTTCTGATATGTATGCTTTAGCCTAATGTGTTGTCTTGATGCTTCTTTATCCTCTCTTCTCTTTGGCTTGCTGAGTATGCTTTTGATGGTTTGAGTATCTCTGAGATACTGAGTTGCCTTGAAAGATTTCTTTTCCCAGTGATGAACAAAGTTCTGAGGGTTTGTGTTGCTTTTCTGAGTATGCTTTTTTCTCTTCCACTCTGTGCCTTGATGCCTTGGTTATTCTGAGTATGCTTATGAGATATGTTGCCTGGGATGATGTTGTGTGATTTTTGTGAATGCTAGCCCAAGGATGAAAATTTTCTGAGGGTTTAGGTTGGTTCTGATGTTTTTAGTTTGATATGCTGAGATATTTTTATGTTGGTTATGGCCTTGTGTGGAAAAACTTCTGGTTTTATTTTCTGAGGTTTGGACAGTTCAAGTTTTGATGTTATTTGGTGGTTAAGACTTGTATGGTCTAGGTTTCAAGCTGGACAGTTTGCATTGTTTTCTTACAGGTTTGAGCTTGTTGTGTCTTTAAGGCTAGGCTTGACAGGTTTGTTGTGAGGTTTCTATGCTTTTTGTGAACTGGTTTTTTAGCAGGTTCAGGACTTGTGTTTACTGAGTTTAAACACAGGTTTTAGGCTTATGAGGTTTAAGCTTATGGCTTAGCAGGTTGTTGGTTTGGAGCTGGAGGCTGGAAGGTTTTTTTGACAGGTTATGGGGCTTTTGTGTTTGCTTCAGACAGGTTATGGCCTTACTGGTTTTTTAGGCTTCAGGCAGGTTGGGTGTTTTTGTTGGACACAGGTTTGGTCCTTGAATGGTTCAGCTCGAGGCTTTGGCTTGCTCTCAGCTTTTTGCTTTTGTGATTTTTTTCGCCCCTTTTACTGTGTTATGAACAGGTTGTTTTATATTTTGTTTCTCATGCCTAAAGCCTAAGCCTGCAAAACCTGTACCTCTTTTCTCTTCTCTCTCTCTTCAGTACAATTCAAAACAATAAAAAAATGTTTGTGTTTGTACCTTTCTGAAAAAGCAAACAACTGGGAAATGATGACTTGAAAACCTTGCTTGCACTTCTAACATTTCTCTGCATACTTTCTACTTTCCTGATATTTGTATATCTTCTTTTGACAGCTTTGATGGCCTTTTGTACTTTGACATCCTTTGGGCAACTTTTGTTTAGTTGGACATTGGAACTTTATAGTTCAGTTTGGACTTTTATACATGTTCATGCAGTTTTGACAAATTTGTGCATTTTTGACTTTGTGCATTCATTTTCACCCTTCTTTGTGAACCGGGAGAAATCCCGTGATTTGCAGAGAGGGCTAACTGATCCCGGCCGTTTGCTTTTAATGATGAACTCTATATCTGTCTGTCTCTTTAAATATTTATCTGTTTCTAACTTTTCTTCTTCTTTTTTTTGCAGACAAAAATTGAATGGAGAGGATTTAGCAACAGATGAAGAATGAAGAATTGAAGATTTAGAAACAATTAGGATAGTCTTATTTTAAATTTAATTATTGTAAAATTATTATTGTAAACAATTTGTAAACAAAACAATTGTACAAATAAATTAAAGATAAATAAAAACTCTTTTTTTTTATCCAATTAATTCTTTTCTTCTTTTCACTTGTTTACTTTATTATCTATAATTCTTTAAATTAAAATAATTGAAAATAAATTCCAACTATTTAATCTTAGAATAATAAATAATTAAATAAACATTGCTTCAGCATTGATCAATTAAACTTGGCGCTTCCAACGTCCAAAGCAAAACAACAATCAATCACAACAACTGTCCAGACGTATTTTCTTTTTATTGACTTTAATCAAACACTGCAAATTCAAACCCAATGCATCCTTTCACTGATTTAGTCACACAATGCGAATTCCATCCAAGTGCATTTTTTACTGATTAAGTCAAACAATGCGAATTCAATCCAAATCTCGGAATATCTTGCAAAGCATCGTAGAATTAAATCTTTCTGAGGAATCGTGCATGAAAACCCTAATTCCTGATTAAATGCCAAAGAAGCGTTCGCCTGATCGAAGTTGAGTCAAAATCAACCAAAACTCTAAGCAAACTGTTTGAAATGTTCTAAACCCCTCAAAACTAAAGAAAACCCTAATTTTGTCTGACTGACGAGAAAAGCCTGTTTGACAAATCAGGAAACGCCTGAAGCTGTGATTTCTTGAGGAAAAATGCGAGGGCAAATTTTGGGGTACAACAAAAAGTAAGGCCAACATTGAGATTTTTGAAGGGGTCTTCCCCAACTGCTCCACGACATTATAATCACTTTTCTTGATTATCTTCAGTATCTCTTCCATTTCCTTTTTAGAAACCTCGGGGATGACTTCTTTGTGTACCTTCGTTTGGACAGGATAAACCAATACCTCTTTGCCCCGAGTCTCGGTCAACTCAGCAGCAGGGATAACAACATGGATAACAGTAGGAGTAGCAATGGGAGTACTTCCAGGAGTAGCAGCAGGAATGATCACAGGAGTAGCAACAATATTTGGAGAGATCTCGAGAGAGAAAACTTTTCCACTTCTCATAATTTTGTTGGTCCCGAAGATGTTGTCAATGTCAGGATCAGTATCTTCAGCAACTTTGTCTTTGACAGCCAATAAGTCTTGCTTGACGCCATGGTAATAGATGTCAGCCCCATAATTCTAGGGAACTAATTTATCAGAGGAATATGGTATTGGACCCGGAAGGGTGATGATCAAGGGAGAAAACTTGGGAACAGATGTAATCATGACGGGTATTTTGGTGGAGACCCTGGGAAGATTTTCAGAAATGGTTATTATTGAGACATCTTCACAAAAACTTTTTACAGGGGGAACCTTCTCGAACAGAATTTCTTTGTTAACCATCAGGCATTGGACGCCCATTTTTAACAACAAACAGCCATTTGGTAGAGACATACATAAGTGGCAACCTTCACCGTATCCCAGAAATAAACCGGCTCGCAACAAATTCTATTTAACAGTTAGGAGAGGAGTAGCTAATTCATCCACGGAGGAAACAAACCGATCATCATCAACAACATTGACACCTTGGCCATGTTTGGGCATTGGCGCAGTTTTTACATTAGGTGTCTCTGGAAGGTCAAACTCAATCTCCTTTGCCTTAATGAGACCCTGTACCTTATTCTTTAAAGCCCAACAGTTGTTTGTATCATACCCCAGAGTTTCGGAATGGTAGGCACATCGAGCATTTGGGTTGTAGCGGGGAGATGCAGTATTGGGATTCTTAGGGGCTTCCTTTAGAGTCACCAAATTGGACTTCAGCAGATGTGTTAAAACCTGGGATAAGGTCATGTTGATCCGGGTAAACTATCTTCTGGGCGCATCTGGTCTGCATTGATTGTTTCGTTGTTGGTTTGAGGCATGATTGGAAATCATAACAGCCCCTACCGTCGGACGACGTTCAATTTTGTTTTGATTTCTTTGGCCATAAGCAGCACTGAACTCCTTCTTTCCAGTGAAAGGTTTCTTTGTTGTGTTAGAGGATGCATCTCTCTGGATTTTACCACTTCTGATGCCAGCTTCTACCTGTTCACCGGTCAGTATCAGTTCAGTGAATCCAACAGAAGAAATTCCAATCATATGGTTAAAGAACGGACCAGACAACGTGCCCAATAACATGTCCACCAGCTCCCTATCAGACAACGGAAGCTGGAATCTTCCCGCAAGGTCTTTCCGCTTTTGTGCATAATCTTTAAAACCTTCGCCGAAACCCATAGACATACTTTGCAATTGTGTACGAGTTGGGGCGAGATCAGCGTTATATTGGTACTGCTTGTAAAAAGCAGCAACCAGATCTTCTCAATTGAGAATATTGGCTCTCTCCAGCTAATAGAACCATTCTAGCTGAGTCCCCGTCAAACTATCCTGGAAGAAATGTACCCATAAATTCCTATCAATAGTATGGGGTTAAATCTTCCTGACATATGACCTTAAGTGAAACTTAGGACAAGAGACACCGTCGTACTTAGCAAATGTAGGGACCTTGAATTTTTGTGATATGACCACCCCTGAGATCAGTCCTAGCTCTTCAAAATCAAGTATGGGTATCCTCTGGATCTCCATAGCATTGAGTCGATCCTCCAGTTGTTTGCATTTATCATCAGCAGAAGGATACTGCTCCTCAGAATAGTCAGCTTCATCTTGCTCAAACCCTGGGATTTTGTTTTCTTCTGTTGGTTTCTCCTCTTGATTATCCCCCTCATTTGATGGGGTTGCAAAATCTAGAGCTCTCTTAGCCGGTCCTCTGAATCTTCTACCCAAATTCAAGACACCAGCTGGTTTCTTTGGCTTCTTGGTCTTCTTCTTGACGATTAGAGCTTTCAGGTTTTCTTGCCCCTTAGCCAAAGCCAGGAACATTTGCTAAAACTGAGCGTTTTGAGCTTGGAGATCCTTCACTATTTGTTCAAGAGTCGTTTCTTTTGCTGAAATAACAGCGAAAAGAATAGGAAACTTGTCTTGAAATACCTGCTTATGCAATGAAATGCATGATAATGTTTATGCAATGTTTTCAAGGACTTTTAAGATCTTAAGTTTGCTTAGTCAAAGAGAAGAACAAACATTAATTGCATTCATAAGTTTAAATGATTACAATGGTGCCTCTTGGGCTTACAATGGAAGAGACAAAAGTGAAATAAAAACTCCTAAATCAACCAAGACTCGGGCTTCCCATGAGCGCATCCTCTTTGGTGCAATGTAGGCATTCAAACTCTTTTCTTCATGCAATTGTCTTGTAAGCTCCAAAACCTTTTTCTCGCTTGCATAGAACTGGGCTTAAAAGGTATCTCATTCCTCTTTTAGTTGAACTCAAGACCTTTGCAATTCCTCTAGAGTAGTCGGCATGTCAGGATGGAGAATGGTATGAGGTACATCTGTAACTGCAATGGGTTCCATGATGATGGGTAGAACGGAGGGGCAAGGCAACATGATATTTTGAGCGTGTTCTCGCACCCACTTAAGATAAGGATCCAAAGGGATGGAGTTCTTATTCCCCAGTGTCTTGATATCCACTTTATTTACCATGCCCTAAGCTCGGATGAACCTCTGACGGTACCCTTGAACATCATCCTCGTAGTTGAACACAATGCCTTGAACCAATACATCATGAGGACCATCCCTCCTAGAATACCCAATCTGTCGCAACGCCAAACAAGGGTTATAAGTGATTCCTCCCCTAATTCCTAGGAGAGGGACATTAGGGAATTCCCCACAGCGATCAATGATGGTAACGTCTTCCACAGATCGAGGACACTAGTGAATATCTGAATGTGTGAGAGGCATCAGCCAGTTACACCATCTTAAGCCTTGTTCGTTCTTCACAACAGACCGGGGTAGGTGCAAAATAAACCACCTAGACAATAGAGGAGTGCAACACATAAGGGTGCCTCTTCTATTTACAGTGCAAGTGTGGAAAAAGTGCAGAATGTTTCCAAGTAAAGTAGGCATCGGATTACGAGACATGAAAACCTTAACCGCATTCACGTTTATGAGTTGGTTCACATTAGGAAACAGTACCATCCCATAGATGATAAGGGCCAATACCTCCTCAAAGGCTTGTAAGTCCAAAGTATCCCAGAAATAGTGAGATTTTTCAAACAAGGACTTAGCTAGAAACCCTTTGATACCGCTTCTTATTTCCCAATTTGCCACAACGTCGGACCGTTGTAGATACAGGGCTTGAGCAATTTCTTCAGGCTTTGGTCCTCTTTCCATACTGTTGAAGGGTAATTGATTGAGAATAGGCACACCAAATAACTGAGAAAACTCTTCCATGGTCGGTACCAACTTGTAGTCGGGAAATGTAAAGCAATGATGTAAAGGGTCAAAGAACTGGAAGAGAACTTTCACCATGTCTTCATCAGGGCTTGAGGTGACCAAACTGAGGAGTCGGCCATGTCTTTTAGTGAACGGGGAATTCTTAGGAACTCTTGATACCAATTCCTTGAGTTGAGGAGATACCCATACAAGGTTGACTTGGATAGTATTTCTGCGAATGGGAGCCATGTCCTACAAAACAGACAAAAAGATAAGTCCTAAAAATCCTTGAAATGGTTAGTGTGATATGCCATGTTATGATGTTATGATGTTATGTACAAACAAAATATATACAATCACACAAATAGATCCTTAGGTTTAGACTTGCATGGATTCCATAGGTAAGTACCCTCTTGAAGTATAATTGGTTCAACCTGTCCTATCAATAGTAATCGGCTTCTAGGGAATCTCAATATCACTGATCTTTCTTCACTGAGCATTGTTTCAGCGTAAGCCTCTTCATTAGCGATCGAAATATCTCGGAAGTCAGATCTCAATGAGTGTAGTATCGAGTATCAACCAACTTCGGATTGCACCAAATCCGGCTATCTCACTACTTCCTAATGGCCAATTTGGTTCAATTAAAGGTTTTAAGGTCAGTTGATGCTTCATGACACCACACAGCGGCCCTGTATTCTCCTTGACTACTCAAGGGCTACCGGTACCAACAAATGTGCCACATCAACATAGCTATCGTTTCAATCGTGTCTGTATACCTCACATAGTCCCCACGATCTATTGTTACTTACCTAAAAGGTTCCCCAGATCCGGGTGTCGGATCTTTACAAGTAAACCCAAGCAAAACCCTTTAAGATAAAGCAGACAAGCATACAAGGAAAGCAAGTTAAATATGACCTAATCTCTAAGGTAACCCCACTTTTATATTTCCCCAGCAGAGTCGCCAGTTCTGTGATGGGCAGGGATGAGTCCTGGAGGGCTCAGGGACTCGTTATGATACTTGCTTTTGACTGAGGATGCCTGCGAAAGGTGTTTTGATCTTAACAACTTTGTTGATTTTTTTTTGCAATTTTGGAGTGTTCTCTAGGATGTGTGTATGCGTGTGAGATGCTTGCAAGGATGACCCTTATATAAAGGAGATGGAGGGAGCAAGGTTACATGGAAAGAATCAAACCCATAAAGGCCAAGATAAAGCAATGATCCTTATTTTAAAAAATACCAAAAATGAAGATTCCATGCCATGTTGGGACTTGGATGTATCTGGTCATATTTGCATGAATTTATGGGCTTCTAGTTAAGACAGAACATCAGCCCAAATGCCAAAGCCCATCTCAATTTATTTTGTACAATTTATTTTATATTTATTTGAAATAAATCATAATAAATAAGGACAAAATAAATTAAAATTATAAGGCAATGTAAAAATTAGATTAGAGGTCCCATATAAGGTTAGGAAGATGTTTGAAGTCCAAGAAATTAAGCCATTGACCTAAAAGTTTAAGTTTGCTCAATGCATAATTTTTGAAATTTCCAAAATTTTCCCAACTTGGGAAAGCCATAACTTGCTTAATTTTCATCTCATGATGATGATATTGGATTTTTTGGAAATCCCAAGATGCCTACTTGAATCCCTCTTTTGATCAATTTTGCATTTGAAAACTTTATCTTGATGTAAATGGTCTTGACAAAAAGTGTCTTTTGTTGACTTTTGGAAAATGACATGTAATGTATGAGCTTGTATCTTTCAAATGGTGCATCTCATGAACTTGAGGAAAAAATAGAATTTGTATGGAATTAGATTTTATTCAAAATGAGCTTTGTTTGGGGGAAAATGGATGAAGTATGTGAAAGTTATGCCTGGTCAAAGTTCAGTTGACTTTTCCTATAGAAACCCTAATTTAGCAATTCTTGACTTTTGATAGATTGGGAGCATTTCTTGAGGAATCATGATCAACCCTTGATCAAATGATGGATATCACTTCAAAATGTTGATGTTAACCAAAAACCTTGAAGTTTGACTGTATGTGAGCCATAGTTGACTTTTGACCTAGTACAATTGATTTTGAAGCATTTAAGAAATTGACTAGGCAAACTTGTAGTGTAAGGCATGAAATTTGTCATGGACAATCTTGAAGGAATATTAGGACCATGGAAGACATTTGAGACCTTTGTAGCTCACACATCTTGGTGAAAAGTGAAACCCTAATTGGAGGTTCATTGCTTAGGAGGGGAATTTGTCTGGTCAATTTTTTGTCATCCTTGAGCAATTGGGAACCTCAATGAGCATGTCTTGAGTAAAATGGGAAGGAAAATTTTGGGGTACAACAATGGATATCAAACAAACGGTGAAGGATCTTCAAGAACATAATGCTTAATTCCAACAGATGTTCCTGGCTCTGGCTAAAGGACAAGAGGACCTGAATGCTCTCATGATCAAAGACAAGAAGAAGAAGACGGAGAAAACGGTGGGTGTCCTGAATATGGGAAGGAGGTTCAGAGAACCAGCAAAGAGAGCTCTAGAATTTGCAACTTTGTCAAATGAGGGAGACAATCAGGAAGAGAAGGCAATAGAAGGAGACCACAATGTGGGGTCTGATGAATAGGAGACTGACTATGCTGAAGAACAATATCCTCTTGCTGATGACAAATTTAAACAATTGGAGGATCGTCTAAATGCCATGGAAATTCAGAGAATACCTGGTATGGATTTTGAAGAACTAGGTTTGGTTCTTGGGGTGGTCATTCCACCAAAGTTCAAGGTTCCCACATTTGCTAAATATGACAGTGTCTCTTGTCCTAAGCTGCACTTAAGGTCGTATGTCAGGAAGATTCAACCCCATACTGCTGATAGGAACCTATGGGTACATTTCTTCCAGGAAAGTTTGTCAGGGACGCAGTTGGAATGGTTCTATCAACTGGAAGGAACCAACATTTGCAATTGTGAAGATCTGGCTGCTACTTTTTACAAGAATTACCAATACAACATTGACCTCGCTCTAACCCGTACACAATTGCAAAGTATGTCTATGGGCTCCCGCGAGGGTTTCAAAGATTACACCCAGAAATTGAGGGATCTTGCAGGAAGAGTCCAGTCTCCTCTGTCTGATAGAGAGCTGGTAGACATGTTCTTGGGTACTCTGTCTGGTCCATTCTTCAACCATCTGATTGGAAGCTCTTCAGTTGGGTTTACTGAGCTAATTTTGACTGGTGAGTGGGTAGAAGCTGGTATTAAGAGTGGTAAGATTCAGAGGGATTCATACTCAAGTACAATGAAGAAACCCTTCATTAGAAAGAAGGAGGTCGATGCTGCTTATGGCCAGAGAAATCAAAACAAAAGTGAACATCGTCCGATGGTAGGGGCTGTTATGATCTCCAATCCTGTATCAAATCAACAACGAAACAATTAGTGCAGACCGGATGCGCCCAGAAGACAGTTCACCCGGATCAACATGACCTTATCCTAGGTTTTTCCACACATGTTAAAGTCCAATCTGGTGACTCTAAAGGAAGCTCCCAAGAATCCCAATACTGCATCTCCCCGCTACAACCCAAATGCTCGATGTGCCTACCATTTTGAGAGTCCGGGGCATGATACAAATGATTGTTGGGCTATGAGAAATAAGGTGTAGGATCTTATCGAGGTGAAGGAGATTGAGTTTGACCTTCCAGAGATACCTAATGTAATAACTGCGCCAAGGCCCAAACATGGACAGGGTGTCAATGTTGTTGACGATGACCTGTTTTTTTTCCTCTGTGGATGAATTAGCCACTCCTCTTCTGATTGTTAAAGAGAATTTATTATGTGCTGGTTTATTTTCGGGTTGTGGTGAAGGTTGCCACTTATGATGTCTCTACCAGATGGTTGTTTGTCGTTAAAGATGGGTGTTCAGCGCCTTATGATTAACAAAGAAATTATGTTTGAGAAAGTTTCCCTTACAAGAAATTTGTGTGAAGATGTCTCAATAATTACCATTTCCGACAATCCTACCAAGGTCTCCACCAAAAGACCCGTCAGGATTACATTTGTTCTCAAGTTTGCTCCTTTGATTATCACTCTTCTTGGGCCGATGCCATATTCCTATGATAAAGTTGTTCCCTGGAATTATGGGGCTGACGTCTACTACCATGGCATCAAGCAAGACCTATTGGTTGTTAAAGATAAAGTTGCCAAAGATATTGATCCTGACATCGACAACATCGTCGAGACCAGTAAAATTATGAGAAGCGGAAGGGTTTTCTCTCCTGAAATCTCTCCAAAGACTGTTTCTACTCCTTTGATTATTCCTGCTGCTACTCCTGTTAGTACTCCCATTGCTACTCCTACTGTTATCCCTGCTACTGAGTCAGCAGAGACTCAGGGAAAAGAGGTACTGGTTGAGCCAGTTCAGACGAAGGCACACAAAGAAGTCATTTTGGAGGCTTCTAAAAAAGAAATGGAAGAAATATTGAAGATAATAAAGAAAAGTGATTACAATGTTGTGGAGTAGTTGGGGCAGACCCCTTCAAAAATCTCAATGATGGCCTTACTTTTATGCTCTGGAGCCCACACTAAGGCTTTGGTAAAATTCCTGAAGTCTGCCCATGTGCCTTAAGAGACCTCCGTTGATCAATTCAAGAATTACGTTGCTAGTTTGACAGCTGACAATGGACTGAGTTTCTCTGATGCTGATTTGACGTCCAGGGGAAGAAAGCATAATGATGCCTTTCATATCTCCATTGAGTGCAGGGGGACTACCCTAGCTCATGTTCTGGTAGATACAGGTTTATCGTTGAATGTCTTACCCAAGAATACTTTAGACATATTGGATTATGAAGGACTCACACTGAAGCCCAGTAATATTATGGTGAGAGCCTTCTATGGTTCCAAGAGAATGGTGTGAGGGGAGGTGGACATCCCTATCAAAGTTGGTACTCAGACTTTTGACTTCACTTTCTACTTGATAGACATCTACCCATCTTACTCCTGTTTATTGGGTCGCCCTTGGATCCATGGGGTCGATGTTGTTACTTCTACTCTGCATCAAATGTTGAAGTACTCGGTTAATAGAAAGATTATTATGATCCATGGCGAGGAAGAATACATGGTGAACAACCTGAAATATTTCAGGTATTTTGAGATGGACAGCGAGTTCATTGATACCCCCTGTCAGAACTTTGAGGAGGTTCCACAGATAGTTGCCACAACCAAGACTGTTACCAATGTCCCGAAGATTACCAGACCTCCATTGAAGATGGATTTTCTGAAGGATGCCAAAGTAGTAGTTGAAAAAGGTGGGTGTACCATTTTTGGCCAACTTCCGGATATTCCCTACAAATCTGATAAGTTTGGTTTGGGTTTTACTTCAGAGGCCCAAAGAGCTGTTCGTCGTGCTCGCGCCGGGGGACCACCACTATGCATCAGCAACCATGGAGTCAATGCATTGGAAGACAGTGATAGCAACTGTGAAATGGACAAGTGGATCTTCCCAACTATCAGCGGTGGACTCAATAATTGGGAGGCCAAATATTTTGTTCCTATTACTTTTATTCAAGAGTAATTGTCTTTTAGTTTTTGGATATGTAATATTAAACAATTGAAACTCTAAAACCTTGTGTCTTACCCGAGGCACAATGGTCTATCAGTGAGGGTTATTACTTCATATTCATATTTCATAAATAAATCATTGGACGTTTTGCATGCAAATTTTACACTCCTTGTTTTTCTTTTCTACTTTTCACTTTATCTATGCTCTTACACACACTCACATATCAAACTGCAGATCCATATCCACTCTGGATCCCATTAATAACGGTTCTGCTATTACCAATTATGACTTTGAAAATCTGATCTACCAAGCCGAGGACGAAGGTGAGGAAGATTGTGAAGTACCAGGGGAACTTTCCAGACTGTTACAACAGGAAGAAAGGGCAATACAACCCTATGAAGAGCCAGTTGAGACAGTTGTGATACGATGGGAGAACTGACTTGGATGTTTTGCGTTTTATTGGAAATGTTGCGGTTAGCAAGATTCGCCACCGACTTTTCTTTTATCCAAAAGGAAAGGCTGAAAAGAATAGGAAAGACCTTTGAGATTGTTTCTTGAGTTCAGGGGGTAGATTATAAAAAGGGAAGGTGTTAGCACCCTTTTTCATCCATAGTTATCTATGGGATCTTAGTTGCTTGCTAGATCACTTGCATTTGTTTGAAAATGTGCTTTGTGTGGTTTTTGAAAGTATTTTGAAAAGGCGCCATCGTTTAGGCAAACTTTGTAATAGTTCTCGTTCATAAGAATGTATACAAAGTGTTGATATTTTGAAAATGTTTTATGTTTGGAAAATGTTTTTTGAAAATGTTTTGGAAAGTATTGGTGTTTGTTTTTGAAAATAAGCAAGAGTGTTTTGATTTTGAATTGAGCAAGCAACTAGGAACAATCTACCTACTCAAAAATTCTTAGTTCATTTCTTCCTTTCCTTTGATATTGTTATCTTACCATTGATTTGGTAAGAAACCCTATCTTTGGATGTAAAGGGACGGACGTGGGTCATCGTATAGCCATGATAGCAATGTTATGAGATATCTTAGCAATTCTCTTTGAGGGACTAAGATCATTTTGAAAGGAAACATTTGATAGCGTCATCGAGGGACTATAATCTTGTATTTTGATTACTTTTGCTAAGATACCCCACATGCATACCATGGCCCTTTTCTCGAGGCAACAAGTGGAGTTAACCCTAGAGGTGCAAAGTGTGCAAGTGTTTTGTATTTCATGCTTGATTTATCTTGAATTAGGATTTGCTAAGTATTGATTTTATCTTGCCATACAAATCCTAATTAAATAGCATTTATAGAAAAGCGATAAATTGCAGAAATGTAAATTCTACGCTATTACATCATTTGGGGATGGCGTATACATATTTACAAATGGGGAAATTGCAAGAAAATTAAATCTAATTAATTATTACAACCATATTGAATTTGAATAAATAACGTACAAAAAATGTAAATGAGTATAATGCACAAGTAATGATATGAGTATAATGTACAAGAAATGTAAAAATGGAATAGTCTTGTTTTTGTTGAGAAAAGAAGTAAGTTTGCTAAAGAAAACATTTTTGATCTTTGGAATTTTTGAGTTTTAAGAGGGATAAAATAAAGTATGTAAATATAAAATGTTTTTAGGTGTTTTTAGTTATTAAAAGCTAAAATAAGATAAATAAGAGAAAAAGGAGCCAGAATCAGCACATTGCTGAAACGAGAAGGAACGGAAGTTATGACTCTGATATGCTGCAAGAGAGAAAATGTTAGTAGGAAAGTAGATGGTCAGATGTTCTGAGCCTAGGTACACTAAGTTGAGGTTGCTGGGAATAAAGGAAAACCTAAAAGTTCTGATTGTTGAAGTGGTTCAGAAGCTATAGTGTAGTTGGGAACCTAGAAGTTCATATATCACTGGCAAGTCAGAAATTCTGGTTGCTTGAGAGAGTGAGATGGTAATGTTGTTGGGGTGAGGATATCTAGAAATTATGATCTAGGAGTATCGTATGACAGACAAATGGGTAAAAATGTCAATAAATAAACCTAAAAAGATGCTTTTGGGGCTAGAACCCAGGACCCTTAGCTCTAATGTCTTATGCGTATACACTGTCTACCGCTGGGGTGGCTGTACATTAGGTATTAGAAGCAAAAGCATAAACATGTATTACAAAGAAAACTCTGATGATAAATTCCATCTCTTTCTTCAATCTAATTAGAACATATGCAACTTTGTCATTTCTTAACAGAACAGAAAACACAAACATAGCAATTATGGCAGGTTTCCATCATGGTTTCAAAAATATCAAAAATGTCAAGACTGTAAACCAGAAACAAGCATGTATCTGCTAATCCTAGTTTCCTTAAGAAGTTCTGAACTGATGTTCTTCCTACTTAGGCAGACAAAATACACGAAACCTCGGAATATGTACAGCATCAGAATCAAGATGTCTACATTGTATTATGGACATGCAAGTTTAACAATGCCTAAGTGATATGATGAGAATCAGCAGAAGCTTACCTTGCAGCTGGAGAAGGTCCTATGAACTGGAGCCTGGTTCTGACTGCTTACAATGTTCTGATCAGCTTCCTCAGGTTCTCAACAGACTAGCACAACCTTTAACTTAGGCTATGAATGGCTGGAAAATTCAAAAACTGTATGGATGATTTGGTCAAGAAACACTTGAGGGAAATTGGAGTTTGAATGCAAGAAATAAAAACTAGCAGGTTTTGTATTTGTGTTTGCAGTTTCGGATTCCTGAAATTTTTAGCAAGGTTTCAAAGCTTTTTATTTTCAATTTTTCCACCGACCCCCTTCACAGTTGCAAATGAAGTTCGATTTATAGGCTAGAACTTTGTAGCTTGGAGAAGTCAAAAGTACCAACAGCATGCTGGCTTGTTCTTGAAGTAAGATAAACAAGTATGGTGGTTAGCAGCTTTTAGTCGTTTCTAAGCTGGATTTGTAAGCATGAATTAAGGAAAAGTACCCTCAGAAGCAAAAGTAAATCATGGGCCCATCATACTCTTGTACAAGAGTTTTCTTTTTCAAGGACAACAATGTACTTCTATGTCACACGTGGGGAAATCCTTTGGATAAAAACTCATAAGTGGTTGTGAGTATTAAATGATGATGAGATTTATCAAACCAGAAATCCTACAATATGAGATTATGCATCATAGCTCAATTATGGGTCAGAAGTTCAGCATCAGCGCAACTTAAAACCAACATCCAACTTCTGATCCTTGAATATTTTTGCTCCAGCATGTTCTGAGCGAGTTCTCAGACTTTCTAGAAAGTTTATGACATGCTTTGTAAGTCCTCTTTGAATTTCTCTTACAACTTCTGACTTAACCTACATGAAAACTGGCCCAGAAGTTATAAACAAATTCTGATTTGAAAATACTAAAAATTTACTAAGTGTTTAAGTTTCAAGGACGTGTCTTTGAGGACGTATAACTTGAAATCCCAGCATTTCTAGAAGAAATTTTGTTCTATAATGTTTTAGATCTCATTGAGATCTATAACTCTTGTTTTATAAGTTCTTTCATAATCACCTTGCATCATGGTGATAATCTGTCCAGAAGTTCTGAATTTACCATATTTCTTAAATACTTGGCAAAATTTCTAAATATTTAGAATTTTGACTTTTTCAATATAACTCTCGACTTCTAATTTTCTTGATGAAATAAACCTCATGCCTTGATGAAATATGATTCTTGAAACTTAATTTTGGTCCAAAAGTCAAAGTTTGACTTTTCAATATGCAAATGACAATTTTGTCCTTGTGAATGACTTTCTTGAAAAAATTGTAATTCAAGGCTTGGAATTGGATGGAAGCAAACCTGAGGGTCTAGGATGATCCTTTGAGACCTGAGAGGGCAAATTTTGGGGTACAACAACTACCCCTATTCAATCTTCTTACACTTGAAGAGTTAGATTGGTGAATCTGCCATTCGTGACTTGAAGGTGGAAGATGATTGAACACTAGAGTGCCCAGAAATTTGCACTTGATGATGTCGTGGTTGATTGTGTAGGGAATAGGCTTAAAAGATGTCATCCGAAGGTGATTATTGATGGAAATTAGTCTAAGTCTAAACTTGACTTCGACTGGAAAAGAATCAGGATAAATCTTGGAGTGATTTATCTGAACTAGAAGAAATATCTACCAGAGAGAATCAGGATGAACCGTTGAGAGATTTAAACTGAACCAGTAGAGGTCTTGAATAATCTTTGACTGGGAAGAATCAAGATAAATCTTGGAGTGGCTTATCTGAACCAGGAGAAATGTCTACCAGAAAGTATCAGGATAAACCGTTTGAGAGATTTAAACTGAACCAGTAGAGGTCTTGAGTAATCTTTAATTGGGAAGAATCAGGATAAATCTTGAAGTGACTTATCTGAACCAGGAGAAATGTCTACCAGAAAGAATTAGTATAAACCGTTGAGAGATTTAAACTGAACCAATAGAGGTCTTGGGTAAGAATCAGAATAAATGGAGCGATTTATCTGAACCAGAGGAGATGTCTGCGGGGAAAAATCAGGATAAACCGTTGAGAGATTTAAACTAAACCAGTAGGAGTCTGAAAGGAGTATTTGTCATGTAGATAACCACCCCAACTTATTTCGGGAATTGATCTATAAGTGATTTGTTCATAGACATTTGCCTCGTCTTGTTGACAGTAACTTTCTGCAGTTTGATCTTTCCTGAAAAAGGTAAAGAGTTAGTTGTATGTGATGCCATGATGTATGAAATGCATAGTGCAATGATATTGCAATATATACATTTGTACCATCGATGCTTATGATGTATGGATGTGATGTACACGCATGTAAGTTGTTCTACTGCTATGTTATTTGGATTAGGGAAAATAAATCCCTGACTGCTGCTGAGGATGAGGAGTGTAAGTCTTCATGTTCTATTTGAAGTTGAAGTGTTAATGGATGGGTTTCTATAACTAGAGAAATAAACTCTTTCGGGGAAGTGAAACGTCGTGTCTTTCTTGTAGGCCTTATGAAATTCTGCTGAGAAATCCTGAGAAGCTGAATGACTTTTACTGGGAAATCTTTGAGGTGGCAACTAGAAGTTTTGTCCCCTCGGGGATATGATAATGATCCTGTAACAGGATGTTTGTGCTTCTGTCTTTGCCTGAGAAAGTACCTGCGAGGATTTCATGGAATGGCCCACAGATGTTGTCATATTTCTTAAAGTTATTAGTATTTGGCTTTCTGGTTTAGTTTTCTTTTTTACAAGTTCATTTATAAACAGTAATTACATTTAAATGCATATGCTCAAAAATAAATGCTAGACGTTTTTGTAAACAAAATAAGACATTAAAAAAATAAACAGATAGTTTTGTACATTCAAATGAGTATCTTTGTATTAACTTGAACGAGTGTTTGTACAAAGAGACGAACATCCTAGTAAGAGAATGTTGTCGTAAAAAATGAAAATTGATACAAAGAAAAGAGCAACTATGTAAAGTAATCCCATGTGGTTCCCATTCTGCTATAACCTTCATGTCTCTGGGCGTCTTGTCCATTTGCTGCTTTGTACATAGTCATACGCTTTGAATCCCGAACTTTTGCCTGGACCGCCCTTTCGGGTTTTCAGTCCACCGGGATACCCTTTTTTGCCCAAGCTGCCCTTTCAGGTTTTCAGAGCAGGGTGTACAAATTTTTGGTATTTTATCCCTAATTTTTGCCTGAACCCTTTTGGTTCGCCTTGATGCCCTAATTTTTGCCTAGGCCAGTCAACCTAACGGGTCTTTGTTTATGTGTAGTATCTTTTAACTATGTCCGCGTTTACAGGGTGTGGAAGATCCTCGCCGTCCATAGTGGTTAAGATAATTGCCCCGCCGGAAAATATGCTCTTGATCACAAACGGTCCTTCATATGTAGGAGTCCATTTGCCCCTGGGATCACCTTGTGGTAGTAGGATACACTTGATTACCAGGTCACCAGCTTGATATGCCTTACGTTTGACCTTCTTGTTAAAAGCTTTGATCATACGTTTTTGGTACTTTGATACGGTGGGAGAACTGACTTGAAGGTTTTGCGTTTTATCACAAATGTTGCGGTTAGCAAGAGTCGCCATCGACTTTTCTTTTATCCAAAAGGAAAGGTGAAAAAGCACAGGAAAGACCTTTATTTCTTGAGTTAGGGGGGTAGATTATGAAAAGGGAAGGTATTAGCACCCTTTTCATCCATGATTTTTCCATGGGCTCTTAGTTACTTGCTAGATCACTTGCTTTTGTTTGAAATTGTGCTTTATGTGTTTTTTTTGAAAGTATTTTGTAAAGAGGCTATTGTTTAGGAAAACTTTGTAATTATTTTTGTTAGTAAGAATGTATACAAAGTGTTTGATCTTTTTAAAATGTTTTCAAGTTTGTAAGATGTTTGAAAGTGTAGGTGTTTGTTTTTAAAATAGCAAGGATGTTTTGTTTGAAATTGAGCAAGTAATTAGGAGCATTCTACCTACTCAAAATTCTTTCATGTTAATTTCCTCTTTCCTTTGACATTGTTATCTTACCATTGATTTGGTAAGTAACCCTATCTTTGGATGTAAACGGGACGGGCGAGGGTCATCATATAACCATGATTAGCAATGTTGCAAGGTATCTTAGCATTCTTTTTTAGGGACTAAGATCAGTTGAAAGGCAACTTAGATAGCGTCATCGAGGGACTATGATCTTGTATTTGCTTATTTTTGCTAAGATGCCTCACATGCGTAATATGGCCATTTTGTAAAGGCAACCAAGTGGATTTATCCTAGGGGTGCTTGTGTGCAAGTGTATTGTTTTCATGCTTGATTTTGTCTTTGATTAGGGTTTTCTACTTGTTTGGTTTTAGTCTTTCCATACAAACCCTAATTACTAGCATTTGTATATAAAGCGATAAATTGCGGAATTTTAAAGTTACTACGCTATTACAATACTTGTGGGAGGGGGTGTACAAATTGTAAATAGGGATTGCAAGAATATAAACCTAATTAATCTATTACAACCAAATTGAATTTGTACAAGATGAATAAATATGCAAGAATGCAAATGTGAAGGAAAAGGATATTTGTTTGGATTTTTAGGAAAAGGGGTTTTGATTTTAACCTAATTAATTAAAAGAAAATAATTAATTAAAATAATAAAAGTAAACCTAAAACCCTAAGTCTATTAATTGATTTAAAAGAAAATTAAGTTCAAAAAAGTATTTTTTTGTATTTTTGTCTTGAAAATAATTTATAGTATTATAAAAAATTTTGGCCCTTTTTTTTTATATTAAAATAATATATTTTAATAGGTGTAAAATAAAATAAATAATAACCTAGTTTTAATTAAATTTACAAGATAATTTGTAAAAATAAATAAAGTATGATTAGTAAAATAATGTTTGTGTGAGAAAAATAAATAAACTTTGTCAAAATGAAAATCTAATATTTTTGTATTTTTTATGATTTTTTTTATATTAGAAAATATATTAAGAAAATAGATAAAATAAAAATAGGAAAATAAAATAAAATTGGGCCAGGGGCGTGTAAATGAAATAGGGGGGTTAGCCATCAAAAACAAACAAAAAAACAATCAAGGCCCCAGGAGGCCCATCGCCTGCAAAAAAGAGGGTCAGAATTGCAAAAAAAAATGTGAAAAAAACAAAAGGGTACCACTGAGGCTCGAACCCAGGTCCCAAAGGTTACATGCACGCGCTTCTACCACTGGGGTGGCTATACATCCGTTAACATAAGCAAAACAATAAATATATGATACAAAACACGCCCTGATTTACACTTCATCTTCAACCTCCAGTCAAACCAACTATAACTTGTTCATTTCTCATCAAAAATGAAAACTGTAAACATGAAACTTGTAGCAAATTTTCTCACGGTTTCAGAAATGTAAAACATTAAAATTATAGATCAAAGATAAGCATGAATTTTATTGGCCCTAATCTGAACCCTAAAAATCTCAGAAACTTCAATCTTAAAATTCTCTAAGCTCAAGCAAAATTAATGGAAACTATGGACATGGTTAGCTTTAGGGCAATGATATCTACATGTTTCATTCATAAATAAATCATTGATGATGCCTGTATGAAAAGTTCCAAAGTTAGAAAACTTACCTTGCAAGAGGGTATCGGGTTTGGAGTTTGAGCAGCTTTTAGGGATTTCCAATGATTGGTGTGATGCGGTGGGAGAACTGACTTGAGGTTTTGTGTTTGTGTTTTCAAATGTTGCGGTTAGCAAGAGTCACCACCGAATTTTCTTTTATCCAAAAGGAAAGGTAAAAAAGCACAGGAAAGACCTTTGAGATGTTTTCTTGAGTTCGGGGGGTAGATTATGAAAAGGGAAGGTGCTAGCACCCTTTTCATCCATGGTTTTCCATGGGCTCTTAGTTACTTGTTTATATCACTTGCTTTACTTTGAAATTGTTTGAAATGGTGCTTTGTGCGATTTTGAAAGTATTTTGAAAAGAGGCCATCGTTTAGGAAATCTTTGTAATGATTCTCGTTCGTAAGAATGTATACAAAGATGTTTGTCTTTTGAAAAATGTTTCAATGTTTGAAAGTTGTTTTGAAAGTGTTTTGAAATGTGTGTGTGTTTGTTTTTGAAAATAGCAAGGATTGTTTTGAAATTGATCAAGTAACTAGAAGCATTCTACCTACTCAAAAGTCTTTCTTGTACATTTTTATTCCTTTGACATTGTTGATTTACCATTGATTTGGTAAACAACCCTATCTTTGGATGTTAAACGGGACGGGCGTGGGTCATCGTATGACCATGATATCAATGTTGCCAAGTATCTTAGCAAGTTTTAGGGACCAAGATCATCTTTGTTTAGGCAACCTTTTGATAGCGTCATCGAGGGACTATGATCTTATTTTGTTTTGTTTTGCCAAGATACTTCGCATGCGTAACATGGCCATTTTTATTTAGGCAACCAAGTGGGTGAAACCCTAAGGGTGCTTGTGTGCAATGTGTGTCATTTTTCATGCATTTGTCTTGTATTAGGTCTTGTCTATTTGTTTGTTTTTGGTCTTATCATGCAAAACTCTAGTTTACTACACAAATATATAAAGCGATAAATTGCGTAAATGTAAACTAAGCTATTACAACAACTATTATGGGAGGGGGGATACAGGTTTTGAATGGGGATATTGCACAAAATAAACCCTAAAATACTATTACAATCCAATTGAGTTATGTGCAAATTAAATAAATATACAATTATTTAAAATGCAATGCAAATGTATTTATGCAAAAAAAAGTTTTGTATTTGTTTAAGGTATGAGAAAATAAAATTAATTAACCCTAGAAAATAAGGAAAAATAATATTATTATTTTTGAAAGGGGGAAACCCTAATTTTTTATTAAAGAAAATATATGTTCTATTTTAATTATTTTGTCCATTTTTGTACTAGAAAATAATAAATAATATTATGTACAAATATTAAAAATTAAAATATGTATGAAAAATAAATATTTAATGTGTATAAATATTATAATAAAAATAGTGAGTATTTTTATTATTTACAAGTTATTTTAAGAAATGATTTCTATTCTATTATATAAACTATTTTTATGCAAAAAATAATAAAAAAATAAAATGAAAATGTGAAAATCAATAAAATATTTTTGGGTATTTTTTATCATTAGAAAAAATAAATGCAAGTAATAAAATAAAAATATGCAAGAAAAATGCAAAAATATAAGAAATAAGTCAGGGGGTGCAAAAGGAAATCAGGGGGTGCAAATATCAAAACCAAAAAGGCCAGAAGCAACAAAAAGCCCATAACAACTTCGTCTCTGTCCTAGGCTCCTTCTCCTTCGCGTGTTCTGCCTTCAAATCTGTAACTCTCTATTGCTTGCATAAAAACAAAAACTTATAACACAAAACATGTAGCATTTCATCTCACGATTCCAATGATATAAAATTTGTAACCTAACTCTCAAAGATCAGAGAGAATTTAATCAGCCCTAATTCGTGACCTAAATATTTCAGTAACTTCAAGCTTCAAATTCTCATGGCACAGTTAATATAAATGAAAAGTATGCATATGTACAGCTTCACCATGTTAAGGACTACATTTTTGCTTCACAAATCGTGGCTTGAGGATACCTAAATAGAGAGATAAAGTTTTGAAAAATACCTCCTTCAGCTGGATTTGGATATGGCAATGTGGGGGCTTTGAGTGAGGCATGAGGGTCATGTGAGCTTCCTCGAACTTCCTTCAAACTATTCCAATACCTAGCTTGCTTTGTGGATGGCCAAAACTCCCTGTAGAAGTCAAGCTTCAAGCTCCAAGTTTAAAAATGGTAATGGCAGAAACAGGGGTTACAACAATAATGTAAAGGCCTGGATAGCTTTAGTATGATGTGTAGAAGGTGTTTCAACTGTTAAAGGGCAAAACGCACGAGCCAAAATGAAGTTGGCAATGGTTTTGCAGAAGCTCTGAGTTTGGGCAGAAAAATGTAGTTTTGGAGTTTTGGAGAGTTTTAGATATTTAGCATTCGTGTTCTAGTTTGTAACAAGTTTGTGAATCTGTCTAGAATGATACAAAGTCCACCCTTTATCAGCTTGTACAAGTTCCTTGACTTTTGCAACCTTTCTTGCTTTTGAAGAAAAGTGAGGTGACTTGTGCAAACATGTTTGTATTGCTTGCTTGCTAGCTGCAGAGAGTTGGTACACAATGCTTGATATCTGTGGAGATTGCTTGCCTCAAAGAAACAGGTCCAGGGCTCAAGGTTGATAAAGTTGCAAAAAGCTTGCTTTATGAAAATGGCATTGTGAACTTTTAGCCATTTATGGAATTACAACTTGTACAATGCTCCAAAGGCAAAGATAAATCCCTTATCCTCTGAGTTTGCATTTAATTATGGAGTGTAGAATGAGTTTAGGACCTGTAATGCAAGGTACAAGCATCCAAGATCAGATTTGCAACTTGACACTTTGTAAAAATGGCTTGATCAAAAGTGACAAAATGCCAATTTCTCTTCTTCGATTATCCCTAACCACAAATGATATTGGAGAGTTCTTGGACATTTCAGAAAGCATGCAACATACTCTACAATCCATCTTTGAAATGCATTTTGAGATACCTCTTGGAACTAGTTGAAAAATGTCCATGAAGTTGGGTCAAAAAATGCCTAAATTAGGGCAAATTTTCACTAAGTTATCTAGTTCATGGACCTCTATTCACAAATTCATAATCTGAGATCCAAGCATCTTTTAGGAAAACTTTGTGAAGCAAAGTTGTAGATTTCATGGAGGACTACAACTTTCATGTTGGAAGTTTTCTTTGAATCAAATTGCATCATGGTGAAAAAGTGGTGAAAAGTTGGGGAAAAGTTTCTTGGTGAAAAAGTTTCATATTTTGACATATCTTGATGAATTATGACCCTTGGCACTTGATTATGACCAAAAAGTCAAAGTTTGACTTTTCAGTGTACAGTTGACTTTTGATCAGTTGACTGCAAAATTCATCTGTCAATCCTATGCATTTGAGATCTTTTGAACCATGTAATTAGGTGAACATGATGCCATTGAACCCTTTAAATCATGTTTGAACCCAATTGGTCATTGGCTTGGTTAAAAATCAGAAATTGCCCTTTCTCAGTCAAAACCCTAATTTTGACCATTTTGCCCTTTTGATGATTTGATCAAATTTCTTGAGGAGTTGTGATACAAACTTGATCAAATTGTACATATGAGTCTAAAATGTTGTTGTGGATCAAAAATTATGAAGTTTGACTGTAAATTGGCCATGGTTGACTTTTTCCCCAATATAGTTGATTTTTAGGTCAACTGTCCAATTGACTGGTCAAAAATGTGATTCAAGGTTTGAAACTTAACATGAGCAATCTTAGGGGTCCAAGATGGTGTATGAAAGTCACATGAAGCATTGGTGGTCCAAAAATCCTTGTGCAAACTCAAACCCTAATTTTGGGTCATTAGTGCAAGATGAGGTATCTTGAGCTGACAAACCCTAATCCTATCTTGAATCCAAGAGGTCTTGTGGGAAAAAATCTTGATAAATGAGAGGGAAAATTTTGGGGTACAACAATTGGGTTAGCTTTCTCAAGTCCCCAGGAAGCTAATGGGATGCTTAGCTTGAGCTGGAAGTGGCTGAGGAGTTCTGGAGAAGTCCAAGTGCAAAGCTCTGTTTTTGAAAATGGAGGATGGTGTTAATGGTGTTACAGTTTTGTAACATGGTGTGGGATCAGTTCTAAATGATGTTTATAAGCTTTAGAAACCAAAAGTCTTGAAAACACACGAGGGAGTTATGAGTTTCAAGTTTTTGGTCATTTTATGTGAAAATGTAGGTATGAGATGTGATTCTGAGTTCTAGGTGTTTTCAGGGCTTGAGCATTCGTGTATTTATGGAAAATAGTTTGTATATGTATAAGAAAAAGGATTGGAGTGCATTGGCAAGTCAGAAGCACAAGTTTCAAGCTTTTGGCTAGGTTACTTGATTTTGAAGAAAAGAGGGAAATCAAGTTTCAATGTGTAGTACAAGCATGGGTTGGGTGATTATAAGTGTATAACAAGTTTATTATGTGTTATAGGACTTGTATGATCATAAGAGAACAAGGTCAAGGCTCAAGAACAAGTTTTGTGTAGAAAAGCACTTTATCAAAATGGCAATGTACACTTTATTCCAAAAATGGATATAAAGCATGTCCATGCATTGAATGCTTGAAATGAGACCTCTAACAGATGTGCAAGCCATTAATTATGGAGTCCCTAACAAGTTTGAGGCATGCAAAGTAGATTTTATGCAGCATAGTTTTAATTTTGAATTTGGTTTATCACAAAATAACTTGTAATTCAAGTGATAAAACCCTAACTTCATCTCTTCGATTCTCCCTACTCAAGAATGATCTCAAGGAGTTTCTTGACATTTTGGAAAGCTTGTAATATGATCTACAACTCATATTTGAATTTATTTTCAATATTCCCATTGGAACTATATGAAAAAGTGCCATGAAGTTGGGTCAAAATCCTGACCAAACTAGGGCAAAATTTCACTAAGTGTTTTGTTTCATGACCACATGTTCTTAAAATTATAACTTGAGATCCAAGCACTTCTGGAAGAAGTTGTGTATAGAAAAGTTGTATATTTAATGGAGATCTACAACTTTCATGTTGGAATTTTCTCTTGAATCATCTTGCATCATGATGAAAAATTTGTTCAAAGTTGTGAAAAAACATGAAATTTCCAACACTTAGAAAAATTTCTAAGTTTAGAAATTTTGACTTTTCAAAATGAAATCTTGACTTTTTGATTTCTTGATGAATAAGTTTCATATTTTTACATGTTTTGATGAATTGTGATCTTTGACATTTGATTTTGATGAAAAAGTCAAAGTTTGACTTTTCAGTATACAATTGACTTTTGATCAGTTGACTGAAAATTCATCTGTCAATCCTTTGGATTTGAGCAATGTTTTGAGCCATGTTATTAGGTAAAAATGATACAATTAAAATCTTGAGATCATGACTTAAACTAATTGATCATTTGCTAGGTCAAAAATCAGAAATTGCCCTTTCTCATTCAAAACCCTAATTTTGACCATTTTGCCCTTTTGGAGATTTGATCAAATTTCTTGAGGAATTATGGTCCAAACTTGATCAAATGATACACATGAGTCTAAAATGTTGATGTGGATAAAAAATTATGAGGTTTGACTGTAAATTGGCCATAGTTGACTTTTCCCTAACATAATTGGTTTTTAGGTCAACTGTTGAATTGACTGAGCAAAAGTGTGATCCAAGGCTTGAAACTTGACATGAGTAATCTTGAGGATCCATAATGATCCATGAGAGTTATATGGGGCATTGTAAGTTCAAATATCCTTGTGCAAACTCAAACCCTAATTTTGGTCATCAATGTTAAGGAGGTGTCTTGAGCTGATCAAACCCTAGTGTAGTCTTGAGCCCAAGGAGATCTTATGAGAAAATTCTTGATAAGTGAGAGGGAAAATTTTGGGGTACAACAGCTGCCCCTGTTCAATATTCTTAAACCTGAAGAGTTAGATTGGCGAGTTTTGCCATTCGTGATTCGAAGGTGGAAGATGATTGGACACTAGAGTGCCCTGAAATTTGCACTCTGTGATGTGATGGCAGGGGGAATGGGCTTAAAGATGAAATTTGGAGGGGTGATGGAAATTTGTTGGAGATGGGATTGTAGATGCCATCTAGAAAGGATTGATGAATTGTATCTGTAAGCTGAAACTGAGTGAGTATCAGAATGGCGTCCGTGTCTGGAGCGTATCTGAACTGTATCTGAAAACTGAATTTGAATGAGTAACAAAATGGCATCCGTGTCTGGAGAGTATCTGAACTGTATCTAAAGGTTGAATCTGAATGAGTATCATAATGGCATCTGTGTCTAGAGCGTATTTGAACTGTATCTGGAGAGTTGATTCTGAATGAGTATCAGAATGACATCCGTGTCTGGAGCGTATCTGAACTGTATCTAAAGGCTGAATCTGAATGAGTATCAGGATGGCATCTGTGTCTCGAGCGTATCTGAACTGTATCTGGAAGCTAAATCAGGATGAGTATCAGGATGGCATTTGTGTCTCGAGCGTATCTGAACTATATCTGGAAGCTGAATCAGGATGAGTATCCGGATGAGTATCCGGATGACATCCGTTTCTGGAGCGAATCTGAACTGTATATGGAAGCTGAATCAGAATGAGTATCAGGATGGCATTCGTGCCTGGAGCATATCTGAACTGTCTCTCGAAGCTGAATCAGGATGAGTATCAGGATGACATCCGTGTCTGGAGCGTATCTGAATTGTATCTGGAAGCCTCTGAACATTGTTAATGGTAGCTGTTAATTAACCTTATCCTGAAAAGGGTAAAATGTTAGTTAATATGCAATGTCATGTTGTATGAAATGCATAGTGTAATGTATTCGTGTTATCAATGTTTATGATATATGGATGCGATGTATGCGTATGTGAACTAATCTGCTGCACTGTTGTTGGATTGGGGAAAATAAATTCCTGACTACTGCTGAGGATATGGAGTGTAAGTCTTCATATTGTGAAGTTGAAGAATTTCCACTTAGAGAAATAAACTTTGTTGTGAGGGAAATGCCGTGTACTGTTTGTAAAATCTTGTTGGAGAATTTGGAGAAATTGAACGACTTCTACTGGGGATTGATAATTGGAAGCTTTGTTCCGCTGGGGATTAAACTAGACACTGTGGGGGATTTTATGGAAATAACTTAGAGAGATTTTCCTATCTCTTAAAGCCATCAGTGATTGAATTTCTATTTTGTTTATTTGTAAACAGTAATTATGTTCAAATGCATATGTTCAAAAGTAAATCATTGGACGTTTTTGTAAACAAAACACAAGAGTAAAGAAAAACCAGGTAGTTTTGCACTTTCAAAGGGATATCTTTGTATTGACTTTGAGTAAGTATTTTTGTACAATGAGACAAACATTCTAGTAAGAGAATGCCTTCGTAAAAATGAAATTTTTTATACAAAGAAAATATAGCTATGTGCAAAAATCTCATGGGGTTCCCATTCTGCTATAGCCTTCATGTCTTTAAGCATCTTGTCTGTTTGTTGCCTTGTCCGAAGCTGATTAGATTAATCAGAACCTCTGAGTTTGTCAGGTTGTCCGTAAGGTGATCAAATAGGACATAGTCATACGCTTTAATTCCCTAACTTTTTCCTGGACCGCCCTTTCGGGTTTTCAGTCCACCGGGATACCCTTTTTTGCCCAAGCCACCCTTTCGGGTTTTCGACTTGCCGGGTGTCCAGATTTTTTATTTTATCCCTAATTTTTGCCCAAACCTTTTTGGTTCACCGGGATGCCCTTGTTTTGCCTAGGTGTGTCAACCTAGCGGGTCTCTTATGCGTAGTATCTTTTGACTATGTCTGTGTTCACAGGGTGCGGCAGGTCGTCTCCATCCATGGTGGTCAAGATCATTGCTCCACCAGAGAATATGTTTTTGATTACAAATGGTCCTTCGTATGTAAGCGTTCATTTACCCCTGGGATCACCTTGCGGCAGTATGATGCGTTTGATCACCAAATCCCCGACTTGATACACTTGGCGTCTGACCTTTTTATTGAAAGCCTTGATCATCCGTTTTTGATACATTTGACCATGACAGACAGCAGTAAGCCTTTTCTCATTAATCAAGTTTAGTTGGTCAAGTCGAGTCTGGATCCAATCTTCTTCATTCAGCCCTGCATCCTTCATAATTCTCAGAGAGAGGATCTAGACCTCAATAGGCAAGACAGCCTCCATGCTGTATACTAGAGAATAGGGTGTTTCCCCGGTTGATATGTGAGATGTGGTACGATACCCGTGGAGAGAGAATGGTAGCATCTCATGCCAGTATTTGTATGTGACTGTCATTTTCTATATGATCTTCTTGATGTTCTTATTTGCGGCTTCGACAACACCATTCATCTTCGGCCGGTAAGGGGAAGAATTGTGATGCTGGATTTTGAATTGCTCGCACAGGGTGGTGATCATAGTATTGTTTAGATTCGTACCATTGTCCGTGATGATCCTCTCCGGGATATCGTACCGACATATGAGATTTTGCTTGATGAACCGGGCAACAACATTCTTGGTGATAGAAGCGAAAGAGGCTGCCTCAACCCACTTTATAAAATAGTCAATGGCCATTAAGATGAAGCAGTGTCCATTAGAGGTTGTTGGCTTGATTTCCCCAATCATATCAATCCCCCACATAGAAAAGGGCCAAGGAGCCTTCAAGACATTCAGAGGAACCAGAGGTACATGCACCTTTTCAGCATAGATCTGACACTTATGGCAGGTTCGAGAGTGTTGATAGCAATCTGCTTCCATGGTAGACCAGTAATAGCATGCCCGTAGGATTTTCTTTGTCATCATATGCCCACTGGAATGGGTTCTAAAAGTGCCTTCATGTAACTCAGCCGTGATCTTTTCCGCTTCAACCTTGTCTACGCACCAAAGTAACACAGAGTCATGGTTGCGTTTGAAGAGAATGCCATTACTAAGGAAGAATTTAGCAGAGAATCTCCTTAAGAACTTCTTATCATTGACTGAAGCTCCTTCTGGATATTCTTGGGCTTTGAGATACCTCTTCACTTCGTGAAACCAAGGCTGGTCCACTACTTCTTCAGTATTAATCTCGTGACAATGAGCTGGTTCATCCATTTGTTCAATGGTGATCTGGGGAGCCTCGTTATCTCATTTAAGTTTAAACATGGATGACATTGTGGCTAGTGCGTCTGCTAGCTGATTTTCTTCTCGCGGGAAATGCTCGAAGGTAATCTTCTCAAAATATGGGAGCAATGTCAACACATGTTCTTTGTAGGGGATAAGGTTAGGGTGTTTGGTGTCCTATTCCCCTTTTATCTGGATGATAACCAAAGCTGAATCTCCGAATACATTTAAAGACTTGATCCCCAAATCTATGGAAAATTTAAGACCAAAAATGCACGCTTCGTATTCTGCCATGTTGTTTGTACAATTGAAGCAGAGTCTTGCAGTAAAGGGAGTATGACACCCTTCAAGAGATATGAGTATGGAACCAATACCATTTCCGATTGCGTTAGATGCCCCATCAAAAACCAGGGTCCATC
Source organism: Vicia faba (assembly GCA_948472305.1). Classification (NCBI taxonomy): domain Eukaryota; kingdom Viridiplantae; phylum Streptophyta; class Magnoliopsida; order Fabales; family Fabaceae; genus Vicia; species Vicia faba. The sequence continues at coordinate 359,658,172 of OX451736.1, forward strand.
GGGATCCTTGTTCAGGTCCGTCATATGGCCTGAATTCTTCACAGTTGTTTACCATCATGATGTCTTCATCCGGAAATTCAAACTTCATGGACTGGTAATCTTCCACAGCTTGGTGAGCAAGGTGATCCGCTAGTACACTGCCCTTTATTTATTTTTGGGTAGTATATTGAATGTCATATTCCGTCAGGATCATCTGCCATCTTGCTACTCTCCCAGAAAGGGAAGGTTTCTCGAAGATGTATTTTATTGGATCCATTTTAGATATCAACAAGGTGGTATGGGTCAGCATATACTGTCTTAGCCGGCGAGCAGCCCATGCCAGAGCGCAGAAAGTTTTCTCGAGCAGTGAATATCTTATTTCACAGTCGGTAAACTTTTTACTCGGGTAGTAAATAGCATGCTCTTTTCAGCCATACTCGTCATGCTGTCCCAGCACACACCCCATTGAATTCTCCAAAAGAGTTAGATACATGATCAATGATCTTCCCTCGACTGGTGGCATCAAAACAGGAGTCTCTTGTAAGTACTCTTTGATCTTGTCAAAAGCAGTTTGGCACTCATCATTCCATTTGACTACTTGATCTTTCTTCAACAGTTTGAAGATTGGTTCACAAGTAGCTGTCATGTGAGAAATGAATCTAGCAATATAGTTCAAACGTCCCAAGAATCCTCTAACTTCCTTTTCAGTACGAGGAGCAGCCATTTGTTGTATTGCTTTCACCTTGGAAGGATCCACTTTAATACCCTTATTGCTGACAACAAATCCTAGGAGTTTTCCAGACCTCACTCCAAATGTGCATTTATTTGGGTTCAACCTCAGCTTGTACTTCTTTAGTCTCTCAAAGAGTTTCTGTAATGGTCAAGATGCTCTTCTTCTGTTTGAGACCTAGCTATCATATCATCCACATAGACCTCTATTTCATGATGTATCATGTCGTGAAATAGGGTTACCATGGCACGCTGATAGGTTGCCCCAACATTCTTCAGCCTGAATGGCATAACCTTGTAGCAGAATGTATCCAACTGTGTGACAAAGGTTGTTTTCTCCATGTCCTCGGGCGCCATTTTGATTTGGTTGTAGCCTGAGAAATCGTCCATGAAGGAAAACAACTTGTGCTATGTCGTATTGTCAACTAGAATATCAATGTGGGGAAGTGGGAAATCATCCTTAGGGCTTGCCCTATTCAAATCTCTGTAGTCAATGCACATTCGTACTTTGCCATCCCTTTTGGGAACGAGAAAAACATTGGAAACCCATTGTGGATAGGAGGTGACGGCCAAGAATCCGGTGTTGAATTGTTTCATGACTTCTGCTTTAATCTTCTCTGACATATCTGGTCGCATGCGAAGAACCTTTTGTTTTACCGGTGGACAGTCTTCTTTTGTTGGTAGACAATGTACAACGATATCCACATCAAGTCCTTGCATGTATTTATACGACCAGGTAAAGATCTCAACATACTCGTGTATCAACTGAATCAGATGCTCTTAGACACTGGGTTCTAGATTGGCACCCACCTTGACTTCTCTTTTGTCTTCTTCGGTACCTAGGTTGATTGTGTCCACTGTCTCTTCATGGGGCTGAATGGTCCTCTCTTCTTGTTGTAGTAACCTGGCGAGTTCCCCTGGTACTTCACAATCTTTCTCACCTTCGTCTTCGGCTTGGTAGATTAGATTTTCAGAGTCACAAAAGGCCATAGCAGAACCATTACCCAAGGGATCCCGAATGGATGTAGACCTGCATTCTGAGTGTAAGTGTGTGTAAGAGTATAGATATCTTTGAAAGAAATAAAAATGTAAAAAGAAAAACAATGAGCACAAAGTTTGTATGCAAAAAACGTCCATGATTCATTGATGTAATATGGAAATGAGATAATAACCCTTACAAATGGACCTTTTTGCCTCGGGTAAGACAAAAGGTTTTAAGAGTCTGAATTGTTTTAATATTACAGATCCGACAAAATGTAAAGACAAATTACTGTGGGATAAAAGTGATCGGGACAAAATCTCTAGCCTCCCATTTGTTGAGCCCTCCACTGACAGTTGGGAAAATCCAATCCTCTAGGTTGTAGTTGTCTTCATCATCCTCCATGGTGCTGACTTGGTGGTTGCTGATCTTCAAGGGTGGTCCTCCGGCACGAGCGCGACGTACAGCCTTCTGGGCACCTGAAGTGAAACCCATACCAAATTTGTCAGATTTGTATGGGATATCTGGAAGCTAACCCCAAATAGTGCACCAACCTTCTTTTATCACTGCCTTGGCATCCTTTAAAGACGACATCTTGAGTGGAGGCCTTGTGATCTTGGGATCTTGAGACACAGCCTTGGTTACCGCCATAGTCTGCGGGACTTCTTCAAAGTGCTGAAATGGAGTTTCAATAAATTCACCATCTAACTCCATATATCTAAAGGAATTTAGATGGCTGGCCATATACTCTTCTTCTCCATGAACAATGATGATCTTCCCTTGAATTGGATACTTCAACATTTGATGCAACGTAGAAGTAACAGCACCAGCATTGTGAATCCACGGTCGGCCTAGCAAACAGGAATATGAAGGGTGAATATCCATTACATAAAAAGTTGAATCAAATGTTTGTGTTCTAACTTTTATGGGGATGTCCACTTCCCCATGCACCATCCTTTTTGAGCCGTCAAAGGCCCTCACTACTATGTTGCTTAGTTTCAATGTCAATCCCTCACAGTCAAGCCTATCAAGAGCCTTTTTAGGCAAAACATTCAGAGACGAACCGGTGTCAACCAAGACATGAGCCAGAGTCGTGCCCCTACGTTCGACTGAGACATGTAATGCCTCATTATGATTCCTCCCTCTTGGCGTTAAATCAGTATCTGAAAATCCTAAACCATTATCTGCAGTCAAGCTGGCTATCCAGTCTTGGAACTGATCAGCAGATGTTTCTTGGGGTACATGGGAAGTTTTCAGAAATTTTACCAAGGCCTTTGCATGAGCCTCGGAACATAGTAATAAAGCCAGCATGGAAATTTTTGATGGAGTTTGCCCTAGTTGCTCAACTACATTGTAGTCGCTTCTTTTTATGATCTTTATAATTTCCTCTATCTCTTTCCGGGAGGTCTCAGGGATAGCTACTGATTATTCCTTTGTCCGGACAGGCTCAACCAGAATACCTTTACCTCGAGTCTCGGTTGACTCGGCAGCAGGAATGTCAGTAGGAGTGATAACAGGGATTGTAACAGTTATGTCAGCAGGAGTATTAGCAGAGATGATTGTAGGACTGGGAATAACCTTTGGAAGAGCAACAACAAAAGGAATGATTACTAATCCAGAAACTACTTTTGGAGGAGCGATTTCTGGAGAGAAAACCCTTCCACTTCGGGTTATCTTACTAGTCCCTGCGATATTACTGATATTGGAATTAACTTTCTCAGAACTTGAATCTTCGGCAGTTGGCCAATCTTGCTTGATACCGTGGTAGTAGACATCACCTCCATAATTCTATGGGACGGTTTTGTCTGACAAATACGGGATTGGTCCAGGCATTGTAATTATCAAAGGAGCTACTTTAGGAACTGATGTAATTCTAACGGGTCTTTTGGTGGAGACCCTGGAAGGATTGGAGGAAATGGTCACGATGGAAACATCATTATAAGAAACAGTTGGAATTGAAGCCTTCTCGAACAAACTTTCCTTGTTATCTATTAGGCACTGAACGCCTGCTTTTAACAAAAGACAGCTGGTTGGTGAGGACAAACAGAAATGACAGCTTTCATCACAGCTTGGGAACACACCAGAATTCAACAAGTTCTTTTTGATAGTCAGGAGTGGGGTCATAAGTTCATCAACTGAAGTAACAAGCATATCTTCCTCAATGGCGTTGGCATTATGGTCGTGTTTGGGCATAGGGGAAGTAATGACATTAGGAATTTATGGTGCATCGAATTCAATCTCTTTGGCTTCAGGGAGGTCTTCAGAGACCAACTGTTGTTAGTGTCATGGTCGGGACTCTCAGAATGGTATTCATAGCGGGCATTAGGATGATAGTGAGGAGAGGTTGTGTTAGGGTTCTTTGGAGCTTCTTTCAAAGTCACTAGGTTGGACCTTAACAAATGCGGCAATACTTGAGATATTGTCATATTAATTCGAGTGAATTGTCTGACTGGTCTTTCCATTCTTGGCTGGTTGCTTCTTTGCTGAGAAGGTGCTGGTTTAGGAATCATGATAACCCCCACCATTGGACGGCGTTCAGCCCTATCTTGATTTCTCTGAGGATATGCAACAACCACCTCTTTCTTTCCGATGAATGGTTTCCTTACAGTAGCAGAGGATGTATCTTTTTGAATCTTCCCATTCTTTATCCCGACTTCTACCCTTTCTCTGGTCAATATCAATTCAGTAAAACATGTTGATGAACTCCCAATTAAGTGATTAAAGAAGGGACCAGACAAGGTGTCCAAAAACATGTCTACCAAATCTCTTTCAAATAGGGGAGGTTGAACTCTTCTTGCTAAGTCCCTCCACTTTTGCGCGTAGTCCTTGAAGCCTTCACTTGAAACCATGGCCATACTCTGGAGTTGAGTACGGGTGGGCGCAAGATCAGCGTTGTACTGGTATTGTTTGTAAAAGGCATTAGCAAGATCTTCCCAGTTATGAACATTGGCTCTTTCTAACTGATAAAACCAATCAAGTTGAGTTCTAGACAGACTGTCTTGGAAGAAGTGTACCCATAAATCCTTGTCAGCGGTATGGAGTTGGATTTTCCTCACATAGGACCAGAGATGAATTTTGGGACATGAAACTCCGTCATATTTGGCGAACACAAGTGCTTTGAATTTTGAAGGAATGAAAATCCCAGACACTAACCCCAACTCCTCAAAGTCCAATCCAGGCAATTTTTGGATTTCTATTGCACTTAACTGTTCTTCTAGATGCTTATATTTGTCGTTGGTTGAAGGGTATTGTTCTTCAGAATAGTCTTCTTCTTCCTCTTCCTCTTCTGACTCTGACTGGATAACTGTTTCTTTACCTTTCCCATCTTGATTGTCTTTCTCACCGGATGTCATTGCAAAGTCTTGGGTTCTTCTTGTCTGCCCTTGGAATCTTCTTCTCATGTTTAGAACTCCGGTTATTTTCTTTGTCTTCTTCTTTTTCTCTTCAACCAGCAAGGTCTTCAACTCTTCTTGTCCTTTGACTAGAGTTAAGAACATCTATTGAAATTGTGCATTCTGAGTTTGGAGGTCCTTCACCATTTTCTCGATATCCATCTTACTGAAATAAACAGTAGAAAGATGAGGAGACTTGTTGCAAGAAACCTGCTTATGTTATGATGAATGGTAAATGCATATGCAATGATTTCAAGGATTTTAAAGATTCAAATTTGTTTTAGACAAAAAGGAAACACACGTTATATTAATGAATTAAAGCTTGAGTTCATCAATGCCTTTTTGGGAAAACAAATACAAAATCTCTAAGATAAAAAGGTGGTATGCATCCTCTTTGGTGCAATGTAGGCATTCAGAGTCTGCTCCTCATGAAGTTGCTTAGTGAGTTCCAAAACCTTCTTCTCGCTTGCGTAGAATTAGGCCTCGAAAGTATCTCGCTCCCCCTTGATTTGTATCCAATCTCTTTCTAAGTATTCAAGAGAGGTGGGCATGTCAGGATGTAGGATAGTGTGTGGAACATCTCCTTCCATGACAGGCTCAATGATTACCGGGAGAATGGAGGGATAAGGCATCATAAGACTTTGAGCACGAGTTCGTACCCATTTGAGGTAAGGATCAAGAGGGATGGAATTCTTATGCCCCAATGTCTTGCTATCCACCTTGTTCAACATCCTCCGAGCTCGAATAAATCTCTAGCGAAGACCTTGATCGTTGTTCTCGTAGTCAAATACCAAACCTTGAATCAGCATCTCGTGAGGGCCATCCCTTCGGGCGTAACCAAATTGTCTTAAGGATAAATAGGGGTTGTAGGTGATACCTCCCCTAATTCCAAGTAAATGGACATTAGGGAACTCTCCACAATGGTCAACAATAGTAACATTCTCTATGGATCGAGAACACCAATTAATGTCTGAATGTTTGAGCGTCATCAACCTTTGTGACCACCTTGAACCATGCTCGTTCTTTAATACAGATTGAGGAAGATGTGAAATAAACCATCTTGCCAAGAGATGAGTACAACACATAAGGACACCTCTTTTCCTCATTATGCGAGTGTGAAAAGAATGTAGGATGTCCCTTAACAAAGTAGGCACTGGGTTGCGGGATATGAAGATTTTGACGGCGTTCACTTCTATGAGTTGGTCATGATTTGGAAACAAAACCATCCCATAGATGAGGAGAGCCAAAATTTCCTCGAAGGCTTGCAAATCCAAAGAGTTCCAACAGTTTTGGGCTTTCTAAAGCAAGAACTTTTCTAGGAAACCTTTGACACCACTCCTTGTTTCCCAATGAGTTGTGACATCATATGATTGCAAGTGTAGAGCTTGAGCAATCTCTTCTGGCTTTGGGTCTCTTTCCGTACCGTTGAAAGGTATTTAATTGATGATGGGAATCCTTAAGAGTCGGGAGCATTCTTCCAAAGTAGGCACAAGTTGATAATCAGGAAATGTGAAGCAATGGTGCAAAGGATCAAAGAACTAAAAGAGCACCTTCATCATGTCTTCATCGGTGTTGGAAGTGACCAAGTTGAGTAGGCGACCATGTCTCTTGGTGAACGGGGAGTTTTATGGAATCCTTGAAGCTAGCTCCTTAAGTTGTGGAGGGATCCTTACAAGATTGACTTGAATAGTTTTCCTACGAAGAGAATCCATATCCTACAAAACAAGAACAAAGATAAATCCCAAAATCCTTGAAATGGTTAGTGAATGTGTATGATGTTATGATGTTCATGATGTTATGTACAAGTATGTATATACAAACAAAGCAAACAAGTCCTTAGGTTTAGGCTTGCATGGGGTCTCATAGTTAAATACCCTCTTGAAGTTTAGTTGGCTCAAACTTGTCCTAGTAATAGTAACTGGGTTCTAAGGAGCTCAATATCACTAGTTTGTTTCCTTGGTCATTGTTTCAGCACAAGCCTCTTTAATGGCGACCGAAATATCCCAAAAAATCAAACCTCAATGAGTGTAGTATCGAGTATCTACCAACTTCGGAGTGCACCAAAGTCGGTCATCTCACTACGTCCTAAAGGCCAAGTTGGTCAAGTAAAGGTTCTAAAAGTTCATTAGTGCTTCATGACATCACTCAGTCGTCCCGTATTCTCCTTAATTAACTCAAGGGCTACCGGTACCTACAAATATGTCGCACTAACGTAGCTATTGCTTAGACCATGTCGGTATACCCCGTACAGTTCCCACAACGTATTGCTACTTACCTATAAGGTATCCCAAATCCGGGTAGAGGATTCAAACCCAAACAAAGAACCATAATGTAAAGCATACAAGTCAAACAATGAAAGCAAGTAAATGTGATATAACCCTAAGGTAACCCCACTTTTAGAATTCTCCCCAGCAGAGTCGCCAGTTCTGTGAAGGTTTTTCATTTTATTGCAAATGTTGCGGTTAGCAAGAGTCGTCACCGACTTTTCTTTTATCCAAAAGGAAAGGTGAAAAAGCACCGGAAAGACCTTTATTTCTTGAGTTCAGGGGGTAAATTATGAAAAGGGAAGGTATTAGCACCCTTTTCATCCATGGTTTTCCATGGGCTCTTAGTTACTTGCTAGATCACTTGCTTTTGTTTGAAATTGTGCTTTATGTGTTTTTTGTGAAAGTATTTTGTAAAGAGTCCATTGTTTAGGCAAACTTTGTAATAATTCTTGTTCGTAAGAATGTATACAAAGTGTTTGATCTTTTGAAAATGTTTTCAAGTTTATAAGATGTTTGAAAGTGTAGGTGTCTGTTTTAAAAATAGCAAGGATGTTTTGTTTGAAATTGAGCAAGTAATTAGGAGCATTCTAACTACTCAAAAGTCTTTCATGTTAATTTTCTCTTTCCTTTGACATTGTTATCGTACCATTGATTTGGTAAGTAACCCTATCTTTGGATGTAAACGGGATGGGCGCGGGTCATCGTATAACCATGATTAGCAATGTTGCAAGGTATCTTAGCATTCTTTTTTAGGGACTAAGATCATTTGAAAGACAACTTAGATAGCGTCATCGAGGGACTATGATCTTGTATTTGCTTGTTTTTGCTAAGATACCTCACATGCGTAATATGGCCATTTTGTAAAGGCAACCAAGTGGATTTACCCTAGGGGGTGCTTGTGTGCAAGTGTATTGTTTTCATGCTTGATTTTGTCTTTGATTAGGGTTTTCTACTTGTTTGGTTTTAGTCTTTCCATACAAACCCTAATTACTAGCATTTGTATATAAAGCGATAAATTGTGGAATTTTAAAGTTACTACGCTATTACAATACTTGTGGGAGGGGGTGTACAAATTGTAAATGAGGATTGCAAGAATATAAACCTAATTAATCTATTAAAACCAAATTGAATTTGTACAAGAATTGTAATAAATAACGTACAAGATGAATAAATATGCAAGAATGCAAATGTGAAAGAAAAGGATATTTGTTTGGATTTTTAGGAAAAGGGGTTTTGATTTTAACCTAATTAACTAAAATAAAATAATTAATTAAAATAATAAAAGTAAACCTAATTTAATAAGAAAAGATTTTAAATAAAACCCTAAGTCTATTAATTGATTAAAAGGAAATTAAGTTCAAAAAGTATTTTTTTTATATTTTTGTCTTGAAAATAATTTATAGTATTATAAAATATTTTTGGCCCTTTTTTTATATTAAAATAATATATTTTAATAGGTGTAAAAGAAAATAAATAATAACCTAGTTTTAATTAAATTTACAAGATAATTAGTAAAAATAAATAAAGTATGATTAATAAAATAATTTTTGTGTGAGAAAAATAAATAAACTTTGTCAAAATGAAAATCTAATATTTTTGTATTTTTTATGATTTTTTATATTAGAAAATATATTAAGAAAATAGATAAAATAAAAATAGGAAAATAAAATAAAATTGGGCCAGGGGCGTGTAAATGAAATAGGGGGATTAGCCAGCAAAAACAAAAAAGAAACAATCATGGCTCAAGGTGGCCCAGCGCCTGCAAAAAAGAGGGTCAGAATTGCAAAAAAAAATGTGAAAAATAACAAAAGGGTATCACTGGGGCTCGAACCCAGGTCCCAAAGGTTACAGGCGCGCGCTTCTACCACTGGGGTGGCTATATATCCGTTAACATAAGCAAAACAATAAATATATGATACAAAACACGCCCTGATTTACACTTCATCTTCAACCTCCAGCCAGACCAACTGTAACTTGTTCATTTCTCATCAAAAATGAAAACTGTAAACATGAAACTTGTAGCAAATTTCCTCACGGTTTCAGAAATGTAAAGCATTAAAACTATAGATCAAAGATAAGCATGAATTTTATTGGCCCTAATCTGAACCCTAAAAATCTCAAAAACTTTAATCTTAAAATTCTCTAAGCTCAAGTAAAATTAATGAAAACTATGGACATGGTTAGATTTAGGGCAATGATATCTACATGTTTCATTCACAAATAAATCATTGACGATGCATGTATGAAAATTTCCAAAGTTAGAAAACTTACCTTGCAAGAGGGTATCGGGTTTTGAGTTTGAGCAGCTTTCAGGAAGTTCCAATGATTGGGTTAGCTTCCTCAAGTCCCCAGGAAGTTAATGGGATGCTTAGCTTGAGCTGGAAGTGGCTGAGGAGTTCTAGAGAAGTCCAAGTGCAAAGCTCTGTATTTGAAAATGGAGGATGGTGTTAATGGTGTTACAGTTTTGTAACAGGGTGTGGGATCAGTTCTAAATGATGTTTAGAAGCTTTAGAAACCAAAAGGCTTGAAAACGCACGAGGGAATTATGAGTTTCAAGTTTTTGGTCAGTTTATGTGAAAATGGAGGTATGAGATGTGATTCTGAGTTCTAGGTGTTTTCAGGGCTTGAGCATTCGTGTATTTGTGGCAAATAGTTTGTCTATGTATAAGCAAAAGGATTGGAGTGCATTGGAAAGTCAGAAGTACAAGTTTCAAGCTTTTGGCTGGGTTACTTGATTTTGAAGAAAAGAGGGAAATCAAGTTTCAATGCGTAGTACAAGCATGAGCTGGGTGATTGTAAGTGTCTAACAAGTTTCTTATGGGTTATAGGACTTGTATGATCATAAGAGAACAAGTGCAAGGCTTAAGAACAAGTTTTGTGTAGAAAAGCACTTTATCAAAATGGCAATGTACACTTTCTTCCCAAAATGGATATAAAGCATGTCCATGCATTGAATGCTTGAAATGAGACCTCTAACAGTTGTGCAAGCCATTAATTATGGAGTTCCTAACAAGTTTGAGGCCTGCAAAGTAGAGTTTATGCAGCATAGTTTGAACTTTGAATTTGGTTTATCACAAAATGACTTGTAATTCAAGTGATAAAACCCTAATTTCATCTCTTCGATTCTCCTTACTCAAGAATGATATCAAGGAGTTTCTTGACATTTTGGAAATCTTGTATTATGCTCTACAACCCTTCTTTAAATTGCTTTTCAAGATTCCCCTTGTAACTATATGAAAAAGTTCCATGAAGTTGGGTCAAAATCCTGACCAAACTAGGGCAAAATTTCACTAAGTGTTTTGTTTCATGACCACATGTTCTTAAAATTATAACTTGAGATCCAAGCACTTTTGGAATAAGTTGTGTAAAGAAAAGTTGTAGATTTCATAGCAATCTATAACTTTCATGTTGGAAGTTTCTCTTGAATCATCTTGCATCATGGTGAAAAATTTGTTCAAAGTTGTGAAAAAACATGAAATTTCCAACACTTGGAAAAAATTCTAAGTTTAGAAATTTTGACTTTTCAAAATGAAATCTTGACTTTTTGATTTATTGATGAATAAGTTTCATATTTTGACATGTTTTGATGAATTTTGATCTTTTACATTTGATTTTGACCAAAAAGTCAATGTTTGACTTTTCAGTATACAGTTGGATTTTGATCAGTTGACTGAAAATTCATCTGTCAATCCTTTGGACTTGAGCAATGTTTTGAGCCATGTTATTAGGTCAAAATGATTCAATTATACTCTTGAGGTCATGCCTTAAACCAATTGATCATTTTCTAGGTCAAAAAATCAGAAATTGCCCTTTCCCAATCAAAACCCTAATTTTGACCATTTTGTCCTTTTGGAGATTTGATCAAATTTCTTGAGGAATTATGGTCCAAACTTGATCAAATGATACATATGAGTCTAAAATGTTGATGTGGATAAAATATTATGAGGTTTGACTGTAAATTGGCCATAGTTTACTTTTTCCCCAACACAGCTGATTTTTAGGTCAACTACTCAATTGACTGAGCAAAAGTGTGATCCAAGGCTTGAAACTTGACATGAGTAATCCTGGGGGTCCGTAATGATCCATGAGAGTCATATGGGGCATTGGAAGTTCAAATATCCTTGTGCAAACTCAAACCTTAATTTTGGTCATCAGTGCTTAAGGAGGTGTCTTGAGTTGATCAAACCCTAGTGCAGTCTTGAGCCCAAGGAGATCTTGTGAGAAAATTCTTGATAAGTGAGAGGGCAAATTTTGGGGTACAACGGGTACATCTGACCATGGCAGAAAACTGTAAGCCTCTTCTCATCAATCAATTTCAACTGGTCAAATCGAGTTTGAATCCAATCATTTTCACTCAACCCTGCATCCTTTATGATTCTAAAAGAAGGTATTTGGACTTCAATTGGTAGAACAACTTCCATGCCGTATACCAAGGAGAAAGGAGTTGCCCCTGTTGATGTACGCGCCATGGTACGGTTACCGTGGAGAGCAAATGGTAACATCTTATGCCAGTCTTTGTAGGTTATTGTCATTTTTTGTATGATCTTCTTGATGTTTTTATTAGTGGCTTCTACAGCGCCATTCATCTTCGGCCAGTAAGGAGAAGAGTTATAATGCTGGATCTTGAATTGCATGCATAGTGCAGTGATCATAGTATTGTTGAGATTTGTACCATTATTTGTGATCATTCTTTCTGAAATACCGTATCGAAGATAAGATTCTGCTTGATGAATCGGGTCACAACATTCTTGGTGACAGAAGCAAAGGATGTTGCCCAACCCACTTCATGAAATAGTCAATGGCAACCAAGATGAAGCGGTGTCCATTAGAAGCTGTAGGTTTGACTTCTCCAATCATGTCAAGGCCCCACATCGCGAATGGCCAAGGAGCAGTTAGGACGTTTAGAGGAACTTGAGACACGTGTATTTTGTTAGCATAGATCTGACACTTGTGACAGGTTCGTGAATGCTGATGACAATCTGCTTCCATGGTAGACCAGTAGTACCCTGCCCGTAGGATCTTTTTAGCCATCATGTGACCACTAGAATGAGTGCCAAAAGTTCCTTCATGTAGATCAGCCATGATCTTTTCTGCCTCACTCTTGTCTATGCAACGAAGCAAAGTAGAGTCGTGATTGCGCTTATAGAGAACTTTGTTACTGAGGAAGAACTTACCAGAGAATCTTCTCAGGAATTTCTTGTCGTTGACTGAAGCTCCTTCCGGATATTCTTGGGTCTCGATATATCTCTTAATTTCATGGAACCAAGGCTTGTCCACTAATTCATCGGTGTCGATCTCGTGACAGTAAGCTGGTTCGTCCATTCTCTCGATGGTGATCTGAGGAGCCTCATTATCCTATCTGACTTTGAACATGGATGACATAGATGCTAGCGCGTCTGCTAGTTGATTTTCCTCTCGCGGAAAATGCTCAAAGGTAATTTCTTCAAAATGTGGGATCAATGTCAACACATGTTCCTTGTAAGGGATGAGATTAGGGTGCCTCGTGTCCCATTCTCCTTTGATCTGACTGATGACTAAGGTTGAATCTCCAAATACACTTAAGGACTTGATTCCCAAATCTATGGCAGCTTTGAGACCCAGAATACACGCTTCGTATTCTGCCATATTATTGGTACAGTTGAAACACAACCTAGCGGTGAAGGGAGTATGACATCTTTCAAGAGATATGATCACGGCACCTATTCCATTTCCGAGTGTGTTTGAAGCTCCATCGAAAACCAAGGTCCATCGGGATCCTTGTTCAGGTCCTTCATATGGTCTTAGTTCTTCACAATTGTCTACCATCATGATGTCTTCATCTGGGAACTCGAACTTCATGGACTGATAGTCATCCACAGCCTGATGAGCAAGGTGATCGGCTAATACACTTCCCTTTATGGATTTCTGGGTAGTGTATTGAATGTCGTATTCGGTCAGGACCATCTGCCGTTTTTCTATTCTCCCAGAGAGGGCAGGCTTTTCGAATATGTATTTAATTGGATCTATCTTGGATATCAATAAGGTAGTATGGGTCAACATATATTTTCTTAGCCGGAGAGCAGGCCATGCCAGAGCGCAACAAGTTTTCTCGAGCAGTGAATATCTGGTTTCACAGTCGGTAAACTTTTTGCTCAGGTAATAAATTGCATGCTCTTTTCGGCCAGACTCGTCATGCTGCCCCAGCACACACCCCATTGAATTTTACAAGATAGTTAGATACATGATCAAAGGTCTTCCCTCGACTAGCGACATCAAAATGGGAGGCTTTTGAAGATATTCTTTGATCCTGTCGAAGGCATCCTGGCAATCGTCATTCCATTCCACCACTTTATATTTCTTTACTAATTTAAAGATTAGTTCACAAGAAGCGGTTAGATGGGAAATGAATCGGGCGATATAGTTTATCCATCCTAAGAATCCCCTAACTTCCTTCTCAGTGCGAGAAGCAGGCATTTCTTGTATTGCTTTTACCTTTGCATGGTCCACTTCGATACCTTTGCCGCTGACAACGAAACTTAAGAGTTTACCGGACCTTACTCCAAAAGTGCATTTATTTGGATTCAGCCTTAGTTTGTATTTCTTCAGTCTTTCAAACAGTTTCTGCAGATGGTCAAGATGCTCCTCTTCAATTTGAGATTTGGCTATCATGTCATCCACATAGACCTCTATTTCGTGATGGATCATGTCGTGAAATAGAGTTACCATGGCACGCTGATAGGTTGCCCCTGCGTTCTTCAACCTAAATGGGATAATCTTGTAACAGAATGTACCCTACTGTGTGACGAAGGTCATTTTTTCCATGTCCTCAGGTGCCATTTTGATCTGGTTGTATCCGGAGAAACCGTCCATGAAAGAAAATACTTTATGTTGTGCGGTGTTGTCAACCAGAATATCGATGGGGGGAATCGGGAAGTCATCATTGGGGCTTGCCCTATTCAGGTCTCTGTAGTCCACACACATACGTACCTTACCATCCTTTTTAAGCACTGGAACAACATTGGCGACCCATTGTGGATAGGAGGTGACAACTATGAATCCGGTGTTGAACTGCTCCATGACTTCAATCTTAATTTTCTCTGACATTTCTGGACTCATGCGACGAACTTTCTATTTTATCGGAGGGCAGTCTTCTTTTGTCAGAAGATGATGGACCATGATGTCAGTGTCGAGCCCTAGCATGTCTTCATATGACCAAGCAAAAACCTCAACATAGTCATTTAGTAATTGAGATAAGTGCTTCTTGACGCTAGGCTCCAGGTTGGCACCTACCTTGATTTCTTTTTTGTCCTCTTCAGTACCTAAGTTAACAGTCTCTGCTGGCTCTTCGTGGGGCTGTATGGTCCTTTCTTCCTATTGTAATAATCTGGCTAGTTCCCCTGGTACCTCACAATCTTCCTCATCTTCGTCTTTGGCTTGGTAGATTGTATTTTCAAAGTCATGATAGGCCATAGAAGAATCGTTACCCATGGGATCCTGAGTGGATGTGGATCTGCATTTTGATATGTGAGTATGTGTAAGAACATAGCTATCTTTGAAAAATGGTAAAGGTTAAAAAAGAGAAAAACAATGAGTGTAAAAATTTGCATGTAAAAACGTCCATGATTTATTGATGACATATGAAGATGAAGTAACAACCCTCACAAATGGACCATTGTGCCTCGGGTAAGACACAAGGTTTTAAAAGTCTAAGTTGTTTAATTATTACACCATTGCACCATTGCACCATTCTCTTCGAACCATTGAAGGCCCTTACCACTATGTTGTTGGGTTTTAAGGTTAAACCTTCACAGTCTAGTCTATCTAGAGCCTTCTTAAGAAGCACGTTCAATGATGAACCTGTATCTACCAGGACATGGGCTAAAGTAGTGCCCCTACATTCAACGGAAACATGTAGCGCATCATTATGTTTTCTCCCTCTAGGTGTCAAATCAACATTGGAAAAACCCCAAACCGTTATCCACCGTCACACTGGCCACACAATCTTCAAATCGGTCCGCATAGGTTTCCTGTGGCACATGGGAAGTTTTAAGAAATTTCACCAAAGCCTTTGCATGAGCTTCGGAGCACAACAGCAAAGCTAGCATAGAAATCTTTAAAGGGGTCTGTCCTAGTTGTTCGACTACATTGTAGTCGCTTTTCTTTATAATTTTCAAATTTTCTTCAATCTCCTTCTTGGATGCCTCTTGGATAGATACTGGTTGCGCCTTCATCCGGACAGGCTCAACCAAAATGTCTTTGCCCCGAGTCTCGGCCGACTCGGTGATAGGGGTGTCAGCGAGGGTGATCACATGAACTGTAGTAATTGTATCAGCAGGAACAAAAGCAGGAATGATCACGGGACCAGTAACAGCTTTTGGAGGAGAAATCGCAGGGGAGAACACTCTTCCACTTCTGGTTATTTTGCTGGTTCCCACAATGTTGCCAATGTCGGGGTCAGCCTTCTCAAAAATTGGGTCTTCAACAACCAGCCATTCTTGCTTGACGTCGTGGTAGTAGACGTCACCCCCATAGTTCCAGGGAACCGTTTTGTCTGAGGAGTATGGGATTGGTCATGGAATAGTAACTATTAGTGGAGTCACCTTCGGAACAAATGTAATCCTAACGGGTCTTTTGGTGGGGACCCTGGGAGGATTGGAGAAAATGGTTATTATTGAAACATCCTTGTAAGAAATGGTTGGAACAGGAGTCTTTTCAAACAAAATCTCTTTGTCATCCATCAGGCGTTGGACACCTGCCTTCAATAAATGACAACCAGTCGGTAGACATAAACAGAGGTGGCAACCTTCGCCACAACCTGGAAATAAACCGGCCTTCAACAGGTTCCTCTTGATGGTCAGAAGAGGAGTAACAAGCTTATCAACAATAGTAACAAACACATCATCTTCAACAGCGTTAACACCACGGCCGTGCTTGGGCATAGGAGCAGTGATAACATTTGGGATCTCGGGGGCGTCAAATTCAATTTCCTTTTCCTCGAGAAGGTCTTGCACCTTATTTTTCAAAGCCCAGCAGTCGTTTGTATCATGACCTGGACTTTATGAATGGTAAGCACAACAAGCATTTGGGTTGTAACGGGGATAGGCAGTATTGGGTTTTTTCGGAGCTTCCCACAGGGTTACCAAATTAGATCTCAACAAATATGGCAAGACTTGAGACAGCGTCATATTTATCCGGGTAAACTATCTTACCGGTCTTTCTGTTCTCGGCTGACTATTCCTTTTTTGAGTAGGTGCAGGCTTAGAGATCATGACAGCACCTACCGCTGGACGGTGTTCAGTTCTGTCCTGATTCCTTTGATGGTACACAGCACCGATCTCTTTCTTCCCAGCAAATGGTTTCTTCGTCGTGCGTGAGGATGCATCTCTTTGAATTTTTCCACTTCTTATGCCCGCTTCTACTCGTTCTCCAGGCATGATTAATTCGGTAAATCCAGCCGAGGAGCTTCTGATCAGGTGTTTGAAGAAAGGGCCAGATAGCGTGCCTAAGAACATATCCACTAATTCCCTGTCAGATAGAGGGGGTTAGACTCTTCCCGCGAGATCCCGCCATTTTTAAGCATAGGTTTTGAAACCTTCACATGTACCCATGGACATGCCTTGCAACTATGTCCGAGTTGGAGTTAAGTCAGCATTATACTGGTATTGTTTGTAAAAGGCGGCAACCAAGTCTTCCCAATTGCAAACATTGGTTCCTTCCAACTGATAGAACCAGTCCAATTGTGTCCCTGACAAGCTTTCTTGGAAGAAATGTACCCATAGGTCCCTATCGGCAGTATGGGGTTGAATTTTCCTGACGTATAACCTTAAATGTAGCTTTGGACAAGAGACACCGTAATATTTAGCGAATATAGGGACCTTGAATTTCTGTGGTATGATAACCCCTGAGACAAGTCCTAACTCCTCAAAATCCAATCCTGGTACCCTCTGGATCTCCATAGCATATAGGCGATCTTCTAACTGTTTGTATTTGTCGTCAGTTGGAGGATACTGCTCTTCAGAGTAATCAACCTCTTCTTCCTCTTCAGATTCTGGATGGTCAGTCAATTCCTTGTTTTCCCCTTCTTGATGGTCCCCTTCACCCGATGATGTTGCGAGTCTAGGGTCCACCTAGCTGGTCCTTGGAACCTTCTTCCAAGGTTCAAAATACCGACGGATTTCTTTGCTTTCTTCTTCTTATCTTTGATTAGCATAGTTTTCAACTCCTCTTGTCCTTTTTCCAGAGTCAAGAACATTTGTTGAAACTGAACGTTCTGCGCCTGAAGATCTTTTATTATCTGTTCAATATCCATCTCACTGAAATAAACAGTAGAAAGATAAGGAGACCTGTTGTAAGAAACCTATTTGTGTTATGATGAATGAAGATGCATATGCAAATGATTTCAAGGAAATTAGGGATTTAAATTTGCTTTAGACAAAAAGAAACACACGTTATATTAATAAATCCAAGTTTGAGTACATCATGCCTCCTTGGGCTTACAATACAAAACTCCTAAGATAAAAAAGTTGAACGCATCCTTTTTGGTGCGATGTAGGCATTCAGATTCTGATCCTCATGAAGTTGCTTGGTGAGTTCCAAAACTTTCTTCTCACTGGCGTAGAATTGGGCTTCGAAAGTATCCCGCTTTTCTTTAAGCTGGATCCAGGATTTATGTAGCTCCTCAAAATTAATTGGCATATCAGGATGAGGTACAATGTAAGGAGTGTCTCTCTCAACAACTAGCTCCATAATCAAAGGTAAGATCGCGGGGTAAGGCATCATAAGACATTGAGCACGGGCTCGCACCCATTTGAGGTAAGGCTCAAGAGGGCTGGAATTCTTGTGCCCCAGTGTCTTACTGTCAACTCTGTTTATCATACCCCAAGCTCGAACGAACCTTTTGCGATAACCATGAACATCATTCTCATAGTCAAAGATGATTCCTTGGACCAGTGCATCATGAGGACCATCCCTTCTAGCCTAACCAAACTGTCGCAATGCTAAATAAGGATTATAATTGATTCCTCCCCAAATGCCTAAGAGAGGGACATTAGGGAATTCCCCACAGCGATCAATGATGGTAACATCCTCTGAGGATCATGAACACCAATGAATATCTGAATATGTAAGGGACATCAGCCTACGAGACCATTTCAAACCTTTCTCTTTCTTCAAAGTAGACCGAGGTAGGTGCGAAATAAACCACCTAGCTAACAGAGGAGTGCAACATAGAAGGGTCCCTCTTCTCTTTAGAGTGCGAGTATATAGAGAGTGTAGAATATCCCCAAGTAAGGTAGGCATCAGATTATGCGACAGAAAAATATTAATTGCATTCACATCTATGAGTTGGTCCGTATTAGGGAAAAGTACCATCCCATAGATGAGAAGGGACAACACCTCCTCAAAAGCTTGTAAATCCAGGCTATCCCAAAAATAGTGGGCTCTCTCAAATAGAAACTTATCTAGAAATCCTTGGACACTTCTTCTGGTTTCCTAATTTGCCACTACATCAGACCGTTGTAAAGACAGAGCCTGGGCAATTTCTTCAGGCTTTGGGTCTCTTTTCATACTGTTGAATGGTAGCTGATTAAGGATGGGTACCCCCAATAACTGAGAAAACTCCTCCATAGTAGGCACTAGCTGGTAATCAGGAAAGGTGAAGCAGTGGTGCACCGGATCAAAGAACTGAAAGAGCACCTTTAACATTTCTTCATCAGGGGTGGAAGTGACCAAGTTGAGAAGTAGACCATGTTTTTCAGTGAAGGGAGAGCTTTCAGGAATACTTGATGCTAACTCCTTGAGTCGAGGATGCACTTTCACAAGGTTGATTTGAATGGTGTTCCTACGAGCGGATGTCATGTCCTACAAAACAAATACAAAGATAAACCCTAGAAAATCCTTGAAATGGTGAGTATGATATGCCATGTCATGATGTCATGATTATGCTAATAAATCACAAATATAGCAAGCACAAGCAAATAAAACAAGAGACCTTAGGTTTAAGGCTTGCATGGGTTTTAAGGTAGTACCCTCTTGAAGTTGGATTGGTTCAACCTGTCTTATAAATAGTAATCGGGTTCTAAGGGATCTCAATATCACTAACCTTTCCCACAAGCTTCGTTAGATAGGCGATTGACTCACAACCAAATAAAACTCAAGAGTCAAGTCTCAATGAGTGTAGCATCGAGTATCTTCTGACTTTGGGAATACACCAAAGACGACCATCTCGCTACGTCCTAATGGCCAAGTTGTTTATTTAAAGGTTCTAAGGTCAGTTGACGCTTTATGACACCACGCAGCGGCCCCGTATTCTCCTTGATTAACTCAAGGGCTACCAGTACCAACTAAAGTGTCACATCAACATAGCCATCGCTTCAACTGTGTCAGTATACTCCGCACAGTTTCCACGATCTAATGCTACTAACCTAAAAGGTTTTCCACAAATCCGGGTGGAGGATCAGAACAAACCCAAGAAAGGAACCAAAATGTAAAGCATGCAATTCAAACAAGGAAAGCAAGTAAATGTGATCTAACCCTAAGGTAACCCCATAGTTTCATATTCCCCAGTAGAGTCGCCAATTATATGATATGATGGGAGAACTGACTTGGATGTTTTGCGTTTTATCACAAATTTTGCGGTTAGCAAGAGTCGCCACCTACTTTTCTTTTATCCAAAAGGAAAAGCTGAAAATAAAAGGAAAGACCTTTGAGATTGTTTCTTGAGTTCAGGGGGTAGATTATGAAAAGGGAAGGTGTTAGCACCCTTTTCATCCATAGTTATCTATGGGCTCTTAGTTGCTTGCTAGATCACTTGCTTTTGTTTGAAAATGTGCTTTGTGTGGTTTTTGAAAGTATTTTGAAAAGGCGCCATCGTTTAGGAAAACTTTGTAATAGTTCTCATTCGTAAGAACGTATACAAAGTGTTGATCTTTTGAAAATGTTTCAAGTTTGGAAAATGTTTTTTGGAAATGTTTTGGAAAGTATTGGTGTTTGTTTTTGAAAATAAGCAAGAGTGTTTTGATTTTGAATTGAGCAAGCAACTAGGAACAATCTACCTACTCAAAAAGTCTTAGTTCATTTCTTCCTTTCCTTTGATATTGTTATCTTACCATTGATTTGGTAAGAAACCCTATCTTTGGATGTAAAGAGACGGGTGTGGGTCATCATATAGCCATGATAGCAATGTTATGAGATATCTTAGTAATTCTCTTTGAGGGACTAAGATCATTTTGAAAGGAAACATTTGATAGCGTCATTGAGGGACTATGATCTTGTATTTTGATTACTTTTGCTAAGATACCCCACATGCATACCATGGCCATTTTCTCGAGGCAACAAGTGGAGTTAACCCTAGAGGTGCAAAGTGTGCAAGTGTTTTGTATTTCATGCTTGATTTATCTTGAATTGGGATTTTCTAAGTATTAATTTTATCTTGCCATACAAACCCTAATTAAATAGCATTTATAGCAAAGTGATAAATTGCGGAAATGTAAATTCTATGCTATTACATCATTTGGGGATGGGGTATACATATTTACAAATGGGGAAATTGCAAGAAAATTAAATATAATTAATTATTACAACCATATTGAATTTGAATAAATAACGTACAAAAACTGTAAATGAGTATAATGCACAAGTAATGATATAAGTATAATGTACAAGAAATGTAAAAATGGAATAGTCTTGTTTTTGTTAAGAAAAGAAGTAAGTTTGCTAAAGAAAACATTTTTGATCTTTGGATTTTTTGAGTTTTAAGAGAGATAAAATAAAGTATGTAAATATAAAATATTTTTTGGTGTTTTTAGTTATTAAAAGCTAAAATAAGATAAGTAAGAGAAAAAGGAGCCAGAATCAGCACATTGCTGAAACGAGAAGAAACAGAAGTTCTAACTCTGATACGCTGCAAGAGAGAAAATGTTAGTAGGAAAGTAGATGGTAAGAAGTTATGGGCATGGGTACACCAAGTTCTAAGGTTGCTGGGAATAAAGGAAACCCTAAAAGTTCTGATTGTTGAGGGGTTCAGAAGCTATAGTGTAGCAGGGAACCTAGAAGTTCATATATCACTGGCAAGTCAGAAATTCTGGTTGCTTGAGAGAGTGAGATGGTAATGTTGTTGAGGTGAGGATATCTAGAAGTTCTAATCTAGGAGTATCGTCTGACAGATAAATGGGTAAAAATGTCAATAAATAAACCTAAAAAGATGCTTCTGGGGCTAGAACCCAGGACCTTTAGCTCTAATGTCTTATGCATACACACTGTCTACCGCTGGGGTGGCTGTACATCTGGTATTAGAAGCAAAAGCATAAACATGTATTACAAAGTAAACTTTGATGATAAATTGCATCTCTTTCTTCAAGCTAATCAGAACATATGCAACTTAGTCATTTCTTAATAAAACAGAAAACGCAAACATAGCAATTATGGCAGGTTTCCATCATGGTTTCAGAAATTTAAAAAATGTCAAGACTGTAAACCAGAAACAAGCATGTATCTGCTAATCCTAGTTTCCTTAAGAAGTTATGAACTGATGTTCTTCCTACTTAGGAAGACAAAATACATGAAACCTCGGAATATGTACAGCATCAGAATTAGGATGTCTACATTATATTATGGACATGCATGTTTAACAATGCCTAAGTGATATGATGAGAATTAGCAGAAGCTTACCTTGCAGCTGGAGAAGGTCCTGTGAACTGGAGCCTGGTTCTAACTGCTTATAATATTCTGATCAGCTTCCTCACGTGCTCAGTAGACTGGCACAACCTTTAACTTAGGCTATGAATGGATGCAAAATTCAGAAACTGTATGGATGATTTGGTCAAGAAACACTTGAGGGAAATTCGAGTTTAAATGCAAGAAATAAAAAGTAGTAGGTTTTTTATTTGTGTTTGCTGTTTCGGATTCCTGGAATTTTTAGCAAGGTTTCAAAGCTTTTTATTTTCAATTTTTCCACCAACCCCCTTAACAATTGCAAATGAAGTTCAATTTATAGGCAAGAACTTTGTAGCTTGGAGAAGTCAAAAGTACCAACATCATGCTAGCGCTGGCTTGTTCTTGAAGCAAGATAAACAAGTATGGTGGTTAGCAGCTTTTAGCCGTGTCTAAGCTGGATTTGTAAGCATGAATTAAGGAAAAGTACCCTCAGAAGCAAAAGAAAAGCATGGGCCCAGCATACTCTTGTACAAGAGTTTGCTTTTTCAAGGACAACAATGTACTTCTATATCACACGTGGGGAAATCCTTTGGATAAAAAATCAAAAGTGGTTGTGAGAATTAAATGATGATGATATTTATCAAACCAGAAATCCTGTAATATGAGATTATGAATCATAACTTAATTCTGGGTCAGAAGTTCAGCAACAGCGCAACTTAGAACCAACATCCAACTTTTGATCCTTTAATCTTTTTGCTCCAGCATGTTCTGAGCGAGTTCTCAGACTTTCCAGAAAGTTTATGACATGATTTGTAAGCCCTCTTTGAATTTATCTTGCAACTTCAGACTGAACCTACGTGAAAACTGGCCCAGAAGTTTTAAACAAATTCTGATTTGAAAATACTCAGAATTTACTAAGTGTTTAAGTTTCAGGGACGTGTCTTTGAGGACGTATAACTTGAAATCCCAGCATTTCTAGAAGAAATTCTGTTCTACAATGTTTTAGATCTCATTGAGATCTATAACTCTTGTGTTATAAGTTCTTTCAGAATCACCTTGCGTTATGGTGATAATCTGTCCAGAAGTTCTGAATTTATCATATTTCTTAAATACTTGGCAAAATTTCTAAATATTTAGAATTTTGACTTTTTCAACATAAATCTTGACTTCTGATTTTCTTGATGAAATAAACCTCATGCCTTGATGAAATATGATTCTTGAAACTTGATTTTGGTCCAAAAGTCAAAGTTTGACTTTCAGTGTGTAAATGACCATTTTTCCCTTGTGAATGACTTTCTTGAAAAATTTATAATTCAAGGCTTGGAATTGGATGGAAGCAAACCTGAGGGTCCAGGATGATCCTTTGAGACCTGAGAGGGAAAATTTTGGGGTACAAAAACATTAAACTTGGGTACTGAAAAGGATAAGAAGGAAGTCAAGATAGGTGCAATCTAGAGCATAGTGTCAAGGAGCGGTTAATTCAGATGCTACATGACTATGTTGAGGTCTTTTCCTGGTCATACGAAGACATTCTAGGACTCGACACTGATATTGTGGTCCATCGTCCATCGACAAAAGAAGACTTCCCTCCAATGAAACAAAAGGTTTGTCGTATGCGGCCAGATATGTCAGAAAAGATCAAGGTTGAAGTCGTGAAGCAGTTCAACACCGGTTTCTTAGTTGTTACCTCTTATCCACAATGGGTTACCAATGTTGTTCCTCTACCTAAGAAGAACGGTAAGGTACATATGTGTGTGGATTAGAGAGACCTGAATAGGGCAAGCCCCGAGGATGACTTTCCGCTTCCCCATATTGATGTTCTGGTTGACAACACCGCACAACACAAGGTATTCTCCTTCATGGATAGTTTCTCCGGGTACAATCAGATCAAAATGGCACCTAAGGACATAGAGAAACGACCTTCGACACGCAGTGGGGCACTTTTTACTACAAAGTTATGCCATTTAGGTTAAAGAACGTCGGGACAACCTATCAGCGTGCCATTGTAGCTTTGTTTCATGATATGATCCATCACGAGATAGAGGTCTACATTAATGATATGATAGCCAGGTATCAAACTGAAGAGGAACACCTTGACCACCTACAGAAGCTGTTTGAAAGAATGAAGAAATACAAACTAAGGCTGAACCCGAATAAGTGCACCTTTGGAGTAAGATCCGGTAAGCTCTTAGGATTTGTTGTCAACATCAAAGGTATTGAAGTAGACCTTACAAAGATTAAAGCCATACAAGAAATTCCAACTCCTCGCACTGAGAAGGAGGTTAGGGAATTCTTGGGACGTTTAAACTACATTGCCAGACTCATTTCCCATCTAACCGCTACTTGTGAGCCAATCTTTAAATTACTGAAGAAAGATCAAGCAGTGAAATGGAATGACGATTTCCAGACCACCTTTGACAAAATTAAAGAATATCTTCAAGAGCCTCTAATTTTGATGTTGCCGGTTGAAGGGAGACCTCTGATCATGTACTTAACGGTATTAGAGAATTCAATGGGGGTGTGTGCTGGGGTAGCATGATGATTTTGGTCGAAAAGAGCATGCAATATACTACCTTATTAAAAAATTTTCCGACTGTGAAACAAGATACTCACTGCTCGAGGAAACTTGTTGCGCTTTGGCATGGGCTGCTCTCCGACTAAGACAGATACATGTTGACTTACACTACCTTATTGATATCTAAAATGGATCCTATCAAATACATCTTTGAGAAGCCTGCTCTCTCTGGAAGAATAGAAAGATGGAAAATGATCCTGACCGAATATGATATTCAATACACAACCCTGAAAGCAATCAAGAGAAGTGTACTAGCTGATCATTTGGCTCAACAGGCTATGGACAACTACTAGTCCATGAATTTTGAGTTCCCAGATGAGAACATCCTGTTAGTGACTGGTTGTGAAGAGCCTGGACCGGATGAAAGACCTGAAAAAGGATCCCGATGGACTATGGTTTTTGATGGGGCTTCTAACGCACTCGGCAATGGCATCAGTGTTGTGATCATATCTCTCGAAGGCTGTCATACTTAGGGATGTAAATGGATATCCATGGGGACGGATAATATGATATTCGTGTCCATTCCGTTGGATAAATATGATATCCATATCCACCCTATATCTATGCAGATATCTACTAAGCGGGTAATCCACGGGTTTTAAGATACTCGCGGATATTTACAGATATTTGTGGATAACATTTTATTCTAAAATTATTTTTTAAAAAAAAAATTCTGTTTTTTTAAAGACACAAAAAAATTATTATCATATAACATTTATACAATTTAGTCTCAATTTAATAACAAAATTTCATCATATTAATATTTTTCTTTTTCACCAAAACATAATAACATCCATATAGAATATCCATAATTTTTAACCAAAACAATATTCATCATAGCATATAATAATTATTCCAAACAAAATAAAAAGTAATGATGCAGATAGTTTTCATCAATCATTGTAAAATTCCATATTATGCATTCCTTGCTTCAACAATTCCACTTTGATTTCCTAGCTCCTGAAATAAAACCATAAAAATGTTCAAATAAAAATCTAAATAATCAACATAATAATAATATTTAAAATGAAATCTTTAACATTTCACTAACAATGTCAGCATCCATATCTTCCAATACTGAATTAATTTCAATGACTTCGGCTTTTGATTTTGTATAACCTGAAAAAAGAAAAAGAATAAGTTAAACTCTAAGTGATTATAATTTTTTTAAGAAGCAATGAATTGTTATAGTTAAACAAAACTTGCAGTACGAAATTGATATTCAAATTCTAAATAGTGATAATTTTTCTAAGTGTTAACACTAACTATGCTATAAAAAGGTACAGTAGTCTAAAAATTAATCCAAAATTTAACATTAACTTGTAATAAATCATAAAAAGGAAGTACAAGGATTGCATCTCCAATGTTATAACCAAAACAAGTCTTACTTCAAAAACAAACTAACTTGTTATAAGTAATCATTGTAACAAAAACTTATTATTAATTTGATTACCTTTCACATCAGTCCATAGCCAATCTTTGACACACATTAATGCCTCCAAAGTATCTGAACGCAATCTACTACGATGAGGAGTAAGAATTCGGCCACTTGTGCTAAAAGATGACTCTGAAGCAACTGTTGAAATAGGAATGGCTAAGAAATCTCTTGCAATCATTTGCAAGATTGGATATTTTAATCCATTAGCCTTCCACCAACCTAAGATGTCAAAATTTTCATCATCTGACAACACTTTTTCCTCTATATATCCATCAAATTCGGACTTACTAGATGTGACACTTTTTTTTTCACTAATATGTTTTGCAAAATTAGACCTCCAAGCTTATTTTTTGCAAACAACAATTGCATCAGATACATTTTTAGTTTGATTTGAGGATGAAGAAACATTCTCCTTCTCCTTGAACTTTAAATCATACTCAATTACCATATTTTGGAGAAAAGATTTTATCTTCTCAATTTTATTCTCAGCTTCAACTCCATAAATTAGAAATGGAAATGAGAAAAATAAGTATACATAAAAGATACAAATACCACTTGCCTGTGTGAGATGAGATGGTTGATTGTGATGTCAGTTGCGACGGAGCCGGTACGGAGCTGGTAAAACAAGGAAGATAAGATGGATCCTTATTTTTATGGTGGAAGGTGCATTGGTAACACTGGAGTGGAATTTGAGAAGGCAAGAGAAATGATCATATAAAATAAATTAATTATGAAATGTAAAAGTAAGGTTTATAATATATTATAGAATATAATTTTTTTTTAAAGAAAACGTAAAAAAAAAAAAGACCAAATTCTTTTGGAAGATGATAAGACTTAGTAAAATATATAAATATTTAAATAATTTTTATAATTAATTAACGGATACGGATATCCTCGGGTATGGATATTATTAAATCCGTATCCATATCCATTAAATAACGGGTATCTAAATATCCATTTATTTTATCTACGGATATCCATTAAGTTATCCATCTCATATCCGTAACGGATTTTATCCGCGGATACGGATTTTTTTGCCATCCCTAGTCATACTCCTTTCACTTCCAGGCTATGTTTCAATTGTACCAACAATATTGCTGAATATGAAGCATGCATTATGGGTCTCAAAGTTGTTATCAACTTGAGGATTAAATTCTTGGGTGTATTTGGATACTCGGCCTTAGTAATCAGTAAAATCAAAGGAGAATGGGACATGAAGCATCCTAATCTCATCCCTTACAAAGAGCATGTGTTGACACTGATTCCACATTTTGAAGAAATTACCTTTGAGCACTTTCCACGAGAGGAAAATCAACTAGTAGACGCGCTAGATACAATGTCATCCATGTTCAAGGTCAGGTGGGATAGTGAGGCTCCTCATATCACTATTGAGAGAATGGATGAACCAACATACTGTTACAAGGTTGATACTGAAGAAGTAGTGGACAAACCTTGATTCCATGAAGTCAAAAGATATCCCGAAGCCCAAGAGTATCCTGAAGGAGCTTCAGTCAATGACAAGAAGTTCCTAAAAAGGTTCTCTGCCAAGTTCTTCCTCAGTAACGGGATCCTCTACAAGCGCGATCACGATTCTACTTTGCTCCGGTGTGTGGATAAAAGTGAAGCAAAAAAGATTATGGCAGATTTACACGAAGGTATCTTTGGCACCCATTCTAGTGGGTACACAATAGCTAAAAAGATCTTACGGGCAGGATACTATTGGTCTACTATGGTAGCAGACTGTTATCATCATTCACGAACTTATCACAAATGCCAGATCTATGCTGATAAAGTACATGTGTCTCTGGTTCCTCTAAATGTCTTGACTGCTCCCTGGCCATTTGCAATGTGGGGCATCGATATAATTGGGGAGATTAGACCTACAACTTCTAATGGGAACCGCTTCATCCTGGTTTCCATTGATTACTTCACAAAGTGGGTCGAGGCAGCCTCATTTGCTTTTGTTACTAAGAACGTTGTGGCCCGATTCATCAGACATAACCTTATCTGTCGGTATGGTATTCCAGAGAGAATCATTACAGATAATGGTAACAATCTCAATAATACTATGATCACCGAGCTCTGCATGAAATTCAAGATCCAGCATCATAACTCTTCTCCTTATCATCCAAAGATGAATAGCATTGTAGAAGTTGCTAATAAAAATATCAAAAAGATCATACAGAAGATGATGGTAACATACAAAGACTGGCACGAGATATTACCATTTGCTCTTCATGGTTACCGTACCACAATGCACACATCAACATGGGAAACTCCTTTCTCTCTGGTATACGGTATGGAAGTTGTCCTAGCCGTTGAAGTCTAGATCTCTTCCTTGAGAATCTTGAAGGACGTAGGTTTGAATAAAGACGAATGGGTTCAGACTCAACTTGACCAATTAAACCTGATTGACGAGAAAAGGCTTGCGGTTATCTATCATGGTCAGATGTACCAAAAGCGTATGATTAAAGCTTTTAACAAGAAGGTCAGACGTCAGGTATATCAGGCTGGTGACCTAGTAATCAAGCGCATCATATTGCCACAAGGTGATCCCATGGGAAAATGGACTCCGACATACGAAGGGCCATTTGTGATCAGGAACATATTTTCTGGTGGAGCCATGATCTTAACTACTATGGACGGTGACGACCTTCCGCACCCTGTAAACGCGGACATAGTTAAAAGATACTACGCATGAATAAAGACCCGCTAGGTTGACTGGCCTAGGCAAAAATAAGGGCATCTCGACAAACCAAAAGGGTTCGGGAAAAAATTAGGGATATACATATGGAAAAATTTGTACACCCGGCAAGTCGAAAACCTGAAAAGGAGGCTTGGGAAAAAAAGGGTATCCCGGTGGACTGAATACCCGAAAGGGTGGTCTAGGAAAAAGTTAGGGATTTAAAGCGTATAATTATATTCTGTTGGATCACCTTATAACCAATCTTCGGTAACAACTATCAAGCTCAAGTGGTACTAATCAATCCAGTCAGCTTCGGACAAGCAGCAGAGAGATGAGACGCATAAAGACATAAAGGCAATAGCAGAATGGGAAATCAATAGGATTATTTCACATAGCTGTTTTTCTTTGTATACTATTTTGTATAGTTTTCATTCTTACGACGACATTCTCTTACTAGGATGTTCGTCTCCTTGTACAAAAAACGCTTATTCAAATTAATAAAAAAAAACTATCTCTTTGAAAGTACAAAACTATTTGTTTTTATTTTTCTATTTTGTTTGCGAAAACGTCCAGTGATTATTTTTGAACATATGCATTTGAATGTGATTACCGTTTACAAAAAAACATGCATAAAAAACAGAAAGACTGTTACTAAGGGCCATCCATAAAATCCCCGCAGATGCTTTCTCCAGCAGGTACAGAGGCAGAGGCATGCTACTATAAAATCACTGCCATATC
This sequence comes from Vicia faba, assembly GCA_948472305.1. Classification (NCBI taxonomy): domain Eukaryota; kingdom Viridiplantae; phylum Streptophyta; class Magnoliopsida; order Fabales; family Fabaceae; genus Vicia; species Vicia faba. Next base: position 359,687,586 of record OX451736.1, read on the forward strand.
CTCGGCATACAACATAATGATGTCAGGTGTTCTTATATCCTCGGCGGAACAAGAATTTCCAATTACTGCCCCGACATCTTAAAGAATTCAAGATTCCCCAGCAGGATTTCATAAAAATCCCCAAGCAAGTTCATGAAGTTTCCCTTCCTCAACAGAGTTCATTTCTCTAAATCACGGAAATCCGTCTCTCAGCACTTCAACTTCAACAAAATATGAAGACTTACGCTCTTCATCCCCAGCAGCAGTCAGGGATTTATTTTCCCCAGTCCAGCAACACTATGTTAGAACAACTGATATGTTCATACATTGCATTCATACATCATTTTATAAACATCATATGGAAAGCGATAAATTGCGGAATGTAAATATCCTACGCTATTACAACACTTTGGGAATGGGGGGTACAATTTACAAATAAGGGGAGAAAAGCAATAAATCCCTAATAACTATTACAAACCATTGAATATGAATTACAACAGTAATTATGCACAAAATATAAAGAGGAAGAAAGAAATTGTCTTTTTAGGGTTTTTGATGAAAAGGTTTAGAGATTAACCTAATTGAACTAATTAATTACAAGATAAAAACATAAAATATATGTTAATTAACTTAATCAATTTTAAAAGAAAAATTAAATAACAAAACCTAAACTTAATTTAATTGAGGAGAAAATGAAATCTAAATTTAATGATTTGCTTGTAAAATGATTTGAATATTAATGACAAAAAAAGTATTTTATAGTGTAGAAAAAAAATTAATTCTAAATATCAACAAAAAAATAATGTTTTTTTTAATAAATTTAACTAAGAAAATATGTTTTTGTATTTTAGTTTTAAATAAAAATAAATAAATAAATAAATAAAGTATGAAAATATAAAGGATATGAGAAAATATTGGGCTAGGGGGTTTAAAAAGAAATATAGGAGTTAAAAGTAGCAAAAAGGACGCTAGGCCTAAAATGTGTGTTTTTGTATAGTTAAGAAAATAAAATAAAAATAAAAGATAGACCTGCATGTTATAAAGCAAAAAGGGGGTAGATGAAGCAAAAATAAAAGGGAAAAGGCCCAAGTCAGGAGGCTCAGACGCCTTGTTTCTGATTCAGTATAGCCAGCTCTTGAAAGTGCATCATAGTCTTGCATTATGGAGCACTGGATTTGATGGCCCAGTGATCAAATGGTGTGGATGAGAGGCACATGGTGCGCGCACATGCTTGGATTGCACAAAATATTAAATAAGAAAATTAGTGAAAAGCAAAAGGGTACCACTGGGGCTCGAACTCAGGTCCCTTCATACCAATGCCTTATATGCGCGCTCTACCACTAGGGTGGCTTGTACATCTGGTTATGAAACATATTGCAATAAATTTAAAATAAACCAAGTCACAGAATGTGTCATCTTCTTTTTCCTCGCGCCAGAAGCCATGAACAACATTTTTGAATTTTGTAACTTGTTCATTTCTCAACCAAATTGGAAAATGTAAATATGAAAGTTGCTTGAAATTTAACCATGATTCCAAATATGTAAGTCACTTAAGCTAACAATCAAAGATGAGCATGAATTTTATCTGGTACCAAATTAAACCTAATTTTTCTGTAAGTTCAACCTCAAAATTCTCTATGCTCAGGAAACATAAATGAAATCTAAGGGCACGGTTAGCTTCAGGGCTATGATGTCTACATTTTATCTTTTAAAATTAAAGGCAAAGTATGATTGTATAAGGATTTGAAAGTTCAGAAAACTTACCTTGAAAATGGAAATCGTGTTATGAGTTTGAGCCCTCCTGGAAGTGTTGTGATGATCTGAATAGCTTCACTGGACCTCTAGGAAGCTAATACAATGCTTAATTTGGATTGAGAGTGACTGTGTTGTTCTGGAGAAGTCAATGTGCAAGTTACTATTTTTGGTTATGGAAGATGAGGAAGATGATGTTACAATTGTGTTGCAGGCGTTTCGGTAGCTTCAATATGTGATATAAAAGCTTTGTGATAGATTAGAAATGAAAACGCACGATGGAATTTGAAGTTGGAGGTTTATGGTTAGAACTTGCAACAAAATGAAGTTTTTTATGCCAATTCTAATTATAGAGATTTTGAGGGAGTTATAAGGCTTATGAATTCATGTCTTGACTTGTAAACGACGCCTCTATTTATAGGAAAAGATTTGAGGGAAAGATAACATCAGGTTTGCAAGTTGTAGGGTTATGGCTACATGACTTGTTTTTGAAGCAAGCTTTGACAAACATTGTTCCAATGCATGGTACAAGGCTATCTACAGTGGTTAGAAGCTTTAAACATGTTTATCTGACTTTGTAGGTTTAGCGTGTGCGGAAGAAACAAGTTGGAAGCTCAAGACAAGTTGAATTTGTGATTAAAGCAACTTTTCAAGAATGGCAATGGTGTCTTTGTTTCATAAATGGAAAAATGATGTGGACAATGGCTTAATCACTTGGATTATACCTCAATAAAATGTGTAAACATTAAATTAAGGAGTGATTGACAAGTTAGAAGCTTGAAAAGAAATATTTATGCAGCATGGCTTGGGGTTTGATCAAGTGTTCATCATCAAAATGATTTATAATTCAAGAATGGATGCCCAACTTCTTGTCTTCAATTATCTTAGCTCAAGCATGATCTCTTCAAGTTCTTAGACATTTTGGAAAGCTTGAAATATTGTCTACAACCTTCATGTAGACCACTTTGGATAAATCATCCTGAAACTAGGTGAAAATTGGTCAAGAAGTTAGGTAAAAAATCTGCCTAAACTTGCCAAAATTTTCACTAAGTATTTTATGAAAAATGTCATGACTTCATGGGCTTGTATCTTCAAATCTAAGTATTTTTTGGACATCAACCCTCTAATACAAAGTTGTATAATTCATCAAGATCTACAACTTTCATGTTAAAAGTTTCCCTTGAATCATCTTGCATCTTGGTGAAAAAATGTCATGAAGTAATGAATTTATCAAGTATAAAAACACTTAGAAAATTTCTAAGTATTGAAAACTTTGACTTTTTGTGGAATTTCTTGACTTTCTTGATTCTTGATGATCAAGTTTGATATTTTTGAGTATCTTGATGAATCTTGACCTTTGAAATTCAATATTGACCAAAAAGTCAAAGTTTGACTTTTTGTGTATTAGTTGACTTTTCATTAATTGATCCTAAATTCAACTATCAATCCATTGATCTTGAGAAATTATTTTAGCCATGAAGTTAAGTCAACATGTTGTGTTTGAGTCCTTGAGATTATTCCCTAATCCATTAGGTCATGTACTAGGTCAAAAGTCAATAATCAGTCATTCTCAATCAAAACCGTAATTTTGACAATTTTGCCCCTTTAATGATTTGAGGGCTTTTCTTGAGGAATTATGATCAAAACTTGATCAATTGATGGATATGACTTAAAAATGTTGATGTTGGCCAAAAATTATGAAGTTTGATTGTATATTGACCACATTTGACTTTTTACCTAATACAATTGATTTTCAGTCATCTGAGCAATTGACTGAGCAAATTTGTGGTGCAAGACTTGAAACTTGGTATGAGAAATCTTAGAGACCTATAATGAACCATGAAAGTAATTTTAGGCATCAAAAGTCCAATTGTCCTTGAGAAAAACAAAACCCTAATTTGGAGGCTCGATGCTTAGAGGTGAGCTTATCTGATCAAACTCTTGGAACTTCTTGAGCATTTGAGATATTTTGTGAGAAATGTCTTGAGAATAGAGAGGGAAAATTTTGGGGTACAACAACAATGAATCATGTAGGTGACTAATTTTTCCATCACATACTCTTTCATCTACATGTCATTTAGTGTTCTTTGCATCATTTACACTAGAAAACATTCTCTTGAACCTTTGAATGATCAAGGGTTAATATTTTCCATCCATTTATAAAGTAAAAACGCTCAAGATATTGCCAACACATTAATCTACAAGAAACCCTCTACATACAATCATAATGCGAACACCGCCACTATATCTCTAGGACTATGCGTTGTGGAACTAAAACATTGACAATGAAATAATTTGTCATGAAAATAATGAAACTTAAAGAAGCTTTGATCTCTATGATGGATTGTAAGAGTTTTTTTTTGTTCAAGGTTTGTTTTCTTACATAATATTTTATCATGTAATTGAAAATTTATTTTATTTATCTAAACCTTTTTTATTTTTTTATCAAAAACAAATGCAAACAATATCCAACGTTTGTTCTTTCTCGAGAATCAATGAAACGATGATCCAACATTTGAGCTTCATTGAAAATGATGATGATGAGTCAGATTCAAAATTTATCAAATACTTTTACTTGTAGATTGAAATGAAAAAATATATATAATAAGAAACTTTGTATATTAATAAAATAAGATTCACAAGCCAAGGTAAATTGGCGCACTTTTTATGATGCCCTTCGTAACATCGCCTGTGAAACTGAGGTAACACCTCATATCCAACCGAGGTTAAACGTGTTTTTCCTAGTAGTGTAAAACCTTTTTAGGTTTATAGCTGGTGGAATTATGTCTTTATTTGACGTCATCCAATTCCAGAAAATTAAGGTGTACCTGCATCTAAGAATAAGTGGTTTATAGTTTCCACATCAAGATTACAGAGAAAGAACCTTGAAACCATATGAATTCCCCTTTAAATTAGGTTTTATTATGTTGAAATAACATTATTCATTAGCTTCCAAGTCACTAATGACTTAACATGTGTTTGTAAGAACAAGATTTTGTTCTACATCTGATCTTAAGTTTTAATGATAACAATACATAGTTTCATAAAGAATAATTTTATACCCTAATGGTTTTATTAAGTGTGTAGACGTTAGAAAACAAGTTTTGACTCTAAAGAAGTGACGTGTGACGTCATCATACTCTGAACTTAACACACTCTGACTCAAAGGAGATAACAAGATATGCTTTACAAAGAAATATAATCTTTGGATTACTCTACTCAGCGCTTATGAACATTTCTTTCAAGAAAGCTTTGGTTTTTTACTCTAATATAGAAGCCTTCGATTGTTATCAAGCTCTGAAGTCTTACACTCAAAAAACTCTAAATAAATATGTTACCAAACTCTAAATACTAGGTTCTAAAGACTTTCTTATACAGACTTTGATCCTTCTATGCATGCTTCATCAACTCTCTTTCTGAAGCCTCTAGATATTAGAAGTTAAGACCAATAGGTCTTACGTGAGAAAATAGTACACAGTGCAAGATCAATATTCCTTCAACTACACTGATTTCATGGGAAAAGGATTATACTATTGTACCATTTTTTCTCCCATTTTACAAACCGTTATACAAGGATACATCTATACTTTTGTAGAATTCCATCTTCACCCTCCAACGAATCTTTTCATTGCCTATATAAAGGAGTTTTGGAAGAAGGGAAACAAAGTGACTTTTAAGTGAACTTTGCATCCAAGAGAATTGGGAAAACATTTGAGAGAAAATATACACGCAAGAAACTTTTGTTCATACTCTTTCATAGGAAATACTTTTGTGTGTAAATCATTGTAATACATTTGTGTAATATACTTTCATAGTAGTGATGACACCAAAACACACTATATATTTGACTCAATTTATGCATGTTTATTGTCATTTTGTTTTACATTTCCACTATTATGTTGGTATTTTGTCAGTGTTTCAGGAAATTGACCAAATGTAAGTCATATGCGAAGAAACGAAGCAAATCAGATGGAAACGGAGAAAAAGGAAGAAATTGCACTCAAGGCGTTCGACATGGCGATCACCATAGAGAAAGCCATAAGGAGAAATGACGTGTCCCACTAACAAGTGACTAGTTGGCCAATTATTCCACACTTTGGGAAGGTGGCATTCACCACCATGAACTTAGTCTCCCCACTCTCCCCTTTTTCCCCTAAATTCTCTCCATGCATTTTGGAACCTCCTTTGTGATTTTAGGGTTTTTAGAAAACTCCATAAATACCATCCTTTCATCGCATATGGATCATCCAAGCTTAGTTATAAACTTAAGCCATATACTGTCGAATTTGCAAGTGATTAACTCTTCACATCAGAGGGTTACCGCACCGTTGATTGAGTATGTAATCGAATTTGGAGCAACTTTTATCGAAGCATTAATATTCCCGTCATTTTACTTTCTGCATTCAAGTTTCAGCACTTTACTTCTTATACAAGATTAAAGTCTCTTCGGAGCAGGTTTTTATTTAATTGTGTTGCCTTTATTTCATTGTCTCTTTTATTTAATCGCACACTCTTCTTCTACCTTTGTTTTAATTTCACGTTTAAAAATTATTTCAATATGTTTACTACACTTTGTCACATGATCAAATAAATCGCTTTGGTTTATGTTATAATCATGTCTAGCTAAATTTATAAGTGTTGGAATGCGAGGACCGTCGATCCGACGCTACTCTGAATTGTTGTTCTTTGAGAAATTCTATTGGGGCTGTTTTGGTTTTAATCACAACTTTTCTAAACTTAACTTTGTCAGTTACTATGAAAGTACAACCATTTATATATCAGGTAAGATCGAAATTCGTCCGGTATAAAAGATTAAAGTTGCTTCGTAATTAATTGATAAAAATCGCGAAAGCACTTTATCAATTAATTAGGAAGTCTAATATTTCTAGAAAGTGATTTTAAAACTATTTAAGAGTGTGCGCGTTTATAGATTTAGGATCTAGTTACTTGAGTAAAAGCCTGTAACCCTTTTAACTTAAACTTTCCAATCAAAATTACTTTTCAACTGAGTAAAGAGTCTAATTTCTTAAAATAGGTTTTTACTTCTTTAACGCAGACAACGCCTACCATAGTGACAAGGGATAGTAAGTTCATAGAGTAAAATCTGGTTCTGAATACGCAAAAGCGACAATTCCTATTCAATTAACCCTTTCTAAAGTAGAAAATATTGTCACATAATAATTCAATTTATGAATAACAAGAGTATCAATAAATTGATAAGATCCATATTCCAACATTTCATTTTTTAGATTAATTCAAGTCTTTATTTACTTTATTTGCACAATTTCAACTTTTATTTTAATATCCTTAGATAAACACCGTAATGATAGAAAATGATAGTTTGACTATTAGGCCTCAATGGGTTCGACACTCTTTATATTACTCTGATACTTTTTGTACGCTTGCGAAATACCCCATCAAGTAACACCTTTGTAACATACTTTATTTCTAGACTTTTGAGTTGTATTTCCTTGAGAGACTAGGGTATAGTAAAAATTTCTCAAGAAGACAGTGATTGTTAGTCTTTGTGGTTGTAATCAAATTTGGTTATAGTGAATTAAGTTCTTGTGATAAGGCGAATTCACCTTAGTGGATGGTATGGTGGTAGCTTCATCAACAACGAACCAGGATTAAAAATATTTGTGTTAATTATTTTTATTCTAAGTTCTCTCCTTAATTCTAGAAATCCAATTAACCCCCCCCCCCCCCCCCCCCCCACCCCACCCACCCACTTGTGTTTCCTTAAACATCAGTGGTATGTAAAGATGCTAAATGAATTTTGTCCAAGAAAACTCCATGTGATCCCTCTTAAGACATTCATAAGAATCTTTAAAAGATAGATAACCATTTTCAAATCCTCTCCAAATGAGTTTATTAGCAGTAATATTATTAAATGACTAGTTAACCATCAAATGATTTCAATGTTTTGAGGATCCAAAAGGGATAAGTCATGAGAAATGTTTTAATTGATGTTTTGGATAATTGAATTGACCTTAATAGTAACATAAATTGAATATCCATTAGCAATACTAGTTGTAAATCTTTCATTTTGTATCCCAACCAATTATCAGTCCATAAATCAATATTCTTCTCATTACGATCTCCTATGCTCCTTCAAAAAGTAAAATGAATGCTTAATGATAGACCATATTGAAGAAGAAATATGATGCATGATTGATTTTTTGTACTTGAAGTGTCTTCTAATAAACATTTAAGACCATTGATTATTGATAGTAACCAACTTTCAACAAAGAGATAAACAACCAACTTTATTTATTATCTTAATATATCTAAAATCAAGACCTCCTTCAAACAGGGGTGAGCAAATAACCTTTCAAGATGTAGTAATTAGCATTCTATTGTATATGCTACATGTCCACACAAAATTTATGATACAAGAATCTAGTTTGTTAAGAAGATTGATTGTCCATTCATAAATTTCAAGACTATATAAAAGCATGCCTTGTATGATTGACTATACCAATTAAACCATACCTATCATAGAAAAATGGTGGTTTTTCTAAGTAGCTAGCTTGACCAATATTTTATATGCTATGATCTTAAGATGATGAGTTTTAGGCTTAATTTGAATATAGAAACTTCAAGATTGTTAAATGGTTTATGTGCCACAATGAATCTAAGCATATATGCGATGTGCTTCATCCTATATCCAGAAGTATTTCCACCATATAACTTACTTTTAATTAGACTAATATGTTTACCAGAATTCTGACCATATTCTTGAAGGATTTGGTTAATGATTTAAATATTTTTCTGATGGTTTTGCAAAATATCATAAAGTCATCTGGAAAAAAAAGTTTAGCTAGGAATAATTGTCTTACTAATTGATATTCATGTCAATTTACCATGATCTACCAACATGAATAATTGTCTATTAAGTGTCTCTTCATTAATGCATAAGAGTAAGAGAGACATCAAATCTCTTTACCTCACTCTTCTAGAGAAGAAAATGCTCCTGCAACTTTTCTGTTTGTCATAATTGATAGTATAGCTGAATGTAGAATAATAAAAATCCAATTAAAAATAATTATTTATTTTAAGACAATTTTATTACAAATGAATTACTCATTCTAGAATGGAGAAAGTATTTACCTAAGATTGGCCATTTTCTTCTAGAAAATTATTATCAAGGGTTGGCTAGTTTTGATGACATATAAGGCTATAAGCTTCCAATCTTGTTTAATGAAAAGCTTCCAATCTAAACAAAATAAGAGTGGCTAACCGTCCATTAATTACATAAAGATACAGTCATTTTCATCATCATCTTTGAATTTTAAAATTTCACTCTAAAAAAACACATCTAAATTCAAATTAAATTCTCAAAATTTAGTTATATTTTACTTACTTCTCATCTCATTCTTCAACAATTTGATCATCTTGAGAATCATAAGTTAAAACAAAAAATAATACTTGTAGTACACAAGATGTTAACTCAAAGCATGTGATGGTCATTACTTTTGGCCCCATTATCTAAAAATGATGTGTGAAGAGAACTAGAAAGGATGATTGGCATTACCCAAATCCATTTACTGCACCTATCATAGAAGTCAGCACCATTTTTCAATAGAAAAATAAAACTAAACATGCCTATTTTTTTAATGATGGAAGGGTATAGAAAAATGGCAAAGAAGTAAAAGTTTTAATTATAATTAAGATGTTTGTTCAACTTCTCAAACAAGTTACAACATAGAATGAGGGTGCACTTGCATGGTATTCTCGTGCCCTAAAAGTCAATCTTTGTTCACACTCTTACCCTCCTCTTCTTTCACACTCCTCTCAAATTTAATTATAATTATTTACATTAATAAAATTACGCAGAAATTGATAACAATTAATTTCGATATATTGATAACTTAAGATTAGACAATTCTAATCACGCATTTACAAAATCATTTTTAAACAATCTGAATCATTGATTTAAAGGTTCAAATTCGAACAATCACAATCAATAACTAAAAAACATTTAACACCAAAAAATTGTTTCTGTTAAAATTTGCATTATCAGTAACTTCAATGATTAAGCTTTTTCAATGCTCTAATCTAAAAGTAACATCAAGTACAATGCTTTAGCTTGTAGACCAAACCAAAAAACAGAAAGAAAACTTGAAAATAAAATTTACACATGCATAAGCAGAAATGATACTACTTGTAACTAAAGAATATCAAAAATATTCTAAATTTATAAATTCATCTCAAAATTACAATAGTGTATTATTGAAACTGATAAAAATACTTGCAGTTATAGTTAAAACTACCAGTAGAAAACCGAAATAGGTGGTTATAGACAAGGATTATAAATGCAGTAAATTCTTCTGAGAAAAATGTAAATTGAAAACTTTGTAAATTTGTAAATTTGTAAATGATCAATCTTAGTGACTATTAGTGTTCACAAAATTCAACACTAAAGCCTAAAATGTTAGATCATATTCCTAAATCTTTACAACCCAAGAGTATACTCATATACAAATTTATCAAAAAGAATCAATAAAAATCTATGAAGCACGGACACCAAAAACACAATAATGACACATACACATTGACACGTAATCATAAGTGTTGGTGTTAGTTTCAAACACTGACACGGACACACATTTTTCCAAACGTGTCTGCCAAAAAGATAAGACTCATGGAACATTTTCAATATCAGTCGGATCCAACAGAGACTGTATCACTTGAAATGCTGCCATGACTACTACTATCACAAAGAGTGAAAGCACGTTCCAAATTCGCTACAATATCTGCCATTGTTGGTCTATCTTTTCCTTCCAAATGAACACAATGTATTGCAGTATATGCTACCAATTCCACTGCTTCTTTTTCATTCATCTCTGGTGGTTCAACTCTTTGATCCAAAATTTTAGATAATTCTCCTTCCATTATTATAGGCACTGCAAAATCTACTATACTCACCGGTGTTCCTCCGTTTTCGTCCTTTTTGAATATAGCTCTTTTTCCTGTTAATAGTTCTAGTAAAACTACTCCAAGACCGTAAACATCGCTCTTTGATGTTAATACATTTAGACCGTAATATTCAGGATCAATGTATCCGACCGTTCCTGCCGCTTTTGTTGGTATGTAGTCCTGGTCTGAATCAGGACTCATTAATGATAATCCGAAATCAGACACTCTCGCTGTCCAATTTGCATCAATGAGAATGTTTGATGACTTTATGTCTCTGTGAATTATTGATGGAACTGCGTAATTATGAAGATACTCAATTCCACGCGAAGCATCTAACGCGATTTTGATCCTCATTTTCCAAGAATTCAACAAACTACTACTCTTTTCGACGTTATTCTTGTCGTGCAAATGATCATATAATGCTCCATTCTTCATGAACTCGTACACCAATAGCCTTTCATCTTTCTCGTCACAGAAACCGACTAGCCTAACTAAATGCTTGTGATGCAGACGTGACAAAAAGGCTAATTCAGACTCGAACGCGCTCTCTTTCTCTTGAAACACCCTTGTTATTGTACTGGTTTCGCCTCTTTTGATTGCTACCTCGCGGCCGTCAGTGAGTTTACCTTTGTAAACCACACCATAGCTTCCAGCACCAATTTTGTTCTCAGGTGAGAAACTGTTGGTGGCTGAAACAAGCTCAGCAAGAGTGAACTCCTCTGACTTATCTGGTTGCCTTGTCGATGAAGTTCCGCTTCTCTGACGCCTCATTATCCTCGAACTTTGTCGCCTTATAGTGGACGCTCTCGAAGGTGGACTATAATTCGAAAATGCAACACAATTGAAACTTCCAGCCCTAGTTATCGTCGGTTGAACCGAACTGTGAACTTTCTTTTTGCCAAAACAAACACCAGTCCACAAACAATAAACCACAGTGCAAAAACCAGCCAATGTTCCAATTGATCCAACAATAACAAATGCCAATAAACCTTTAGTCAAAGTCTTCGAACTCGAAACTGGCACCCTCGGCTGCAACGTTGATTCTCCCTCGGGCGGCGCCAGAACCTCTATTTGAGGCCAACAAGGTTTCGCCTTACAAATGTTCCCAAAACTAGAGCACAAATACTGAGAGTGCGGATATATACCACACTCACTACAAGAAGATTGAACACAAACACCAGGAAGAATAGGAGGCAAAGGAAGTTTAAAAACCGAAGCGGAACCATTATTAAACCAACCAGGACCCCAACAAACAACCGAAAAATTGTTTGTTGTTAATCCACAAGTAAAATTAGAACCAGAAACAATAACCTCAAAAGAAATACTTTTTGTCGCATTAACAGAAAACAATCCTCTACCACCCCAACAAACAACGGAACCATTAGATCTTCTAATAGCACAACTATGTTCAGCTCCTAACGCTAAATCAGAATACTCCAAAGGCTTAATTTGATCAGGAACATTAATTTGACCAAAATTATTACTTCCTCTACAAACTAAAAACCCTTTTGAATCCAATCCACAAACATGTGACTCACCAGCTACAAGACTCGCCATAGAAACATTCATAAACTCATTTTCTATCTTTTCAGCAATTGATCCATTCACATTCCCAAAACAACGAACCGACCCAGAATCATTTCCCTTCAAAATTCCACAAGAGAATCCAAACCCAGAAGTTATCGACGAAAATCGATCAAACCGAGATGGCAAAACGAAACCTTTATTGATTCTCCAACACGACACGGTTCCGAGGTTAACAACCGTGGCACAAACATGGGAATCACCGACGGAGAGATTCTCGTATAGAACAGTACCATTGTAGTAAAGCCTCCTCCTCTGGAACGTTGTGTTTGATGAAACAGTGTCCCAGCAGAGGATACTGTAGTTACCGGAGATAATGCCGCAGAAGTAGTTTTTCCCGCCGGAGATTGAGGAGAAGGAGACGTCGGGTACGGCGGGGATGATAAGGCCGTGGCGGTAGCAGACAATGTTGCGGGATTGGTTTGCTGAGACGATGCCGCAGACGGTGGAGGTGGAGTCGACGACGGCGAGGGTGGTGCCGGAGGCGAGAGCATTGGAAGAGGGGATTGAGGAAAGGAGGAAAACGAGGGTGAGAGATGAAAAGATGGTGGAAGAGAGGGAATTGGTCTTCATGTAAGGATTGGATTGGTGATGAGTTCACGTCGTTTGAGCTTCATTGGTGGAAAGAGAATAGAGAGAGAGAGGTTTTTCAGTTTGTAATGTACTGTGTGCTACGTTAGTTACAAGAATTTCAAGTTTGAACTTTTGAAGCTGATTTTGAGTTCCATTTGTTTCCTATTTTTAGGATGTGTTTAGTTTCTCTAAATCAACTTTTCTTTATTAGTATTATTCTTTTTTGTTTAAATGTATTTTTTGTCTTTTATAGCTAAAATTCATAAATAAAAATATTATTTGCGTGTTAAATTAAATAAATAAAAATATTATTTGCATGTTAAAATAAATAAATATTTATTTTTAAAATATTAACAATACATGTGAAGGTCAAGTAACCTTTAAAAGAAAAAGTTAATTAAAATTAAAATAAACTGTTGACCAAAGAAATTTATTTATATTGTCTAGTCAATCAAAATGAAAACCTAATTAAAAGAAAATAAAATATTATGTAGTGAAGAATATTATTTATATTGTCTAGTCAATCAAAATGAAAACTTAATTAAAAGAAAATAAAATGAATGTAGTGGTAATTCTTCATAAATTGTACATTTATTGATATCAACGTATTCCTTTAGCAACTTTTGATAAAGCAATTTTTTTAAAATATTTGTTTTATGAAATTCAATTGTGTTTAGACAAGTATATTAATTTAAGAGTTTTTTTTTATTTTTCAATTTAATTGTAGTATATTTTTCATTTTAATAAATATCTTTTTAAGTATAGATTTACGGGTGAACATAAACGTATCTATAAGATAGGAGTTGTAGATGATTAATTTAATATTCATATTTAAAATCTTTTTTTATTTTTATTTTATATAATTAAATTTATAAAATCAATTATACTGTTTATTATAAGTACGAATCAATACTTAAAAATCAATATATATTATTAGTTTATATTTAAAACTATGTAAATGTTAATTAAGTAAATAAATAAAAATAAATTTTATAAATAATCGTTTAATAGACCTATAATATAATCGCACTGATTTCTTATTAGTTATTATTATTATTATTATTATTATTATTATTATTATTATTATTATTATTATTATTATTATTATTATTATTATTATTATTATTATTATTATTATTATTATTATTATTATTATTATTATTGTGAATATATTTTTGTGTCATATAGTTTGTGCAACGCAGAACACGCCAATAGCACGTGTTCTTAATATCAATAGGAAGATGAAGAACACGTGACGTAACGGAAGTTTTTCAGTGGAATTTCATGGTGTTGACCAAAAAAATAAAACAAATACTGCTGCAAATTATTTATTTATTATTTTATTTATTTTTCGTTAATAAACTAATTCAATATTAAGAGCTATAAATCTGTGTCAGTTAGATTCTGTTTGTGTATAGCTTTTCCGTTTTAAAGTGTTACATATTTTAAATTTACAACTTTTGTTTGTTTTTTATTTTTAAGTTATTACCTGGTGTTATTTTATTATAAGTTATTTTTATAAAAAATAATTTAAAATTTATATTAATAAATTATATAGAAAAGAGTTTCACACACCCACGTATATTCTATCAAATCATATTTTTAATTTTAAAATACTAATATAATATTATTAAATGTTATAATTCTATTAAACAATAATCTAAAACTAATCTATTATCTTTAATCTCATAACAAAATAGAAAAAAATTATTAATATCATATTGATAATATAAAATGAATTTTAATTTAAATCAATATAAAATAAATTTTAATTTAAAATGTTTTTATAAATTATTTTATAATTTGAATATAATTAACATACTTTAACGATAGTTTAAATTAAAAAATAATAATATTTTAGTAAAATACTATTTTTTACTTGTATAAATTGATCTACTAAATCGATTAATTTGAGAAAAATGATAGTATTATACTATATATATCATATATCCTTTAGTTATGTTAATAGTCATGAATAAAAAGGTATGATACTAAATTTCTGTGATCTTTGAAATTTAAATTTGAGATGTACACGCAGAATCAAATATTCAAATTAAATAAGACGATTTTTGCAAAAGAATGAAAAGCGAGAAAATGACTGAAAAATGAAATATGCCGAACTTTTGCAATTTGCTTGTTTTTTCTCCAAAAGTTTAATAAGAATTTCAGAGCTTTATAAAAAATATTTAGAACTTGGTTGTGGGACCCAAAGCTGGTGACAGAGACAATGTGCTTTTATTTATTTTTTCCTTTCTCACTTTAAAAAAACGTATATATTCGGATTATAGAAGAAATATATTTATCAGATTTTAAAATAGTAACGGTAGATGTATGTATGATGTAAAAGTAAATGTGTGTTTTTTAAAAAAGTTACATTTTGAAATCCTATAAGATTAAGCAATCTTTTAAAAAATTGGACCGATGGTGAGTGTATTAATTTACTGATTTATTAGTCGGACCATTGAATCAATAGTCGAATCATATGATTAAACCGGATTAAGTCGATTGAATAAACCAGTCTATATAATAAAATTATATATTTATTAAATCGGTCGAACCAGATAATTTGTTGTCTAAAAAATATCACGACACTTACAAGATTTAAGAATTTCAAAATATCATATTCATTCTTTAAATTCAAACTCAAAAATAATCATCATTCAAAACAAAATAATACAAAATATAAATTTAATTAAATTTTAAATCAGATCTAATTGTAAGCAAATGAAAGTTGTTTCAAATAAGTTTTGAATAAAGATTAATTATATTTTAATTATTTTTTTTTAAATTATGAAAACAACGTCATTTTATCTTTAAAAAAAATATGTATTTGACCCGTCGATTTTTTAAAACTGTCAATTTTACCGATTTTTATCAATTTTGATCGGTTTCCACTTATTCAATAGTAGATTTTAAACCTTTTAACCTTGCTTTTGACCGCCTAGAAAAATTTTGGCATGTTTTTCATTAGAGTTGGAATTTAAGGAGTATATTATTGAGAGATTTTAAAAGGTTTTAAAAGACTTTTTAAAAATTCAAATAAATTTTGTTATATTTAATTAAATAATCACTATTTTTAATTCTGGGCATTTTCAGATTTGTGAAAAAGTCATTAAACTTTTTAGACCTTTCAGCTGAGATATTTATAGATATGATTTTTTGATTAAGTTGTTGCTAAAGAATCGCTTCCACAATCTAACTGTCAGGCCAGATCGTAAGGGTAAGAGGAATGGGCCCCTTTTAATAAGGATGGTGGTTATCTTCTTAGACAAGTGGACATTGCACCCATTTCCGATGTGTGTCTCTTATATGGCTCGAAGTTGGAGTATGTTAGGTTGGAACAGGTGTATCGGGCAAGACTTGGTGACATCATGTGCTAGGTAAGCATAACTTTATGAGGTGAAGGTTGAAACAAGGATATCCCCCCCTTAAAACTCATAAATTTTATTCAACCAAATATCTCCCACGTGTAGAGCAACTACCCTACTCCTCTTACTTCTTTGCTTAACTTACGCTTGGAAAATCTGGTATTCACATCTCCCTCTTTCAACCAAGTCAACCTAGACCTTTGAAAATCTAGGAATCGCGACACTGGATAAGCTCCCAAAACTCCTAACAAGCAGGCAATCTAGTATCCAACTTCTATTGAGAAAGAATCATAGCATCAACTCTCTCAACTTCAAACTCACAAGCTTATCGAAACACAACTTAATCTTAGAATCCAGATCAACATACACCTCTTTATTTCGAACCTTAAAGGTACATTTCAAAGCTTTTAGCTTATCATTAAGCTTGCTCTCCATCTAACCCTATTGAACCACCATCCTCCAGGAATCTCTAACCACCGACTCAAATCTTGAATATATAACCATATTTTATAAGAAATTTTGGGGTTAAATAAAGTTGAGGTTTATATGATGTTTGACCAATTTTTCAAAGTTGAGTGTTGCCAAAGAGTCTTTTGTCCTATTTTGTTGTTGTTATCCCAAAGGTTGAGTCTCCTTAAGAGGGGATATTTTAGACATATTTCCCTACTTGGTTATTTGTATAAGCTGGTGGAAAATGTGTTGGCTGCTTGGTTGGTAAGGGTGATGTGGAAGCTTATTTCTCCTGAGCAATCAACTATTGTTAAGGGTAGACAACATTAATGGTATGGTAGCTCGTAACAAGGTTTTAGAACTTTCTAACGTGTCTAAGAGAGAGTGTTTCATGTTAAATGCAAATTTTAAGAAGGCTTACAACTCAGTCAACTGGTCATTTCTAGAGAACATGTTGCAGAGATTTGGGTTTAATGGTAGGTAGATGGTTAGGATTATAGCTTGTGTGTTTTTGGAAAGTCTTTTAATCTTAGTGAATGGGTGCCTAATTGGGGAGATTAGTATTCAAAAGGGTCTAAAGCAAGGTGACTGATGGACAATTTACTAGAAATTGTACTAGTGTTGTTATCGAAGTAATAAAAATAAATCTGCCTCCACAGGGAATACGGATTTAAAATAATGTATGTTGTGCAATGTAATTAAAAACAGTAAATTAGGGGTTTTCAGATTGTTTGGTCGAAAATGCAAGAGGTGAGTTGTTATAACAATGATGATAAAGGCGATCAAGTCTTATTATCAAAATCCCCTATTTTCACTTGATTGATGAAACATGTGTTAACAAACATGCATTGACTACAGAGTTGCACGACAAACTAACTCTACATTCGAGTAGAAAATTTCAACCACTTCACAATATATTGTAGAAGTATAGTGGTTTGCATCACTACTAGAATAGACTAATATCCAATCTTTTGAAAAGGTTTAAAAGAAAAGTGCACAAAGGTACAAAAAGAAATTTGGTGAGGTTTGTCTTTTTTAGAAGTTTTGAAAAGAGTTTGAATATGCTTAAGTGTTTTAGCTGTAAGTATGAAGTGCGCCTAAGAGGGGGGTGAATTAGGTACTTTAAAATTTTTCTGGTTTTAGTGATGATGGATATTATTTTTCCGGTTTAGTGCATGAGTTTACAAATGTGTTTCTTTCTTTTCTGTTTTATGACTAGTGATGAAAGCGGTAAATGTGGAAAATTAAAGAACACAAAGATGTATCCTGGTTCCCCTCACAGTCTGAGAGTACTCCAATCCCCTTTCAACATGAAAGAGATTTTCTTATTGTTAGATCTCTAGACAAGACACCCTAGTCCTTCTATACAAGACTCTAACCAATAAAACCACCAAGAACAATCCTCTTGGATTTTCACTATGTCAACAATGAGAACGATCCTCTCAAGGTGACCTTACTTGTATCCAACAATCCTGGAAAAACAAGATTACAAAACCACTTGAACTTATTTTCAACAATCATGGAAAATAAGAAAGTGTATAGCAATATTTGATTGATAGAGTTTGTAGTGCAATAATCACTTTGAGTGATTTTATCAATGACTTGATCTTCTCTTCCAATAACAATAATATACAATGACTCAAGACTATAGAATGCTCAAAGTTTTCTGTTTAACAATATATGAAAATATGCAGATAAACATTCTGTATGAAAGTTAAGAGAAAGCTTGAGCTTTGATATTTTAAAATTCATAAACTATTGATTGGAAGAGGTATGTAAAATGATTTTGAAAATTTAGTATTTATATGTTCATAGAACCTCTTTGAAACAGCATAAATTTCTGCAAATGAATCATGAACAATTGTCAAGTTTCAATGAAAAGTTTCCATGAAATGGTGTTATGAAAAGGTATGTTCAAAGCTTCTGATTTTCAAAAATGTTCAGCATGCAATCGATTGCACCCTTGTGTAAATCGATTGCACGGGTTTTAACAGCTAAAAAATTCAAATATTTTTAGTGAGCAATCGATTTCATATGTGTGTAAATCGATTGCACTTTAAAACAGTAGCAAAATTTGATAGAGAGCAATCGATTGCACAAACATGCAAATCGATTGCACTTAGAAATAGTAGCTAACATTTTGAAAACGTGAAGCATGCAATCGCTTGCACCAACATGCAAATCGATTGCACCCAAGTGAAAATTGATTTTTTGCTTAGAAAACTTGAGAAAAAGTTTGGACAAGATAAAAACACTTCTTTTGATCATTGAGCATCTAAGACTTAAGTTCACAGCAAGAATTGTTATTATACCTTATGAAATTTGCCAAGAGCTTGAAACAAAGACTTTTATCCATTGATGCTTTTAGCTTGATCAACATATTTTTCTTCTCGCCAATATAGTTTGTCTTCATCAAAACAAAATGCATTGAGAATCATTTGAGAAGCTTGATATTACATTCTCTCCCTTTTTGATGATGACAAATAATCTTTCTTGAAGCTTTGTTATTTCCGGAAAGAGACTTCTCCCCCTAAGATATATAACTCCCCCTTTGTATGAGAAGCTTTGAAATCATTTGGATTTGTTCATCTTGAAGGATTCTTTGTACCTTAAAAGTTTAAGACAAGGAAATACACAAGCATAAAGTGTAACATCCTTCTCCCCTTTGAAATTATCAAAAAGAAGGGAAAGATGCATAAAAATATACATACATACATACATACATACATACATATACTAAATCTTCTCCCCCTTTGTCATTAGCAAAAATGAATGGGGAGAGAATTAAAATATATAATGAAATTATAAACATAAAAACAATTTTTACCTATGAGTTTTACCTCAAGAGTGACTTCATAACCATTCATCCTTGATGAATTTGAAGCCTTTTCAACAAATTTTTTGTTCTTCAATATAAAGTACATCTTCAATGGATATGAAAGTTAGTGTATGAACTTTGCCAATGCCAAGAATTCTTCCTTTAAGGTATTTCCCATATGTGAAATAATCTTTGGACTTGAACTAGATTTGAAAGTTAGTGTATGTCTTCCATCAAATGCTTAGAGCCACCACTTATCAAAACATCATAGATTTAGAGGGGTCCTCAAGCAAACCTACAAAATAAATTAAGTTTGATTTGGTGCCCAATGTGCTTTGGGCCCATCATAGTTAGTTCCCTTCTTAACCCACACATAATGCCCACTTTCTACACTAAAGTTTCTAACATAGCAAGTATTAGGTGCATGGCCAACAATACCATAATAAAAACAAGTAGGTTCAAAGTTACTTCTATATCTAGGAGGATAATATTTATTCTTAACAAATCTTTTCTTTTTAGGATATTGATGAACTACTTTAGGTTTGTTCACTTTCTCTTTGGATGATTGATCACTAGCCTTAACAAAGATAGTTTTATTAGAATTTGCTTTTGAAAACTTTGAATATCCAAGTTCACTTTTATCATTGGAATATCTTTGTTGGCTAAGAACACCTTCCAATCCAATTTTACCTTTTTCATATCTCTCAATAACTCTTTTTAATTGGACAATTTGGAAAGAAAGTGATTCACAATTTTTGCATACAAAATTCTGCTTTTGCTCACTAAATTTTTGTTTTTCATCTTTGAGATCTTTTTCCATAGACTCACATTTTTCTTCTAAAGATGAAATAGTTTTGTACATAATTTTGCATTCATTTAATAGTTCATCTATAGCACCCCGTGCATAACTATCAAAAAGAGAAAATTCATTACTAACCTCGTCATCTTCACTATCGGAATGGTGTGAGGTCATCAATGCAAGATTAACACGTTGATTGTTTTCGGAATTGGAAGATGAACTTTCCCATGCTATATATGCTTTATTTGACTTCTTATCTTTATTTCTCTTGAAAATTTTCTTCTTCTTTTCAAGTGTAGGGCATTCACTTTTAACATGTCCCTTTTCTCCACATTCAAAGCATATAACCTTCCTTGTTGGTGCTTCCCTTTTTCTTTCTTTTCGTAGAACCTTTTCAATCTTCCTGACGAGATCATCATCTTCACCACTAGTGGATTCATCCTCTTGATTTCTATCATGATTTTTTATCCTTGTATTTAAAGCAATGCCTTTTGAATTTTTTACTTGGATTTCATTCTTTTCAAGTCTTACAAGTTCCGTCTCATATTCTTGAAGTTTTCCGAACTAAGTGGTGGAAGTCATTGTTGATAGATTCTTCTTCTCGGATATTGCTGTCACTTTTGGTTGCCATTCCCTGGATAAGGATCTAAGCACTTTTATATTAAGTTCATCATTAGTTAAAGTCTTACCGAGTGCTTTCAAATGATTTGTCAAGTGCACGAATCTTTTCTGCAAGTCGAGCATTGATTCTCGGGGCTGCATTCTGAATAGTTCGTATTCTTGACTCAATGTATTTAATCTCGATCTTTTAACTTCAGCGGTTCCTTCATGAGTTTCTACCAAGTTATCCCATTTTTTTCCGTTTTGCATGCCGAGATACAGAAGAATTGATCCATGCTAAGTGCACCTTGAAGAAGATTGATTGCCTTTTTATCATAGAGGACCTTTTTCTTATCATCTTCATCCCATGCAGTTTTAGGCTTTGATGAACCATCACCATTGATCACGGTTATAGGAATAAATGGACCATTCTCGAAGGCATCCCATATTTCTTCTCCTTGTGCTTCTAGATGTGCCTTCATGCGTATTTTCCAAAAGTCAAAATATTCACCACAAAATAGAGGAGGCTTGTTGTTACTACTACCATCTCTGAAAACGGGATTTTGATTTGCGGAAGCCATTCTGGATCTTTTAGGAACAGGTTACCTATAATTTGCTCTGATGTCAATTATAAGTATAAAGTGTGCCTAAGAAGGGGGTGAATTAGGTACTTTGAAATTTTTCTGGTTTAGTGATGATAGATATTATTTTTCTGATTTAGTGCATGAGTTTACAAATGTGTTTCTTTCTTTTCTGGTTTATGACTAGTGATGAAAGTGGTAAATGCGGAAAAGTAAAGAACACAAAGATGTATCCTGGTTTCCCTCACAGTCTAGAATACTCCAATCCCATTTCAACATGAAAGAAATTTCCTTATTGTTAGATCTCTAGACAAGACACCATAGTCCTTCTATACAAGACTCTAACCAATAAAACCACCAAGAACAATCCGCTTGGACCAAGAACAACCCTCTTGGATTTTCACTATGTCAACAATGATAACAATCCTTTCAAGGTGACCTTACTTGTATCCAACAATCCTGGAAAAACAAGATTACAAAACCACTTGAATTTATTTTCAACAATCCTGAAAAATAAGAAAGTGTATAGCAATATTTGATTGATAGAGTTTGTAGTGCAATAATCACTTTGAGTGATTTTATCAATGACTTGATCTTCTCTTCCAATAACAATAATATATAATGACTCAAGACTATAGAATGCTCAAAGTTTTATGTTTAACAATATATGAAAATATGCAGAAAAAATTTATGTATGAAAGTGAAGAGAAAGCTTGAGTTTTGATATTTTAAAATTCAAAAACTATTGATTGGAAGAGGTATGTAAAATGATTTTGAAAATTCAGTATTTATATGTTCATAACACCTCTTTGAAACAACATAAATTTCTGCAAATGAATCATGAACAATTTCCAAGTTTCCATGAAATGGTGTTATGAAAAGGTATGTTCAAAGCTGCTGATTTTCGAAAACGTTCAGCATGCAATCGATTGCACCCTTGTGTAAATCGATTGCACGGGTTTTAACAGCTAAAAAATTCAAATATTTTCAGTGAGAAATCGATTTCACTTTAAAACAGTAGCAAAATTTGATAGAGAGAAATCGATTGCACAAACATGTAAAATCGATTGCACTTAGAAACAGTAGTTAATATTTTGAAAACGTGAAGCATGCAATCGATTGCACCAACATGCAAATCAATTGCATCCAAGTGAAAATTGATTTTTTGCTTAGAAAACTTGAGAAAAAGTTTGGACAAGATAAAAACACTTCTTTTGATCATTGAGCATCTAAGACTTAAGTTCACAACAAGAATTGTTATTATACCTTATCAAATTTGCCAAGAGCTTGAACCAAAGACTTTTATCCATTGATGCTTTTAGCTTGATCAACATCTTTGCCTTCTTCCCAATATAATTTGTCTTCATCAAAACAAAATGCATTGAGAATCATTTGAGAAGCTTGATATTACATTAGCATTTATTAAGAAAAGAGGTTTGAATTTTGAAATAAGAAGTTTTGAAAATAGGGAGAAGTTTTGAAAATTGAAGAAATGGGTAGGAGATGAAGAGACTGTCTTAAAGCATAAAGTAAATGAAATAAAATGAAATAAAAGGTTTCATTTTAAGGTAGCCCAAGAGAAAGCCTTTGTGTGCTTAAGTGTACTAACCACAAGATAGAGCAAACATTTGACATTGGTCAAAATGGACATTCATTTCCCTTTGGATTAAACCACAAAATAAGAAAATCACATGAGCAAGCACATAAAGAAACAAATCATCAAGAGCAAGCAATGAGAGCAGATGAACACCAAAAGATCTAGATAAAAGCCAAAGTCACATAGCCTTAAATAGAATTCCAAGTCTTCAAGTAAAGATCAAAGTTTCTCAGAATAAGGCCAAGTCTTGAATTGAGGTTCAAAGGTCCAGATGAATCACAAAGTCTCAGATACATCCTCCAGGAAAAGAAAAACACTAAGTCCTAAGGTCTAAAGTCCAAAATACTCCTCAAATAAGGGATAGTAACACAAAATCCACAAGATTCATATGAAAAGTTTTTTGAAGGGTTTTAACCATTTTATTAATGTTTTTGTTCTTTTTGAAACAATGAAGCAAGATAAGCAAAAAGGTAAAAGGCATAAAGTAACATTTAAAATAAAAATGGCAAAAATGTAAATGACTTGAATGTAAATTGCATGAAATTAAATTGCAAAGAGTGTAAACAACTTAAAAGTAAAAGTTATATGTTAGCACAATTAATATGTCAATGTTAGTGTTAATGAGAAATCAACCGAGTCGGGACGATTTAGCGCTATGTTAAGCAATCATAAGTGGATTTATTTAGAAGTCACACCTATGTGAGATCGGTCAATAGCAATTTATGTGTTACTTGTTAGAGGAATGATACAAAATCATCCTCCTAAAATAATATAACACAATGATCAAAACAAAAGCAAAAAGAAGGAGATAGAAAATGAGACTTGATCAAACACATTTGAAATTGAACAAGAGATCATCTATCATCAATTTCAATCATCCAAGTTTACAATACAATGGAATAAACTTATCATTAATCCAAAGAACAAAAAATAATCAAATGATCATTTAAATGATAAGTTTGAAATGGTGAAAGTACATGCAACCAAAACATCATTAAAAGATCAATTGAAATTGATGAAGCATTAATTAACCAAATCATGATCCAAGATCAACAAAAGTCAAACAAAAGTAATTAAACAAATATGATTAAAAATGACTTTAAAATTGATTTAAAATGAAAATTAAATGAAAAATTCCAAAGACGCGTCAAAACATCAAATAAATTTTCAAAAAAAAATTGAGAAAGTAAGAAATATTACAAGTAATTAGATCTTAAAAGTTGGAGAGAGAAATATTTTAAAATATGTGAAAATTATTTGTTAAATGAAAATTAAAAATAAAATAGAAAGAAAATAGCAAAAAATGCTAAAAATAATTTTTAAATTCTAAAAAATATATGTGATAGAAAATATTTGGCTTAAATAGTCTTTTGGTCCCTGTAAGTTAGCGTGTTTTTTATTTTCGTTTCTGTATCTTTTTTTTTTCTAGGATAAAGTCCTTCAATATTGAATTTCATTTGGTTTTAGTCCCTAAAACGAAAATCCGCAGGAAAATCTGCAGGTTTCCTGCGGATTTACCTTTGAATTTTCTTGCGGATATTAACTTTAGGGACTAAAACCAAAAGGATTTTAACATTCAGGGATCATTTCTAAGAAAAAAAGGTACATGAACGAAAATAAAAAACGCACCAACTTACAGGGACCAAAATCATTTTTAGTGATTTAAGAAAAAATTTGGAGTCAAAAAGGTCAAAGAAGCTATTTAAAATGAATCAGAAAAGAAAAATGAAATTAAAATGAATTAAAACAAAAAGAAAATAAAAATCACAATGACTAGACTGCACGGTGTAACACCCCCATAAAACCCTGCAATATATTACGTCATAAATCAGACTAATTAAAACATGCCTTTCAAAACAAGGGTGTCACACATGCTCCACACATCACAAAATAAATGTCATACTCAATAACACTAAATTAAATTCATGCTTCTCATACACTTTCAATTCACCACATAGCTCAAATAACATCACGAAATAAATAGAGTACATAAGTATCTCTTTAAAATATAAATCGAAACGTTTTCTCAGTGTTACATGACCAGAGCATGACTCAATCCAAAATAAATACGGAAACCAAATAAAGATAGTTTCTTCAGCTTCACTCTTGCCAAAGCAACTCTAATCTTCAGTACCTGAGCGATGTCATATGAAACATCTGTTAGAACAAAGTTTGAATCTACTACCCTATATTTAAGTTTTGATGATAACAAAGTGAAAAGATATAGTATTTATAAGTTTCATGTATGAACTATCTGCTGCCTAAAATTATTATGTTCTGACTTGCAGATACTCTGATTGATATAAGCAAGATCACATCTATTCAGCATCAGAACTTGATTTCAGACACCAGCATCAGAAGTTGCCATATCAGAATGTCAGAATCAGATGATCAACTCACGTACATGCTGAAGCCTGATGAACAAGACTGCGCTCAACACTCTGATAAAGAAACACAACAATTCATCAGCAGCGAAGCAGAGTCAGAATGAGCCAAGCCAGAACTTGCATTAAGTAAGCAACGGTACTGTGCATTGAAAGCAAATTAATTCCAATGGCCTCATTCCAGACAAGATCTGCTCAATAAGGAAAGTTTGTTATTAGCATTGAATCAAGAATATTGCATCCAACGTTCATCATCTCAGTGCTATATAAACAAGGCTTTGAAGATTGAAATGGCTAATGCTCTCCAAATCTCTACACGCACAAAAGCTAATTATAATCTTCTTTCTCTCAGTTTTGCTAAACCACACACTCTGATATTCTATCATTGTTTAGCAATCTAGTTTCTAAGCTTCAATTTGTGTATACATCACAGTTGTGATAAAGTTTTGTAGAAAACATTCACACACTTAGTTTTATCTCTTTGTAAGAAAGTGTTACCTTGACAAACCGGGTTGTGGTTTGAATCAAGAAGGCTTTAGCAGTTGTTAAAGCAGTCTGTAATATTCAGTTGAATATAGTGGATTAAGACCTCGTTGGAGAGAGGCGAAATCACCTTGACGGGTGGACTGGAGTAGTTTGAGATCAAACGAACCAGGATAAAAATATCTTGTTCATTGCATTAGATTTCAGTTTTACAATTCAACTCCCCCTTCTTGTGTTTTTCACCACTTCAATTGGCATCAGAGCGCCTGGTTCTGAGCTAAAACACTTAACCGTGTCAGTACAAGATCCAGCGTCAGAAAAACACAATGGCAGGAAACAATTCTCACATCAGCAATGACAACAATGAGGACAGAGACAGATTCAGTGGCAAACCTCCAGTATTTGATGGAGAAAACTTTGATTACTGGAAAGACAGAATTGAAAGCTTCTTTCTGGCTCATGATGCTGATCTGTGGGATATGGTGACAGATGGATACACGCACCCTGTGAATGCAAGTGGTCAGAAGATTGATAGAAAAACAATGTCTGATCAACAAAAGCGTGACTTCAAGAATCACCACAAGGCCAGAACCATCCTCCTCAGCGCCATCTCCTATACTGAGTATGAAAAGATCTCCAACAGAGACACAGCGAAGAATATCTTTGACTCTCTCAGAATGACGCATGAGGGCAACGTTCAGGTCAAAGAAACAAAAGCTCTGGCGCTCATTCAGAAGTATGAGGCGTTCAAAATGGAAGAATCTGAATCCATTGAAACCATGTTCTCTAGATTCCAGATTCTGGTAGCTGGTCTCAAAGTTCTGGACAAAGGATACTCTACTGCTGACCATGTCAAGAAAATCATCAGAAGTTTACCCAAGCAGTGGAGACCTATGGTTACAGCTCTGAAGCTAGCTAAAGATCTCAACAAAATCACTCTGGAGGAACTTATCAGCTCCCTCAGAAGTCATGAGATAGAGCTAGAAGCTGATGAGCCTCAGAAGCAAGGTAAGCCTTTAGCATTAAAATCTAACAGAAAATTTGAGTCTAAAGTTTTGCAGGCAGTTGAAGAAACATCTGATGGATCCTCATCAGAAGAAGACGAACTCTCCCTTCTCTCCAGAAGAGTAAATCAACTGTGGAAGCAAAGACAAAGGAAGTTCAGGAATCCCAGAAGATCTGATTAGAACGAGTCTTCTTCCAGATACAGAAGGACAGATTCTTCCTCTGGATACAGAAGATCTGAAGGCTCCTCCAGTAGCAAAAAGCCAAACACCAAAGACATCATCTGCTATGAGTGCAATGAGCAAGGACACTATAAGAGTGACTGCCCAAAGCTTCAGAGGGAAAAGCCCAAAAAGAAGTTTGGAAGAGAGAAGAAGAAAAGTCTCATGGCTACATGGGATGACTCTGACTCGTCTGAAGCTGACTCAGAATCAGATGATGAAAGGGCAAACATAGCTCTCATGGCTAACATTTCAGAAGATATTGAAGCTTCTGAATCAGACTCAGAATCAGACACTGAAGAGGTATTTCCTAACTTTGCTGTTAACTTTACAAAGGCTGAACTTGCTGAAAGCCTTAATGAGATTCTGGAACGTTATCAGCAAATTAGAGCTAAATTCAGAGACCTGAAAAGGAATCTTGAATCTGACTCTAATAAGACTGAGAGTCTCAAATTGGAAAATTCTGAGCTAAGAAATAAGATTTCAAAATTAGAAAACACTTTACAAAACTCTCAGAAGGAACCAATTCCTGAAACTCCCAGCAACGCTGATGAGATCATCAAGGAGTATGATCACAGTTTCCAGAAGTTCCTAGCTAAAAGCATAGATAGAAGCAGAATGGCTTCAATGATCTATGGAGTTAGCAGAAACGGCAGGAAAGGAATAGGATACCAAGGTAAGGTTCCTACACTAAAGAATGTCATGGACTTAACCATTAAACACACTCCTCTGAATTCACATTTTGTATATGGTCACACACATGATATCAAATACACTAGCAGTAAGCACTCTGTGAAACCAAAATTCAACTAGAGTTTTGGTAAAACTAACAAATCAGGACCCAAGAAAATCTGGGTACCTAAGGATAAAATAATACATGTTGCAGATATCTTTAGCAGCAAGTCAGAAACACCAGTCATGGTACCTGGACTCTGGCTTCTCACGACACATGACGGGAAGAAGGCATATGTTCCAAAGCCTGGAACTTAAGCCTGGAGGCCACGTTGGCTTTGGAGGCAATTAGAGGGGAAAGATAATTGGCTCTGGAACTGTAGGTAATGGAAATCTTCCCTCTATTAATAATGTTCTGCTAGTAGATGGATTGATGCATAATCTGTTATCCATAAGTCAATTAAGTGATAACGGTTATGATATAATCTTTAATCAAAAATCATGTAAAGTTGTTAGTCAGAAAGATGGGACTATCCTGTTTAATGGTAAGAGGAAAAACAACATTTACAAAATCAAACTTTCTGAACTAAAGAGTCAGAATGTAAAATGTCTTCTGTCTGTTAACAACGAGCAGTGGATCTGGCACAGAAGATTGGGACATGTTAGTATGAGAAGAATATCTCAGATTAACAAACTCAATCTGGTCAAAGGACTTTCTAATTTGAAGTTCAATTCAGATGCTCTGTGTGAAGCATGTCAGAAAGGCAAATTTGCAAAACCTTCTTTTAAATCCAAAAATGTTGTTTCTACCTCTAAGCCATTAGAACTTCTGCACATTGACTTATTTGGACCAGTTAAAACTGCTTCAGTCAGTGGTAAGAAGTATGGGTTAGTAATCGTAGATGACTATAGCAGATGGACATGGGTAAAGTTCTTAAGACACAAGGACGAGTCACACTCTGTGTTTGTTACCTTCTGTAACCAAGTTCAGAATGAAAAGGATCTTAGAATCGTTAAAGTCAGAAGTGATCATGGTGGAGAATTTGAAAACAAATATTTTGAGTCATTCTTTAATGACAGAGGCATTCTGCATGATTTCTCTTGTCCTAGAACTCCCCAACAAAATGGAGTTGTAGAACGAAAGAACAGAACATTGCAAGAAATGGCCAGAACCATGATCAATGAGACAAACGTTGCTAAGACTTTCTGGGCAGAGGAAATAAACACAGCGTGCTACATTCAGAATAGAATCTCAATAAGACCTATTCTGGAAAAGACTCCATATGAATTGTGGAAGAACAGAAAGCCCAACATTTCATATTTTCATCCATTTGGATGTACTTGCTTTATATTAAATACAAAGAATTATTTGAACAAGTTTGACTCTAAAGCACAGAAGTGTATTATGTTAGGATACTCTGAACGCTCAAGAGGGTACAGAGTATACAATACAGAAACACAGATTGTGGAAGAATCAATCAGTGTTCGTTTTGATGATAAGCTTGACTCTGAAAAGTCAAAGCAGAATGAAGTTTTTGCAGGTATAGAAATTGAATTTGCAGGTTCTGAAGACAAGTCATCAGAAGCTCTCAACACAGACATTCCTTCAACGTCTGAAAGGAGCACTGCTAGCAATCCTACAACAGCTGCTGATCAACCTCGGAAGAGATTACCCAGAAGCAGCTTGGATCACCCAGAAGAGACTATTCTAGGAAGAAAGGAAGATCCAATCAGAACAAGAGCAAGCTTCAGAAACTCTGAAGAAACACTTATGGGACTTGTGTATCTGATTGAACCTTCTTCTATTGATGAAGCACTTCTGGATAATGACTGGATTCTGGCAATGCAAGAAGAGCTGAATCAATTCACCAGAAACGACGTATGGGATCTCGTTCCCAGACCAAAAGGATTCAACGTCATTGGAACAAGATGGGTGTTCAGAAACAAGCTAAATGAACAAGGTGAAGTCATCAGAAACAAGGCACGACTGGTTGCACAAGGTTATAGTCAGCAAGAGGGGATAGACTATACAGAAACCTTTGCCCCAGTCGCCAGGTTAGAATCTATCAGACTTTTAATTTCATTTGCTGTTAATAGAGGCATCACTCTGTATCAGATGGATGTCAAAAGTGCATTCTTAAATGGTTATATAGAAGAAGAAGTGTATGTACACCAACCCCCAGGTTTTGAAAATACAAAACATCCAGAACATGTTTTCAAACTAAAGAAGTCACTGTATGGTCTGAAACAAGCTCCCAGAGCTTGGTATGAAAGGCTAAGTAACTTTCTGCTGGAAAATGAATTCACCAGAGGGAAGGTGGACACTACTCTATTCTGTAAATCAGTTAAGAGTGACATCTTACTCTGTCAAATTTATGTTGATGATATTATTTTTGGTTCTACTAATCCTTCTCTTGGAAGAAAATTTGCTAAGTGTATGCAGGCAGAATTTGAGATGAGCCTCATGGGGGAACTGAAATTCTTTCTAGGAATTCAGATCAATCAAACTCCAGAAGGAACTTACATTCATCAGAGCAAATACATCAGAGATCTTCTGAAGAAATTTGATCTCTCAGAATGTAAGCCATCAAAGATTCCAATGCATCCCACGTGCATTCTGGAAAGAGAAGAGGTAAGCAAAAATGTAGAACAGAAAGTCTACAGAGGTATGATTGGTTCTCTCCTCTATCTGACTGCTTCAAGACCTGACATATTATTCAGTGTTTGTATTTGTGCTAGATTCCAATCAGATCCTAGAGAATCTCACTTAACAGCTGTTAAGCGAATTTTCAAATATCTGAAAGGTACTACTAATCTGGGTTTGTTTTATAGAAAATCTAGTGATTACAGCTTAGTAGGCTACTGTGATGCTGATTTTGCTGGAGACAGAGTGGAACGTAAAAGTACTTCTGGAAGCTGCCAGTTTCTGGGAGAAAATCTGATCTCTTGGTCCAGCAAAAGGCAATCAACAATTGCTCTGTCAACAGCAGAAGCTGAGTACATAGCAGCAGCAGGATGTAGCACACAAATGCTCTGGATGAAAAGTCAGCTTGAAGACTTCCAGATTTTTGAGAGTAACATTCCTATACTTTGTGATAATACTTCTGCTATTTGCTTAAGTAAGAATCCCATTTTACATTCTAGAGCTAAGCATATAGAAATAAAACATCACTTCATTAGGGACTATATTCAGAAAGGTATTTTGAACTTAAAATTTATAGATACAGACCACCAATGGGCTGATATCTTTACTAAACCCCTTTCAGAAGATAGGTTTAATTTCATTCTGAAACATCTCAGCATGAAAGTGTGTCCAGAGTGAAAATGTTTTAATTCCATATATTTACCTTCAGAATGTAATTGTTTTACTGTGAACTTCTGATCAATCTCCTTTCAGAAAGATAGAACATGCAGATTGTATCAGATGCAAGTCTAAAGATCTGAGAGTCTAAGCTCAAAGACAGACGTGCTGATCACTACATCAAACAAGTGTCATCCAATCATCAGCATATCTCTGAAGCAGAACGCGTGCACGCTTCTGAGAAGGCAAAGCGCTGATTGGGTGCATTGAGACACATGTCTGGTAACCGTTTTTAAGTATCTTTCTCAAATCCCCCAAAATCAGCAAGCATTTAATGAAAAGTAATCATGCTTTTAAAATGCAATCATGATTTTTCTCTCTCTTAAAAAACGTTTATCTTTTCAAAAAAGTTTTGAAAACTCTATTTAAGCACATTAATCTCTCATTCTCATTCTTTACGTTTTCTCACTAATACTCAAGCATTTTTTGCATATTTCTGTGTTCATCTCTTGCAACCTATTTTCCTCAGTTTATTCTCAAAACCCTTTTAGTGTGAACATGGCAACCTCCAGCAGCGCTTCTGCAGGTCCTCAGAATAAAGCATCATCTGAGCAATATCAAGTGCCATTCAGAACTCTCCTCACTCCTGTGAAGAATCTTGAAGTGCTTTCTGAATTAATCATTGATTTTGAAAGCTTGAAGGAGAACGGTTTTGACCTAACTGAAGAAGTTAGGGCTCAGAAGTGGGAAAGGTATTTCGACAGGTTGGTTGGACCAACATTCCCAATGCTAGTCAAGGAATTCTGGATTCACGCCAAGGCTTCAACACATCTAGTCACCTCCTTTGTTATGGGGAAGAAGATTGTGATCACTGAGGATCACATTGCAAGGCTAATCGGTCACAGTGGCGGTGGCGTCCGTTGTGTGGACATGGCTGAAAGATATGCTGATGTGGGTGTGATAGCTGCAAGGATTTTCACTCTTGGGGTGCCCAGCAGCAAGATTAAAGATCTGAAGGATCATTACAGAGTGTGGGCTAAGATAATTCTGGGGTGCTTCAACCACAGGAAACCAACCAGTTCTCCTGATTACATAAATGTGGATCAGCAGTTTCTGATCTACTTTATTGATCAGAAGGTAAAGATCAATCTGGCTCACTTCCTTTTCAACCATCTCAGAACAAGTGTGAAGGAAACCAGGGAAGAAGAAAGAACCAAGAGGGATTGGATACCTTTTGGAAGGTTGATATCAGATATTCTGACAGAGAATAGGCTGATTGAACATCTGATAGAAGCTCAAGAGCTAAGCACTATTGAACCAACAATTGGGAAACCTCTGAATGCAAAGAACTTGAAGAAGATGAAGCTGATAGAGAATATTCAGAAGGAACTCAGAGCCACTTCTATTGCTGATATCTTCAGCATAAGAGTGCCTCTGAGTGACTTTCCGTTATTTTCTGAAATTGAATCCAAACCAGAGGTGATTCTCAGGTACTTGGATGCGTGCAAGGCAGATGGTACAGATCCAAATCTGAATATCAAAGATCTGCATCAACCTCAACCAGAAGTGACTCTGAAGAAGACGAAGAAGAGGAAGGCACCATCAGAAGGATCATCCCAGCAGACACCCAGGAAAAGAGGTAATTCATCTGCTGCTCCTGTTTTAAATTCTTCTACTATTCCAGCATCTATTCCTCCTCAAACCTCTCATAGAATCTCAATCCCCATCCCTACCATAGATGAAACTGTACAAGAAGAGGACCCTTCTGAGGCATTAAAACTCAGAAGACCCAAAACCAAACATCCCAAACAACCAACAATCTCAACAACATCAGCAATTGACCAAGTGCTGTCTGACATTGATCAACACACCTCTGATCAACCAAACTCTGAACCACAAACTGTTCCTCCTCCACAACCAGAACAACAGCAATCTGCTGAAGAACCAGAACAACAACAACCACTCTCATCCATTCCAGAAGAACCCCTTATCCCTGAACAATCAGAAATTCCGTCTCCCTCTCCCCAACCAGAAATTAATCCACCATCACCTCAAACAGAGTTTCATCACTCTGAAACTCCTTCTCCTCAACCATCTGAACCTCATTCACCTCAACCATCACCTCTGGCAATCCAGCTGCCATGTGGAACAACTGTTATCATGCCCCAGTTACCATCCTCACCAGAATCTACACCACCAAATACTCCCAAAACACCACCCAGTCCAATCATAATTTCTGATACTGATACTCCATCTCCAAAACAAACAGCTGCTCAGAAAACCTCCGAAAACCCCAGCAGGACTTTCATAGACTTAACCAGTCTTGACCGTCTTGCTGATCTGAAACACAAAATTGCCATCCCAAAACCAAAGCAACCAGATGTTGGCTCTGGTATTATGAATTTTGAAACAGGTATGCTACAATGGATTGCTTCTTTGAAGCAAGTCTGTCCTGGAATGATTGACCCAGCTGCTTCTGATCAGCTCTGGTCACAATTCAGACTTTGCGTACGTGCTGAAGCCCTCAAGTTGTAGGATATCAACTATGAGCAGGCACAACAAAATTTCAGCAAGCTTCTGAATGAAGTTGGAAGTCAGCTTCTGAAAGAGGACGTGCTCCCTCTGGACAGTGAACCTTGGTCTGAGAAACAGCAAGCTGCAAAGGTGCAATCAGAAGAAGACAAGACCATTCAAGCTGAAGAAAGTCAAGCAGAGGATGTTGCTGAAAGTTCTCAGAAGCCTCCTGCTTCTGATGCCTCTCAAGCTGCCTTGGACAGGCAGACTCTGGAAGAACTAAGGCTGAATGACATGCGTCTGCAGCAGCGGATGGATGAAAGCGATCAGAAGATGAAAGAGAGAATGGATGTGCAGGATAGCAAGATTGACACTGTTGTCAGCATGGTGCACAAGCAGAATGAGACTGCTGAAAAGATCCAAGCCATGCTGGAGAACCTGTTCACACGCTTGCCTCCTCAACCTTAGTCTCTCTTTTCATTCATGACCTTTTTCATGTTTTCCTTGATTTTCTGATGTACTGTTTGAATATGTTTTGTAATATTTTCTTGTTTTGATTCTGAACTCTCTCAATATGATTAGTTTTTCTGATCTTGATTGTTTTAGCACATCACCTACACTTTTTGATTGCTGACAAAAAGGGGGAGAACAAGAATGATATTTTAATCAATAACGGCTAACTAGACAGAAATTCTCAAACATTCTAACTCTATTACTTGAAAATGTTTTTCTGTTTTGCTTAAAGTCTACAGGTACAAGGAAGCTCCTGGACACTCTGAAGACTAGAAGCTCTGAAGCTCTGATCACTATGAAGTTCTGATCCGCTCTGATATTCTGATCCAAAGCAAAGCTCTGACAAGAAAAGCTCTGAAGCTCTGCTCTGACATAAAGCTTCTGATAAGTCAAAGACTCTGATACTCTGATGTTCAAAGAAAGGCAAAAAGATCTGATCCTGAAGAACACGTGTAATCAAAGGGAAGTAATAAACTCAGGGGGAGTATCTCTCAACTCTGATATCTCCTTACTTCTTATTCTTTTACTTCTTACTCTGATACATATTCCAGATACCTTTTCACGTTATTTTCATTTAAAATATCTAGTTTTTGTCATCATCAAAAAGGGGGAGATTGTTAGAACAAAGTTTGAATCTACTACCCTATATTTAAGTTTTGATGATAACAAAGTGAAAAGATATAGTATTTATAAGTTTCATGTATGAACTATCTGCTGCCTAAAATTATTATGTTCTGACTTGCAGATACTCTGATTGATATAAGCAAGATCACATCTATTCAGCATCAGAACTTGATTTCAGACACCAGCATCAGAAGTTGCCATATCAGAATGTCAGAATCAGATGATCAACTCACGTACATGCTGAAGCCTGATGAACAAGACTGCGCTCAACACTCTGATAAAGAAACACAACAATTCATCAGCAGCGAAGCAGAGTCAGAATGAGCCAAGCCAGAACTTGCATTAAGTAAGCAACGGTACTGTGCATTGAAAGCAAATTAATTCCAACGGCCTCATTCCAGACAAGATCTGCTCAATAAGGAAAGTTTGTTATTAGCATTGAATCAAGAATATTGCATCCAACGTTCATCATCTCAGTGCTATATAAACAAGGCTTTGAATATTGAAATGGCTAATGCTCTCCAAATCTCTACACGCACAAAAGCTAATTATAATCTTCTTTCTCTCAGTTTTGCTAAACCACACACTCTGATATTCTATCATTGTTTAGCAATCTAGTTTCTAAGCTTCAATTTGTGTATACATCACAGTTGTGATAAAGTTTTGTAGAAAACATTCACACACTTAGTTTTATCTCTTTGTAAGAAAGTGTTACCTTGACAAACCGGGTTGTGGTTTGAATCAAGAAGGCTTTAGCAGTTGTTAAAGCAGTCTGTAATATTCAGTTGAATATAGTGGATTAAGACCTCGTTGGAGAGAGGCGAAATCACCTTGACGGGTGGACTGGAGTAGTTTGAGATCAAACGAACCAGGATAAAAATATCTTGTTCATTGCATTAGATTTCAGTTTTACAATTCAACCCCCCCTTCTTGTGTTTTTCACCACTTCAACATCATTCCAACAGAAGAGTGAGAATTCACATAATTATCGAAATCATATAATAATACATAATGTATAACATAATTACATTCATATAGATATTCTCAAATATCAATGCTTTATAAAATAAAACATCTCCCAAATTCTCATACAGTTCTCAAGTATATCCAATCACAATTCACAATTTTGTAAAACACAACAATTTCATAAAGTGCACATAATTTCATATTATGATAACAATACAATGCGACTTGATGCAACTCAAATGCAATACTCATGCATGTGATACCAATATCTTGTTATCATTTTTTGGTTTTTACTTTAAACCGGATTTGTTCTCTAAACCGATAACATACCAAAAGCCTGTTCTCTAAGCTTTCAAACCCCTCTATAGGTCTGGGACAAGTCATTAGCTCCCACGGAAGCAACAAGCATTGTCTCTTGAAACAAATGATGCATGTGCAATTATAACGACCATATGCAATTA
Source organism: Vicia faba (assembly GCA_948472305.1). Classification (NCBI taxonomy): domain Eukaryota; kingdom Viridiplantae; phylum Streptophyta; class Magnoliopsida; order Fabales; family Fabaceae; genus Vicia; species Vicia faba. The sequence goes on from OX451736.1 coordinate 359,723,753, forward strand.
AGACCATTTTCTAATCTTAACATTTAAGCATATCTTCAATAATTCATCATATATGAATTACCACACCTTTGCACATACAACACATACTCATGAACTATTCACATACAATTCATTTCATAGTGCCACTGCTCTAAAATATCATAACAACACATAACAACATTGCACAATAATGTCATTACGATTCAACACCAGTTCCATACATACATCACATAAACAAAGTTCCATGTCATTAACAAATAACCTTAAAAACCCATATAAATATGCAGTTTAAATTCCAGAAAATTAAGTATAAATTAACATAAAACATAAGCATACATAATCCCAAGAAAATTCAACAAAATAATTATTTCTCTGCTCCAAGGCAACTACGCTAAGCGAGTTCCCAGGTGCTGAGCGCCAAACTCACTGACTTGACCACGCTAAGTGCACTCTGCGATTTCTGCAGAAAATCCAGCGATGACAACATAGTCCCAATGCGATTTTATTCACCCAAAACATGTTTTGACATCCAATTTGTCACCATTTAAGCTACTAAAACATACATACAACATATAGTTTCAATCCAAAACATCCTAACACAATCACAAACCAATTCCATGGATTCCCAATCAAAACCTAAAAAATTTGAAACATGGAAAATAGTGAAGTTGATTCTAACACATGTTACTATCCATCATGCATCATCAATAATCCCAATAACCAAATGAAAACCCACCCTTACCTTGTTCTAGGTAGATTCTCCTAACCTTTATGTTCTTTCCTTTTTCCTCTTTCTGGCTCTTCTTTTTTTTCCTTGTAAAAACTTTTTCTCTTCTCTTTTGCTAATCCTTTTACTAACTCTATTTATTTTCTTTTTATTAAACCCTTACAAATTACAACCTCTAGTAATCACTATTGGGCTTACTACACACCCTCATATTACTCTTTCCTTTTCATCCAATAGGCCCAATTACCTTATTTCTACTATTTCTATATAATCATCTCTAATAAAATAATTATTTACTAACCGACACCAAAACTAACTATAATTCTACGGTTCTCCATATTAACCTGACTAACTCGCTACACACAACACATTGAATAATTAAAATAAATCAATTATCCATAAATTCACACAATATTTAGTTTATATATATATATATATATATATATATATATATATATATATATATATATATATATATATATATATATATATATATATATATATATATATATATATATATATATATATATATATATATATATATATATATATATATATATATATATATATATATATATATATATATATATATATATATATATATATATATATATATATATATAATTACTAAAATTGGGGAGTTACATGTGGCGTGCTATGAACTCTAAGCTTTATGCTCAAACAACACACATTTGTGCTTCTACTCGTGTCACCGTTCATGTCTCTTTGCATTAGATCCATTGATTGGCTCTAAGGAGAGAGAATTTGCTCAAAAACATGAATAAACCTAAGTGCTTCAAAGTAAAATTAAATGACAAATACGAAGAATAAATTCCAGGTAAGTGAGGGATTTTTATCAATGAATCAAGACGAAGAGTTTGGTAACTTGTTTGTTCTGAAATTTAACTCATATCTACCTTTCCAATTAAAGCTTTGAAGGTCAACAATGGTGAAATCGAGTTGAAGGTTGTAGGAGATTACAAGCTTCTGGAATGCTTCAGTTAGCTTCAGATGGTGTCGATGAGTAATTTTGGACAGGGATTTAAAGTTAAAACAAGCTTAAAATAAAATGAGGGTTTTTGGTTTTTGAAGTTTTTCGTGAGTGAAAATGACAGAGGTTTAGTGGTTTTCTAAGCTTCCAAATGAAGGCAAAATGGTCATCTATTTATAGGAAACACAATGAGATCATGGTACATGTGAAATTAAATCTAGAACGTGTGAACCAAGTTGGAATTTCTTATTTTGCAATTCGTGTGAGAATGAGGGTGAAATGCGTGAGTCTTGCACGAAATCTGGTCATTTGCACTCCATTCTACGCATTTTGCAAGGACAGATGAGTTTGCACATGTACTTGTGGTCCCCAAGTGAATATTTGGTTGATTTATAATTATGGGTCATGGTGAAATGCAGAGTTCATGGCACCATGTTGGAGCTTAGACCAAATGAGATTCACTTGTGCGTTTTAAGATTTTTTTTCGGGCCGAATGATCTCATCATGATAAAGAATCAAATTCAAAAAGAATCACATCAAAAGGATGCTTGAATTTAAAATGGCATGGATGACAAGTTCAGATTATGACATGATTTCTAGGTCAGACAATAGGTCGACCCAGGTTTTTTGACCAGCTTTTATGCATGCATGGGCATCTTGTCCAATTCCAAAATTGAGGTCCTTAGAGGCAAAATTGATGTTTGACCCTTGAAACAAATTTATATATGAGTTCAAATGTGACATTTAGCTTGAAGTAGATTTCAGAAATGTTGAGAAATGAGAGAGTTATGGTGTTTGGACCAAGTGACATGCCATACTTGATTTTAGGTCAATCAAACATGTATCAATTTGTGATTTTTGATATTCCATGCATCCATATGCCAAATTATGAACACTTGAATACCAAATGAAGGAATCTTGATTGTCCCTTGACTAATCTTGATAATTGCTTGAGAATTGGATGGAGATGTCATGAAAATAAACACATGAACCATTCTTGAATCACCTTTGAAATCATGCACCAAACTTGAACTTTTATTGAACAAATGAAGTTGAATGAAGTTTGAAATGAATATGACCTAAGATTATAGGTCATTCCTTGAATAAAAAGCTCTTGGGGACCATTTGTTGACCAAACTTTGACCTTGGGAACCAAAACCCTAATTTAGAAACCAATCTTGATCTTTTAATTGCAAGTCCCTACCTTGTATAATAAGAAAAGAAAGTAACACATATTTTGTATTTTGAATAAGGTTAGAAAATATAAAAATATAAACAAGTATAAATGCTAACAACAACACAAATGGTGCTTGGTGATCTTCCACAAATATTAAACCAAAGAGTTAGAGGTTAGGAGGATTCCATGCTTGTGATCCTTGGGTTAGATGCAAATGATATGATAGGTGGAATCTTAAGGATAAAAATTAGGGTATGACATAGTTTACAAACATAGTCAATATTCTCATGGTCTTCAAAATCGGATGGTTAAGATATGTACACTTATTTGGTTATAAAGTCGTTAAATAAGGAGGACTTAACGTCCATCTAATGTAATTCTAAATCCAAGAAGCATGTAAATTCTAAAAGGAGTCGAATCACTTCAAGATAGGCTATTGGAGAAAATGTATCATCATATTCAATCCTCTCAGCTTGATTGCTTCCTTTTGCCTCTGGCCTTGCTTTATTCCTTGTAACTATGCCATCTTCATCAAGGTTGTTATGAAAAACCCATATGGTGCCTATGACCGTTTTATTTGTAGGACATGGGACAAGATCACATACATCATTCCTTTTAAATGTATTGAGATCTTCTTGAATATAAAGAAGCCAACCTTCATAAGTCAAGGCAATATTGATGTCTTTTGGTTCAATTTAAGATATGAACACAGAATAATTACAAAATTTATTAACTTGGGAATGCATTTTTACACCCTTTTTAATGTCTCCCATAATGTTTTCCAATTGATGGTCTTTCACTATAACCTAATCTTGAGGAAACTTTGTTGATGTATCTTGTTTATCATACTCTTTTTTGCTTTCCTATTTATCATCTTTAATGTACTCCTCACTTTTAGGTGATCCTCTTTTGAATAATCATCATTTACCAAATCTTCTATCAACACACCTAATATATCAAAACTATAACTATTTTTACTTGTCTTTTGGGGCTTGTTTCAACCAAAGCAACATGAAAAAACTATTCAACAATATATGTTATTTTATTTAACACCCTATCAACCTTACTAGATAAGGATACCCTAGAAATATTTCCTCATCAGCTTTAGCATCAAACTTTCCTAACTTGTTTTTACTATTGTTTAAAATAAAGCATTTGTGGGTGAAAACGCAAAAATAAGAAATATTTGGCTTCTACCTTTAAGAAGTTCATATAGGGTCTTCTATAGGATGAGTCTAATGACCATCCTGTTTAAGACGTGACAAGCGGTGTTAATCGCATCCACTCAAAAGTACTTAGGTAGATTCATCTCACTTATTATAGTTTGTGCTAATTCTTTTAAAACACGACATTTACACTATACAACATCATTTTATTGTGGAGTGCACAAACGTGAGAAGTTTTGGGAAATCTTGTTTTCATTGCAAAAAATTTCAAAAATGATTGTTAAATTTTTTTACCACCATGTCACTTCTTAAAGAAATAATTTTCTAAGAAAATTAGTTTATGAAAAGCTTAGCGAATCCAAAAAAAGATGTAAAAGTTTCTTCTTTGTGAGATAAGAATAGGGTTCAAGTGAACACAGTAAAATCGTTAACAATTACAAAATTGTAATAATTACTTCCTAGACTCCTAGTTCTTTAGAGGTTAAAGAGATCTAGATGGAAAAACTCAATAGATTTATTATAGAAACAAAAAATTTCGGTTTAAAAAACACCCTTGTTTGCTTTCTCATTTGACAAGCACCACATAAATTTTCTTTTGAAAGTTTAATTTTTGATAAATCAAATACTAATTCTTTGAAAAATATCTTATTAATTATATTAAAATGCATATGTTTCAAACGTTTATGCCAGAACTAAAAATCTTCACTCTCTGTGACAAGACATTTTATGCTCTCTTTAACACATCATGTAAGCTAAGCATATAGTATATAGTAAAAGAACATGCTATAACTGATTCAGGAATGGCAGAACATATATGTATATTGTGAATTCGAAATATTGATTTAGGAATGTTAGAACATAAATGGGTATCGTGAATTCAAAATACATTTTACTCCTATTTGTACTACTCTTCCTTTTGATTGTAATGAAAGGTGAGAGTGAAATTTGTATGCATATTCGAATTCATATTCTACTTTCACATTACCATTGCAGTATGTTAACATTATTGGACACATATTATATATGATATTATTATCTTTCACAACCCTTATCATGGGTCTTTGTAGACAGACAAGCACAAGTTCTTATACAAGGCCACAAAGAAAGTACATTTCAATGATACTTTTATGTGAATTTCATTTTACCTGGCCCCTTCAAATTTTACCTGACGCTCTCATATGTTCATAATACCAATAATAATCTTGTTTAAATAAAATTCGTATAAAAATTTGGTTGATAAAAAAATGTAGTTGACACATAAAAATTCCAATAGTTCAATAAAAATATTTGATCGTTCTTGATAGAGTATTGTGGAGAAAGTTAATTCATGTAGCCGATCCCATCTAATGAGATAAGGCTTAGATATGTTATATGTATTTTTATTGGATATTTCAAAAATCTGGTGTGTTTCAAATTTTATCTATGCATTTCAAATGAACCATGGATAACCAGATTTTTCTCATAAACCTGAAAAAAATCTGATGGTGTTATTGTAATAGTTTTTTTGAAAAAAATTCTTATATTATCCGTTTTTATAAATCTCCCATAATTAGTGGATTTTTCCAATAACACTGAAAAATTTGATAATGTTCATTTTTAATGGTTGGGATTTTGCCGACATTTTTGTAGGATTGTGATTGCACCGACAATTTTGTGTGGTTCATATTGATTCAAATATGTATTAAATATGCATCATATTTTATTAAAAAACATCTCAGAATGTCTCAATATTTATATCTTGTGTTTGTATACTTCAATAGCATGAAACCTCCAGATGATTTTAGGTTCACAGAAGACAACCCTCTTGTTGTTCTAAAATCCAAACTGGATAATCTTGTGCACCATGTCGACAACATAAAGGTGGTTAAAACCGAGTATCGTTCTCCATCAATCTATAAAGAAAGAAAGATTATTTTCAATGAGTTTGAGTTGAAGATGGATTTCAAGATCGAGGTGGATGCGACAATTTCAAGATTTGTTAAAGATATTACCAAGATGTTGAAACAAACTGAATCATCAAGCATTGTTTAAGTTATGTTCATGTTATTTTTGTGTTAAGTTATGTTAAGCAATTTTCATGTTAAGTTATGCTCATCCCGCAATAATGTAATGATAATTTTCATCAAATGCAATTTTAAACTAAAGTGTGAACAATATACAAATAATTCACTACAAACCCAAAATAACGTCAACCATAATAAATAATGAATAAATTAATAAAATCTACAATGGTCCACCACATGAAATGAGTGTTATCTGCAATGTCAAAGCATACATATCACCATCTAGATCTAGGTTTGTCAAATCCATGAGATTATTTAAAAGAAGTATGATCCTCTACAGTCATTGCTAGTCAATCATACTAGGTGGAGGCGGTGTCACGTCATCTGAAGACCCTCCATCATGAAAAGGTACAAAATCATTAGCAGGTTAAGCAGGTGGAATGATGGGAGGGTGTGATACTGTAACATACCACTCTAAGTAGCCATCCTCACACTGGCCAAGGAGCTGCACCTCCACTGCATTCTCTCTAACAACAATGGAACTGCTGACAATGTTAGACATAAACCATCTATCAATACCCTCAGATGGCACAATATGGACTGGTCGAGGGATTTCCTTAACATACCTAAAGTGGTTTAGAAAATGTGTAACCATTATACTCTCCCATCGATAGCCAAAAATAGGGCAGTGTCATCAAAGTCTCGATGCATTATATTCTCTATGTTTCTAAATGACATCGTCTACGGTTAGTATATCAATATTTCGCTTGTACTCTTGAAGACCTCTTAGATGTGAATATCTGGACCTCTATCTGGTGGCCCGTGGGAATCCAGTAGTAGGAACATAAACATACTTGTCACAAATTGACGGGAAATGCTCGTATATCCAACATTGCACAAGAACAAGAAATTACATATACAAAATGTATTTGATTAATAAGACGTAAAAAAACAAAACATAATAAATATTCCTACCTAAAAATAAACTCATAAACCAGCAAGTTGCCTCGTCTAAAAGACAATCGTCTCTCAAAGGGTAGTATATAATATCGTTAAAGAAGCACACCCTCATTCTCAGTCGACATACCCAAGCTTAGAAAACATGGAGACGTATCTGTCATCGGTGTATACATGAGACTTATCCACTATGATAGTACACCTACCATATACAACATGTATACCCTAGCAAACACCTCATATATTGCGTGTTCCACTAGTGTCTGATACCTATATCGAAGCCAAGAGAGACGAAAGTGAGAACTCATATTAAACCTGACCATTGCCTTGGTAACTCCCAAGTACTACTCAGTTGTAATACATGCAAGCTCCTGGTTAAGGAGAGGAGCGATAAAGAAATTACCTGCTAGTGGGAGATGGAAGAGGCAGAAGACATCATCCATGGTAGTCGTCATCTCACCAAATGGAAGATGAAAGAAGTATGTCTCTTTATGCCACCGCTTAACAAATGAGAATAACAGTGGAGTGTTGAGCATGGTCAACAAATAGTCCACCAAAGAAATAAGATCGGTAGCAACAACAATCTATTTGACTTCATCAAGCATCTATACATCAGAGAATTTATTCAGCTTTCCCCCATGGGTGGGCACCTTTATAACAACATACGATCTTGTAACAATAATAAAGCATTAGTTGTTTTCAATTAAACAATAATAATAAAAACATAAGATAAAATATTTATACATATGTCTAAATGCCACATGATATTCATACGTAGTGAGCAAGGAACAATCACTAGGCTATCCAGGGAAGTCCTCATAAGTGTGTACAACTGACTCTGTCTCATGAGTCGTCACCTCTGTCTTAGCCTGAGCCTCCACCTCTTCACCAACTTGAGTCGTCGCCTCAGTGTCAGTATAATTCTCCACCTTAATGCTAATCTGAGTATCTACCTCAGTGTCAGCCCCCACCACATCTAGCTCTGTCTGAGCCTCCAAAAATCAATTCTTTCAAAACCAATTCAATCAAAATCATTATATACACTTCTTTTATTTAATTGTTATTATTTAATATAGTAAAACAACTATTAAATGTTAGATTATCAAATTAAAATTTTAATTTATTCTTTTCTAAAACTATTTTTAAAAAGTAAATTATCAAATAGTTTTTTTTTTTTCATTTTCTCATCTTTAATATAGTTTTAAAAAAACTAGATTATTAAACAGATTTTGATTCAAGCAAACTCTAATATGGTAAATTTTTGGTCATCGTTTGTAAATTTAGGCGTAATTTATCTCTTGTGACATGTATCAATCAAATTTTATTATATAAAGTAAAATTTTAAAATCACATATTAATCTAAAATCTTAAATAATCAAAATGAAATTGAAAATATAATATATAACTTGATTTTTGAGTAGTAAGATCTTGATATGTTAAGTGTGAGTAATGATTATGATATTTAATGGAAAAAATGATATTAAATTTTTTTAAGTGAGAAAAAACATAAATTTAATATCCTAAAATTTTAAGTTAATACGTGTTTTAAAAAATTAATTTTATATAATAAAATTTCATTTGATATAAATCATTAATGGTAAATTACCCTAATTTTATGAGGCATAGTATAATCTCACCCCCTAATATTCATTCAGGTCTTAAATTACTAGTACATAATTAGCTTGAAAAGCTGGTTTTGAAGTCAAAAGAAGACATTTTGACAACGCAATTAAAGAAAGTGTCTTAAAAGTAGACAAACAGAAAATAGAGAAATAGAGAGAATGAAAAAAGTGATTCTTGTTCCACCTGCCTTTTTTGTCAAGTTAATGCCGAATACTGGATAGAGCTTTAACAAACATGTCAAGCTGGAAAGACTTGTTTTAATTTCATTTTTCATGACAACCTAAATACCTAACATGATTTGTACTAAAAAAAAAAATACCTAACATGATGTTGGGGTTCTAACTAATTATTAACGTATTCTTAATTATTTCTTTGATATCATAAGGTATATGACTCCATGCTATAAGTCACTTGGGTTGCCTTGCCAACGTATGCCAGTTGCTATCTATCTTGCTGGAGGTAGACTCTAAGACAAATAGATATGTGTTGGAATTGGATATAAAGGAAGGTTTTTTAAGGTGTCTAAAAATTGTTCGTTAATAAAATCAGAGATATATGTAGATTGCACGGACTTGAATTTCAATGTGAACTCCTGATACAACAGAATCATAGTGAATTTATAAAATTAATATTTCAATATTCAAATCAGTAAAGTAGATGAGAGAATAGTTAAATCAGTTATAACAATTTTCACTTAAATAAGCGTCTAAGTCTCGTGATGATTGAATTTTATATCTATAAATTTTTAATCCTAGAGAATTTGTTTGTTTTGTTTTTTTTATTAATATGATTTTTATAGTGTTACATAATTTTGTATAAAAAAAATTTATAAATTTTTTTTCATAAAAACTTCAATTGAAAATTTAATTTGAATAGTTGTTCTTAAAATGTTATTTTAGATATTTCATCTTTTTATTGAAACTTATTTTTGGATATCAAAATTTTAGAAAATCAATTAATTTTAAAGTTATTTCAAATAAATTTTCATAAAAATTATTTTTAAAATATAAATTTTTGAAAAAAATTACGATTTTGACTATATGTTAATCTTCAATAATGTATATTTATGTTTAGGATGTCAAAATTAGTATTTCAATTTAGAAAAAACAAATATATAAAAACTTCTAATATTTTAAAAAACAATTTTAAAAAATCTACTAAAAAAATACAAAAAAAAATCCATTTTTAAAAAACTGAAACAAACAAACTCTAACACTAACATTCAAATGAAAATAAGTTTCATGGTGATTGAGTTTTCCCTCCCTTAAAGTCTTAGTCAGTCTGGAATAGAAAAAATTGAGGGTTTTAGTATTGTTATTTATTTTTAATAGTTGCATGAACTATTATTTTAATGAAATATTGTATCTAGATTCTAGAATGCTACAAGTTAAAAAACATGTTTGAATCGGAACTCAATCATTTAAGTTGAGTGGTAATCTAAAACCGCGTCTTAATTAAGCTAATTTGAACTGTGAAAATTTTGAAGTCTCCTCCAAAATCATGGGATTCTTCCTTCCTAATTGTACACCAAAGAAATACTTTTGCATGGCCATTTTATTTTATACCACATTTTGCACATGGTTTAGCTCCTAAAATGGATTCTTGGGCAATAAATTCTTGAATTCCTTTCTTTATATAGAAAATGTAGACTATTTTGTACACCTCATGAAGTCTTAGTTTACTATGATGAAAAGTCACAAATTGTTTTAGATTCTAAAGATATTTCTTCAGATCATATTACACATATTCAATGCTTTCATGAGTGAGCTATCTATGTTGTCCAAAAATGTGTTTGGAAATACATCTCTGTGTTCATGTTAGGATAAATTCGGAGGTGTATCTCTATATATAGTTATCTTGATTGCAAAAATCAGTGAGTTTTACGAAGATGTATTTCCGAAATACACTATGTTAGCTCAAACCACATAACTTAAATGGGAAGAAAAACATTATTTAACATCAAAATATGGTAACATTACATAAATAATCATTAACATAAATATAACATTACATTTCATTAGGATGTTGCAATATCATTATAATATCTTCCGTCGATCTTGTAATTATCACATTCACTTTAATCAGATTCTTTGTTTCGTGACAGTGAAATGTACTCCAAATAACCCTTAAATCTCCATCTGTCTTCAGCTCAAACTTTGTAAACTGAATCTTTTCTTCGTTGTCAATTGAGGGTGAATGGTACTCGAACTTCACAACTCTTCGATTGCATGAGTATTGTAGGACATTCTTCGATATGAATTTCAGATCTACAAGAGAGATGTACTTTGTCACCCTAAATTCAAGTAAGGGCTTCGCACCGTTGCAATAGACAAATGTGACATGTCAATATATGATCATTCTGGTGTGATGTGATTTTGTTAAAAAGATAAAATGAGAGACCTCATATTTATACAAGTTTTAGATCAATATGGACCTTAAAAACTCAATCATGTTGCAAAGAATATTTCGGATATGCATTTTCGAACACACCATATTTTTTGCGAAATAAGGGTTTATACGAATAAGCATTTTTGAATTACCCCCTTGTTTGGATATTTTTGCAATTAAAATGGGACTAATGCGAAAGTGCATCTATAGAATCGCCTAACAGACCCATTGTTCATACATAACCTCTTATATGCAGGAATAAAGTTGTTAATAGGTTGAAATTGTTTTTTTAAATTGACCCAAATTATTATACAATTAATGTTGAATATACATTACATGTGTATCAAATTGTATCAAAATTACATCGGTGATAATAATACATATAAACAATGAGTCTCCGCATAAATACATAGTTAGATAAAAATTAAAAACCATCAAAACATGTGTCACCACCTAAATCTATTTCTATGGGTGGTACTGGCTTTGACTTTTCCTTAACTAATTTTCTTTCAATCTTATTTAACTCGGTAAACTCTTCCATCCTCACTACAACAAATAACATTTTTTATGACGAAACGTACACCTCAAATAATAAAAAAACGAGGGTATATGTCCTGAGAGCGCCGTGTTTTATTTTTTATTTAAAATAAACAACCTTTTCCCTCGGGATGATGGCTATAAGTGAGCGCCATATTTTATCCAAAAAAAAAGAAGTAAACCTAGTCTCTCGGTTTTCTTGAAAAACCGAGGTAATATAGCTACGAGGGATCTCGCTACGAATCCCTGTATTCGCATGTAAAGTTTTTTTTCCAACGATTTCGCACTTGGCATCTTTTCAGATTCTATATTTTTCTTTATTAATTAGTGATTCTCAAAATCTTTGTTATCAGTAACAAGAATAGGCAATAATATAAAAAGGAATTATTTTATTGATAATAAAAAAAGTAAGACAACAGAGGTGAGGAAAGTCATTTCTAACTATTCCACATATTCAAACTTCCCAGTCCACTCAACTTCAACATTATTTCTAACTATCCCTAACTTAGAAAAGTTTAGAAATAACTCTTCCATATATTATGTGGAAAGTCATTTCCTTTTGATAATTGTTTATCATTTCCTTTAAGAAGTTAAAAATAGTAAGAAGAAGATTAATTTAATGTTGTATGTAAGGAATAACAAGAGATGTTTGTCATACCAAGTAAGCGTTTCCATTTCTTTCTCTCTTGGGTGGAGATTTATCATTAGAAGTTGAAACCAAAATTTTAGAATTGTGAGTAGAGAAGCAGAACTGTTGGGCTTATCTATGTTGGCATAGATTAGATGAAGTTGGTTTGAGTAGATATTATTGAATTTATAATATTTAACATAACTATCAAACTCTTCACAGTCTATTGTCATATCAATCAGTGATGGAGTAATGAAGAAATGAGAGTCATTGATAATGGACTGCATGATTTCATCGTCACTAGCTGGCACTACGGAGGCATTTATCTAGAACTTTTTAATGAGATCAACATAGATTGAGCCATTTAGAATGTGAAAGTAACCATTAAACATTTGTTTGTTAACAATTTTCCTTAGATCAAAACCATATGAATCATTGAAATCCACAAATTTTTCGTTGATAACGAACAAAAGGTTTGCATCCATTTTTTATTAAAAAATGAAGATTTTGAAACAATAAAACAATACACAGAGAGTTGAAAATGAAACGTTAGAAATAGTAAAAGACTTATAAACAAGGAAATAATACACAAAGAGTTGGAATTGAAACTTTTAAATAACTCAAAAACCTCCTTGAAAATTCAAAAAAATGTTACAATTTGAATATAGACGATCATTGCTATTCTAGTGATATGATTTTAATGCATGCACTCCATATTTTAGTTTTTAAAACAATAGCTTACCTAGGAGTTTAACATAATCATGGGGAAAAATAATACTGGAACCTCTCTTTTTATTATAGATTTTTTTTTGTAAATTAAATGGTCTATCACGTCAGTTTTTATAATAACTGAAGGGATAACTTAGCATTAAAAATTAAGAATATTTATCATTATTCTGTACTCAAACCCTTGTCGTCCATTTCATGGTTATCAATACTCAAGACACTTTCATTAGTGATCCGCGTGAAACATAAATAACTTCTCTTATAAAAGTATTATAAACATCTAAAATTGATAATGAAACATCATGAAGCTATCCTCTACTTTAAGGTTAAGATCTTTTTCATGAAGAGTTCTATATGATGAATTGCAAGAGCAGAAAATCATTTGGATATGAGGTTTTAATTATTTATTTTAGCAGAAAATCATTTATTTATCTAACCCTTTTTTCTCTAACTCTTTTTTGTTCATATCATAAACAAATGCAAGGAAAAGAAATTGAAAATATATTGACACCCAACATTTGATCTTTCCTAGTGTTGTACCCCAAAATTTGCCCTCCCGTTTTCTTCAAAACCTTCTTCTGAGATTCTCAAATACTCAAGGATTCTCAAGAGTTGACTGGTCAAACCTTCTCCTAAGCAAGAGTCCACAACTAGAGTTTTGGTTTTCTCAAGGAAAATTGGACTTATAATGCCTCAAGTTACTTTCATGGCTCATCATAGGTCTCCAAGAATGCTCATACCAAGTTTCAAGTCTTGTATCAGAAATTTGCTCAGTCAATTACTCAGATGACTGAAGATTAATTGTATTGGTTAAAAAGTCAATTATGGTCAACATACAGTCAAACTTCAAGATTTTTGGTCAACATCAATTTTTTGAAGTCATATTTATCATTTGATCAAGGGTTGATCATAATTCCTCAAGAAAAGCCCTCAGATCACCAAAGGGGCAAAATTGTCAAAATTAAAGTTTTAACTGAGAATGACTGATCATTGACTTTTGACTTAGTAAGTGACCTAATGACTTGAAGCATGATCTCAAGGATTCAAATACAACATCTTGACCTAATTACATGGTTCAATACATTTTCAAAGATACAAATGACTGATAGTTGGAAAATTGAATTGATTGATGAAAAAGTCAACTGTCACACAAAAGTCAAACTTTGACTTTTTGGTCAACATTGAACTTCAAAAATCAAGAATCATCAAAACATTCAGAAATATCAAGTTTGATCATCAAGAATCAAGAAAAGTCAAAAGTTGAAAAATTTTCCAACACTTGGAAAAATTTCTAAGTGTTTTTGTTCTTAATAAATTCATTGCTTCATGACCGTTTTTCACTAAGATGCAAGATGATTCAAGGAAAACTTCTAACATGAAAGTTGTAGGGATTGATGAATTCTACAACTTTGTTCTTGAGGGATGATCTTCAAAAAGTGCTTAATTTGAGAGATATAAGCCCATGAAGTTGTGACATTTTTATTCTACACTTCGAAAAATTTTCAACAAGTTTGGTCAGATTTTTATCTCAACTTCTTGGAAAATTTTCACCAAGTTACAATTTGATTTATCCAAAGTGGTCAACATGAAATTTATAGACAATGTTTCAAGCTTTCCAAAATGTCTAAGAACACAATTCTATCGTGCTTGAGCTAGGAGATTCGAAGGCATGAAGTTGGACATCCATTCTTGAAATACAAGACATTTTTGTGATGAACAAAAGATCAAATCTTCAAGCCATGCTGTATAATATTACTTTACAGGCTTCTAACTTCCAAATCTCCCTATAATTAAATGTTTACACAAACTTTTGAACCATTACCCAAGTGTTTGAGCCATTATCCAAATCATTTTTCCATTTTGGGAAGAAAGGCACCATTTTCATTCTTGTAAAGCAAGCTTTTTTGCAAAAGTCCACTCCTTGAACGTCTAACTTGTTTCTTATGCATACACTCAACCTATGAAGTCAGAAGCAACATGTTTAAAGTTGATAACCACTCTAGAAGTCATGGTGCTATGCATTGAGACTTGGTGTTTTCAAAAAATCACAAGTTACACCAAAGGCAAAAACTTGGAAACTTGTAAACCAAGCCCTCTTATCTTCTGAAACCTTTGGCTTATATATAGAGAGAGCATTTTGTAAGCTAACACACGAATTGATAGCCCTCAAAACACCATCATACTCCCTCAAACAGAATTGACATAAAAACTCCATTTGTTGCAAATTTCTGACCTTTAACACCAAACACTCAATCTACTCGTGCGTTTTCCCTTATCATCGTTAAAACATCATCTATACACTATATAGAAGTGATCCAAGCACCTAAATCACTTCTGTAATCACCATATCACCATCCACCATTTTCAAAATCCACCATTGTAGTTTGACTTGGTCAGAACAGTTGGGTGTTTCATGGGCTGAAATAAATCAAAAAATGCAAAAAGGGGGTTCACTATGGTTCTAACCCTCGCCCTTGAGATGATTATATGTTGATATAGTTGTTACGTTGCTGTGTGGTTCTACATGGTTGGCCTGAAACTGAAAATTATACGACAGTAAGCAGTAACAGACAGGGAGGCTGGAAAACATACATGCCGAGGGGCATGACATGGGTGTCGAATGGCACAATATTGAAAGGGGGAGCATGCCGATCGGCGGGACAATGGTGCCGAGGGGCACATGTTGTCTCAATTTTATTTTGTTTCTTGCTGTTGTAGTGGATCCTTTATGTAGTAGTATTAGTATGAATTAGCAGAGACATTTTTGGTAGCAGTATATAGCAGAGTTATCAGTAGGATTAATTTGTGGAAATCAATATTTAAAAGAGATGGATTTAATAAGTTGCAGAATTAGCTTAATTAATTATAGTAGTATCCCATTAAATATTATTATACCTAATTAGTAGTAACAATAATAAATTAGTAGGAGAATAATCTAGCAGGATAGTAATGACAAGTAGTAGAGCTTATGAACTAGCAGTAGCAGGATGGTCTTAATAATAATAATACAGAGTAGAAATATTAGTAATTTTGGGCAGAGGAATAATTAACCGGTATAGTCTAGAATTGTTCGAATAATTACGGGGTGTTGGTAGCTTATTTTAGTTAATTCGATGTGTTGTGTACCTTGCTGAAAAATATGAAATTGCAGGTGATGACGAATTTGGTTGAATTGCCTCTATTTATGGGAAATATTATGTTGTAGGTCTATGGCCAATGTTAAATGGTTGTTGATCTGTTTTTGTGTTATTGTTGTGATTGTTGCTGTGAATTTTGTTGATAATGCGAAGTTGTAGGGAATTTTAAATGACGACGAATAACCTCTATTTACTGGTAATAATGGTGATATAGGCTTATGCCTTGCGATGAATGATGATTGTTGTGAGTATGTGATAGTGCATTCATTGCGTCATATACATTTTCATATTTTGCAACGGCCTAGATTGGCAAACTGCGAAGAAGGCTTATGCCTTGTTGATGCCTCTATTAATTGGCAATTATTAAGTTAGGAGTTCTGCTCCATTTTTAAGTTGGGAGTTCTGCTCCATTTTTAAGATGGGAGTTCTGCTCCATTGGTACCACATGCATGTGAATTGTACGAGTCGCATTTCGTGTTGCATAATTGAGTTGTTGTAATGATGAAATAGTTGTTATTTTGTGTTGATGCTTTGTTGTAATAGTTGTTGTGTATAAGTTGTGAAGTGGTGATTTTGTATGATCTGATCTAATATATTGTTTATCATACGCTCAGTTATATAGTTCAATATCTCACCACTTCTGTTTGAATGTTGCCCTCTGTTGGTAGTGTGCAGGTAATCAAGAAGGATAACTGTTACCTTCGTTAGTTCGAGTCGGTGTTGTCGCTCTGATACGTAGCACTCAAGGGGATGAACGCTTGATGTTTAGTTGTTGATATTTATTTTAGTTGCCGAAGTTTTAAGTTGATTACATAAAATAATTGTTGTCTTGAGGTTGTTTTAGTTGAATAAAAGATGCTAAGTGAATTGAAGTTGAGTATGTAGATTCCGCTGCTTATCAATAAAAAGTTGTTTGATTTTAAAGAATAAATCAGGTTATTATCGGTTCATCTGAATTAATAGTTATGTATCTGTTTTATATGCGATTAAATGAAGTTTGATTTTAAGTTGTAAATGTAGCATCCTGTTTATGTTAAACTCTGATTTTATTAATATTCGCCGGGTAGAAATGAGGTGTTACATTAGTGGTATCAGAGCAGGTCGGTCCGTCCGAATAAGTTGTCTAATGTTGTTTGTTCCTTAGTATGCGACAAGTGTGTGTGATACAGTGGGAGAACTGACTTGAAGGTTTTGCATTTGATTGCAAATGTTGCGGTTAGCGAGAGTCGCCACTGAATTTTCTTTTATCCAAAAGGAAAGCTGAAAAAGCACAGGAAAGACATTTGAGATAATTTCTTGAGTTCAGGGGGTAGATTATGAAAAGGGAAGGTATTAGCACCCTATTCATCCATGGTTTTCCATGGTCTCTTAGTTACTTTCTAGATCACTCGCTTTTTGTTTGAAATTGTGCTTTGTGTGGTTATTGAAAGTATTTTGTAAAGAGGCCATTGTTTAGGAAATCTTTGTAATGATTCATGTTTGTAAGAATGTATACAAAGATGTTTGATCTTTTGAAAAAATGTTTTCAATTTTGTAAGATGTTTGAAAGTGTAGGTGATTATTTTGAAAATAGCAAGGATGTTTGTTTGAAATTGAGCAAGTAATTAGGAGCATTCTACCTACTCAAAAGTCTTTCTTGTTCATTTTTCTTTTCCTTTGACATTGTTATCTTACCATTGATTTGGTAAGTAACCCTATCTTTGGATATAAACGGGACAGGCGTGGGTCATCGTATAACCATGATTAACAATGTTGCAAGGTATCTTAGAATTCTCTTTTAGGGACTAAGATCATTTGAAAGGCAACTTAGATAACGTCATCGAGGGATTATGATCTTATACTTAGCTTGTTTTGCTAAGATACCTCGCATGCGTAATATGACCATTTTGTAAAGGCAACCAAGTAGATTTATCCTAGGGGGTGCTTGTGTGCAAGTGTATTATTTTCATGCTTAATTTTGTCTTGAATTAGGGTTTTCTAAGTATTGATTTTAGTCTTTCTATACAAACTCTAATTACTAGCATGTTATATATAAAAGCGATAAATTGTGGAATTTAAAATTACTACGCTATTACAACATTTGTGTGTGTGTGTGTGTGGGGGGGGGGGGGGGGGGGGGGGGGTACAATTTGTAAATTGGGATTGCAAAAATATAATCCTAATTAATCTATTACAACCAAATTGAATTTGTACAAGAATTGAAATAATGTACAGAAATAAATAAATGTACAAAAATGTGAAATGTAAAGTAAATGAATATTTTATTTGATTTTTATGAAAAAAAGGAAATTGTTTTAACCTAATTAATTAAACTTAAATTTATTAAGAAAAGATTTAAATAAACCCTAGTTCTATTAATTGATTAAAAGAAAATAAGTTTAAGAAAGATATTTTTTGGTATTTTTATCTTGAAAATATTTATAGTATTATAAAATATTTTTGACCTTTTTTTGATATTAAAATAATATATTTAATGGGTGTAAAAAGAGAAATAAATACTAACATATTTTTAATTAAAATTACAAGATAAGTTAGTAAAAATAAATAAAATATAGTTAAATAAAAATATTTTTTATGAGAAAAATAAAATAAACTAAGTCAAAATATTAATCTATCATTTTTTGTATTTTTTATGATTTTTAATATTAGTAAAAAATAATTAAGAAAACAAATGAAAAAAAAATAAACTGGGCCAGGGGTTCTAACAACCTGCAAGGGGGTTAGTAAGCAAAAAAAAAAAACAGTGCAAAGCCCAATAAGGCCCAGGCGCTCAAAAAAGAGTCAGGAATGCAAAATATGTGAAAAAATGCAAAAAGGTACCACTGGGGCTCAAACCCAAGTCCCATAGGTTACTGGCGTGCGCTTATACCACTGGGGTGGCTATAAATCCATTAACATAGACAAATCAATAAATATGTAAGGTAAATCGCGCCCTGATGACTTCATCTTCAACCTCTAGCCAGACCAACTGTAACTTGCTCATTTCTCATCAAAAATAAAAACTGTAAACATGAAACTTGTAGCAAATTTTCTCACGGTTTCAGAAATGTAAAACATTAAAACTATAAATCAAAGATAAGCATGAATTTTAATGGCCCTAATCTGAACCCTAAAAATCTCATAAATTTCAATTTCAAAATTCTCTAAGCTCAAGCAAAATTAATGGAAACTATGGACATGGTTAGCTTCAGGGCAATGATATCTACATGTTTTATTCACAAATAAACTATTGATGATGCCTGTATGAAGAGTTCCAAGTTGAGAAAACTTACCTCAAAACTGGAAATCGTGTTTTGAGTTTGAGCTTGTTTCAAGTGATGGCGATGATCAGGTTAGCTTCCTTGAGGTCCTAGGAAGCTAATGCAATGGTTTGCTTGAGTTGAGAATGGTTGAAATGGCCTAGAGAAGTCAAGTTGCAGACTCTGTTTTTTGGTTATGGAGGTTATGGTAAATGGTGTTACAGTTCTGGAATAAGGATGTGGATGAGTTGTATTTGATGTAAGGAAGATTTAGGAATGAATTTGAGGGAAAACGCACGAGGGAAATGAGAGACACAAGTTTAAGGTCAGAACTGTGTATCAATGGAGTTTCTTGTGCAATTTCTGGCTAGAGGGAATTTGGGAGTGTTTCCGGGTGTTCAAACTCGTCCTTTAGCTCACAAATAGTGACTCTATTTATAAGCAACAAGTTTGGAGACTTCTTGTTTATCAGAATTCAAAATCACAAGTTTATGCATAACATGTGATTTTTGAGAAATTCAAGTTTCAAAGCCTTGTGTACTTTCTAAGTGTTGTACCCCAAAATTTGCCCTCTCACTTATCAAGAATTTGCTCACAAGATCTCCTTGGGCTCAAGACTGCACTAGGGTTTGATCAACTCAAGATACCTCCTTATGCACTGATGACCAAAATTAGGGTTTGAGTTTTCACAAGGATTTTTGAAATTCTAATGCCCCATATGACTTTCATGGATCATTATGGACTCCCAAGATTACTCATGTCAATTTTCAAGCCTTGGATCACATCTTTGATCAGTCAATTAAGCAGTTGACCTAAAAATCAACTATATTGGGGAAAAAGTCAACTATGGTTAATTCACAGTCAAAATTCATAATTTTTGATCCACATCAACATTTTAGACTCATATGTATCATTTGATCAAGTTTGGACCATAATTCCTCAAGAAATTTGATCAAATCTCTAAAAGGGCAAAATGGTCAAAATTAGTGTTTTGACTAGGAAATGGCAATTTCTGATTTTTGACCTAGAAAATGGTAAATTGGTTTTAGGCATGATCTCAAGAGTCCAATTGCATAATTTTGACCTAATGACATGGTTCAAAACATTGCAAGTCCATTAGATTGACAAATGAATTTTTCAGTCAACTGATCAAAAGTCAACTGTATACTAAAAGTCAAACTTTGACTTTTTGGTCAAATTCAAGTGCCAAAGATCATAATTCATCAAAACATGTCAAAATATGAAACTTATTCATCAATAAATTAAAAGGTCAAGATTTCATTTTGAAAAGTCAAAATTTCTAAACTTAGAAATTTTTCTAAGTGTTGGAAATTTCATATTTTTTTCACAACTTTGAACAAAATTTTCACCATGATGCAAGATGATTCAAGAGAAACTTCCAACATGAAAGTTGTAGATCTCTATGAAATCTAAAAATTTTCTTTGAACAACTCCTTCTAAAAGTGCTTGGATCTCAAGTTATAATTTTATGAACATAGGGTCATGAAACAAAACACTTAGTGAAATTTTGCCCTAATTTGGCCAGGACTTTGACCCAACTTCATGGCACTTTTTCATATAGTTCCAAGGGGAATATTCAAAAGCAATTCAAATATGGGTTGTATAGCACATTGCAAGCTTTCCGAAATTTCCAAGAACTCCTTGAGATCATTCTTGAGTAGGGAGAATCGAAGAGATGAAGTTAGGGTTTTATCACTTGAATTACAAGTCATTTTTGATGAACACATGAACCAAATCCATGCTAGGCTGCATAATATTTGCTTTGCAGGACTCAAACTTATTTGTCACTCCATAATTTAATGCTTACACAGCTGTTAGGGCTTTGATCCAAGCAATTGAGCTATTACCCAAGTTGCATTTCCATTAATGGCACAAAGTTAACATTGCGATTCTTGTAAAGCAAGCTTTTTACATAAAGTTCATTCTTGAGCCTCTAACATGTTCCCTATGATCACACTCCCATCCACAAAGTCAGAAGCAAGTTTGTTTAAAGCATAACCACTCTATCTTAGCAAGTACACAAGGCTTTGAAACTTGAATTTCTCAAAAATCACATATTATGCATAAACTTGTGATTTTGAATTCTGATCAACAAGAATTCTCCAAACTTGTTGCTTATAAATAGAGTCACTATTTGTGAGCTAAGGGACGAGTTTGAACACCCTGAAACACTCCCAAATTCCCTCTAGCAAGAAATTGCACAAAAAACTCCATTGATACACAGTTCTGACCTTAAACTTGTACCTCTCATTTCCCTCGTGCGTTTTCCCTCAAATTTATTCCTAAAGCTTCCTTACATCAAATACAACTCATCCCCATCCTTATTCCAAAAATGTAACACCATTTACCATAACCTTCATAACCAAAAAACAGAGTCTGCAACTTTACTTCTCTAGGCCATTTCAACCACTCTCAACTCAAACAAACCATTGCATTAGTTTCTCAGGGACTTGAGGAAGCTAGCCTGATCATCACCACTGCTTGAAACAAGCTCAAATCCATTTCACGATTTCTAGTTTTTAGGTATTTTTCTTGAACTTCTATCTTCATATTTAGGCATTGTTAGACTTGCATTTGTGAAGATAAAATGTAGACATCATTGCCCTAAAACTATACATGTCCATAGATTTCATTTATTTTGATTGAGCTAGGAGAATTTTGAGTTTGAACTTTCTGAAATATTTAGGTCAGAATTTGGTACTTTTAGAAATTCTCATTCATCTTTGATTTATAGCTTATGATATTTATATGGTTGGATTTGTGTGACAAAATGGAGCAATTTTCATGTTTACTTTTTTTGCAAATGGTTGAGAAATGAGCAAGTTACAGATCCTTTGGCTGGAGGTTAAAGATGAAGTGTAATCAGGACGCGTTTTGTGTTATGTATTTATCCTTTCACACAAGTTAACGGATGTATCACCACCCCAGTGGTTAAAACGCGCGTCTGTCACCCTTAGGTCCTAGGTTCAAGCCCCAGCGTGACCTTTTGTATTTTTTCACTTATTTTTTTGACATTTTCGTGCCTTTTTTTGCAGCACCTGGGCCCTTATGCTGGGCCTTCCATTTTTGCTGACTTCTAACCCCAATTTCACTTTTGCACCCCCTGGCCAATTATTTTTTTAATTTAATTTTCTTTTTTATTTTATTTTCATTTCATATTTTTTATATTATTATTTTCACTATTATTATTATTATTATTATCATCATTATTATTATTATTATTATTATTATTATTATTATTATTAATAAAAATCCAAAAATATTTGGCAAAATACTCATTTTGGTCCCTTAACTATACCCTTGGGTTCACATTGGTCCCTTAACTTTTTTTCGTGTCATTTTGGTCCCTTAACTTTCAAAATGTTTCATTTTAGTCCTTTTTGTCTAATTAGCTACGAATTTAGCGGCTGATTTCAAAGTTTTTTCGTCTAATTAGCTACGAATTTAGACAAAAAGGACTAAAATGAAACTTTTTGAAAGTTAAGGGACCAAAATGACACAAAAAAAGTTAAGGGACCAATATGAACCCAAGGGTATAGTTAAGGGACCAAAATGAGTATTTTGCCAAAATATTTTTATTTATTATTTACACTTATATATTTTATTTTATTTTTCTTATAAAAAACAAAAGGACTAAAAATACTTTCTTAAATAAATTAATTTCCTTTTTATTAATAAATATTTAGACATAGGTTTAATTATCTATTTCCTTAGTTAATATTAATTTAGAACTTGGGATTATTTTGATTAATTAATTTTCATATTACTTTTATTTAATTTAAAACCTTTTCATAAAAAACCCTAAAAAATATTTTTAACTTAATTTCCCTCCTAATTAATTTAGGTTTAAATTTTGTTTATTTCTCATTAATCATCTCACTTAATAAGGTCAAACCCCTTTCATTAAAAAAACAAACAAAAATCATATCTCTTTACATTTACATTCTTGCATTTTTTATCTTTATTTTTGTACATTTGTTCAATTTCAATATGGTTGTAATATTATTTAGGTTTAATTTCTTGCAATATTCCATATTTTTAAATTTGTATACCCCCTCCCCTAAATGATGTAATAGCGTAGTAATTTTAAATTTCACAATTTATCGCTTTATATACAAAATGATAGTAATTAGGGTTTGTATGGAAAGACTAAAACCAATCAATTAGAAAACCCTAATTCAAGACAAAAACAAGCATGAAAACAATACACTTGCACACAAACACCCCTAGGGTAAAATCCACTTAGTTGCCTTAATAAATGGCCATATTACGCATGTAAGGTATTTTAGCAAAAACAAGCAAATACAAGATCATAGTCCCTCGATGACACTATCTAAGTTGCCTTTTAAATGATCTTAGTCCCTAAAAGAGAATGCTAAGATACCTTGCAACATTGCTAATCATGGTTATACGATGACCCACGCCCATCCCGTTTACATCCAAAGATAGGGTTACTTACCAAATCAATGGTAATATAACAATGTCAAAGGAATAGGAAAATGAACAAGAAAGACTTTTGAGTAGGTAGAATGCCCCTAATTACTTGCTCAATTTCAAACAAACATCCTTGCTATTTTCAAAACAAATCACCTACACTTTCAAACATCTTACAAAATTGAAAACATTTTTCAAAAGATCAAACATCTTTGTATACATTCTTACAAACAAGAATCATTACAAAGATTGCCTAAAACAATGGCCTCTTTACAAAATACTTTCAAAAACCACATAAAACACAATTTCAAAAAAAAAAAAGTGATCTGGCAAGTAACTAAGAGCCCATGGAAAACCATGGATGAAAATGGTGCTAATACCTTCCCTTTTCATAATCTACCCCCCGAACTCAAGAAATAATCTCAAAGGTATTTCCTGTGCTTTTTGACCTTTCCTTTTGGATAAAAGAAAAGTTGGTGGTGACTCTTGCTAACCGCAACATTTGCGATCAAACGCAAAACCCTCAAGTCAGTTCTCTCACCGTATCACAGAACTGGCGACTCTGCTAGGGAATTTATAAAAAGTGGGGTTACCTTAGGGCTAGATCACATTTATTTACTTTCATTGTTTGACTTGTATACTTTACATTATGGTTCTTTGTTTGGGTTTGAAATCCTCTACCCGGATTTGGGATACATTATAGATAAGTAGCAATACATTGTGGAAACTGTGCGGGGAATACCGACATGGTCTAAGAAATAGCTACGTTAGTGCGACATATTTGTGGGTACCGGTAGCCTTTGAGTTAATCAAAGAGAATACATGGCCGCTGAGTAATGTCATGAAGCACTAATGAACTTTTATAACCTTTACTTGACCAACTTGGCCTTTAGGATGTAGTGAGATGACCGACTTTGGTGCAATATGAAGTTGGTAGATACTCGATACTACACTCATTGAGGTTTGGTTTCTTGGGATATTTCGGTCGCCATTAAAGAGGCTTATTCTGGAATAATGACCAAGGAAACAAACCAGTGATATTGAGCTCCTTAGAACCCGATTACTATTGCTAGGACAGGTTGAGCCAACTAAACTTCAAGAGGGTACTTACCTATGAGACTCCATGCAAGCCTAAACCTAAGGACTTGTTTGCTTTGTTTGTATATACATACTTGTACATAACATCTTAAACATCATAACATCATACACATTCACTAACCATTTCAAGGATTTTAGGATTAATCTTTGTTCTTGTTTTGTAGGATATGGATTCTCTTCATAGTAAAACTATTCAAGTCAACCTTGTAAGGATCCCTCCACAACTTAAGGAGCTAGCTTCAAAGATTCCTGAAAACTCTCCATTCACCGAGAGACATGGTCGCCTACTTAACTTGGTCACCTCCAACACAGATGAGGACATGACGAAGGTGCTCTTTCAGTTCTTTGATCCTTTACACCATTCCTTCACATTTCTCGACTATCAACTTGTGCCTAATTTGGAAGAATTCTCTCGACTCTTGAGGATCCCATTCTCAACCAACTACCTTTCAATGGTATGGAAAGAGACCCAAAGCCAGAAGAGATTGCTCAAGCTCTACACTTGCACTCATCTGATGTCACAACTCATTGGGAAACAAGGAGTGGTGTCAAAGGTTTCCTAGCAAAGTTCTTGTTTGAGAAAGCCCAAAACTGTTGGAACTCCTTAGATTTGCAATCCTTTGAGGAAACTATGGCTCTCCTCATCTATGGGATGGTTTTGTTCCCAAATCCTGACCAACTCATAGATGTGAACACCGTCAAAATCTTCATATCCCGCAACCCGGTGCCTACATTGCTAGGGGATATCCTACACTCTTTTCACACTCGCACAATGAGGAAAAGAGGTGTTCTTATGTGTTGTACTCCTCTCTTGGCAAGATGGTTTATTTCGCATCTTCCCCAATCTGTATTGAAGAATGAGCAAGGCTCAAGGTGGTCACAAAGGTTGATGATGCTCAAACATTCATACATTTTGGTGCTCCCGATCCATAGAGAATGTTACTATTATCGACCATTGTGGAGAATTTCCTAATGTCCCTTTACTTGGAATTAGGGGAGGTATCACCTACAATCCCTGTTTAGCTTTAAGACAGTTTGGTTACACCCGAAGGGATGGCCCGCATGAGATGTTGATTCAAGGTTTGGTATTTAACTACGACAACGACGATCAAGGTCTTCGCCAGAGATTTATCCAAGCTTGGAGGATGTTGAACAAGGTAGATAGCAAGACTTTGGGGCATAAAAATTCCATCCCTCTTGAGCCTTACCTCAAATGGGTACGAACCTGTGCTCAGAGTCTTATGATGCCTTATCCCTCCATTCTCCCGGTAATCATTGAGCATGTTATGGAAGGAGATGTTCCATATACTATCATACATCTTGACATGCCCATCTCTCTTGAAGACCTACAAAGAGATTGGATACAACTCAAGGGGGAGCGAGATACTTTCGAAGCCCAATTCTACACAAGCGAGAAGAAGGTTTTAGAACTCACTAAACTACTTCATGAGGAGCAGACTCTGAATGCCTACATTGCGCCAAAGAGGATGCGTACTACCTTTTTATCTTAGAGTTTTTGTATTATTTTGCCCAAGAAGGCACTGATGTACTCAAAGCTTTAATTTATTAATATAATGTGTTTTTCCTTTTTGTCTAAAACAAATTTAAATCTTAAGATCCTTGAAATCATTGCATATACATTTACCATTCATCATAACATAAACAGGTTTCTTGCAACAAGTATCCTCATCTCTCTACTGTTTATTTCAGTAAGATGGATCTTGAGCAAACAGTGAAGGACCTCCAAGCTCAGAATGCACAGTTCCAACAATTGTTCTTAACTATGGACAAAGGACAAGAAGGGTTGAAGACCTTGCTGGTTGAGGAGAAGAAAAAGAAGACGAAGAAAATAACCAGAATTCTGAACATGGGAAGAAGATTCCATGGGCAGACAAGAAGGACCCTAGACTTTGAAACGACATCTGGTGAGAAAGAAAATCAAGATGGGAAGGGAAAGGAAACAATTGTTCAGTCTGATTCAGAAGAGGAAGAGGAAGAAGAAGACTATTCTGAAGAACAATACCCTCCAGCCGACGACAAGTATAAGCATCTAGAAGAACGGTTGAGTGCAATGGAAATCCAAAAAGTGCTTGGATTGGACTTTGAGGAGTTAGGCTTAGTGTCGGGAATTGTCATCCCTCCAAAATTCAAAGCACCTGTGTTCGCCAAATATGATGGAGTTTCATGCCCTAAAATGCATCTCCGGTCCTATGTGAGGAAAATCCATCCCTATACCGCTGACAAAGATTTATGGGTACATTTCTTCCAAGACAGTTTGGAACTCAACTTGATTGGTTTTATCAGTTAGAAATGGAAAATGTTCATAACTGGGAAGATCTTGCTGCAGCCTTTTACAAACAATACCAATACAATGTTGATGTTGCGCCTACCCATACTCAACTCCAGAGTATGGCCATGGTTTCAAGTGAAGGCTTCAAGGACTATGCGCAAAAATGGAGGGACTTGGCCAGAAGAGTTCAACCTCCCCTATCTGAAAGAGAGTTGGTAGACATGTTTTTGGGAACCTTGTCTGGTCCCTTCTTCAACCACCTAATTGGGAGTTCATCAGCTGGTTTTACTGAATTGATATTGACCGGAGAAAGGGTAGAAGCCGGGATAAAGAATGGAAAGATTCAAAAATATGCATCCTCTACTACTGTAAGGAAGCCATTCATCAGAAAGAAAGAAGTGGTTGCTGTATATCCTCAGAGAAATCAAGATAGGGCCGAATGTCGTCCAATGGTGGGGGTTGTTATGATTCCTAAACCTGCGCCTGATCAGCAAAGAAACAACCAACCAAGAATGGAAAGACCAGTCAGAAAGTTCACCAGAATTAACATGACCCTATCTCAAGTATTGCCACATCTGTTAAGATCCAATCTAGTAACCTTGAAAGAAGCTCCAAAGAACCCTAACACAACCTCTCCTCACTATTATCCTAATTCCCGCTGTGCATACCACTCTGAAAGTCCCGACCATGACACTAACAACTGTTGGGCTCTGAAGAACAAAGTACAAGACCTCCTTGAAGCCAAAGAGATTGAATTCGATGCGCCAGAAAAGCCCAATGTCATTTCTGCCCCTATGCCCAAACATGGCCATAATACCAATGCTATTGAGGAAGATATGTTTGTTACTTCAGTTGATGAACTTATGACCCCACTCCTGACTATCAAAAAGAACTTATTGAATTCCGGTGTATTCCCAGGCTGTGATAAAGGCTGTTATTCATGAAGGAAAATTGCGACCAAAAGCGCAGCGGAATTTAAAATTTTCCTTTAGAGATCCTTACGAATGAGCATGGTCAGTGATAGAAATATTTACCTCTTGTGGCGATTCAGAACTTTGATGTTGTGATCACGAGCATTGATGAAGAACAACGCCTCTACTCAGTCCATACGAACAGATCGCTTCCGGTCACAGTGCTAGCTGATCAGGAACGGAAACCTTGAGTGAGAGAGAGAGAGTCAAAAATGAAAATGCATCAAGTGAAATTGCTTCATCACAAGGGATCTATTTATAGAATCACTCGTGTGGGCTACAAGCTAAAAGCCCAATTAAGGCTATAAGCTAAAAGCCCAATTAAGCTTATGGACATCATACCTTATGATGTACCATATATCATTTATCCACGTGGTACCTTACCATTTTCCGTATTACACTTAAGTGCACCGTACCTTACGATGTTCCTTATTTATTCTATCTCTCATCAACCTGTCCTTATGTGTGTGACCCTGTAGGTTTTCGCGACGTTGGAAATTATATTAAATCACACATTTAATATAATAAACAGTGAGCGGTATCTAGCAACACATCACTGTTACCCAAGTCACGAAAATGTCATGTGATCTGACCAAACCTTTTCCGTGATAATATTTGTGTTGTACAATTACCCTTTTGCCCTCATGTCTATATTGAACACAAGGCATACACTGTGTCACCCTTGTCCAGTTCAATATTGGGCCCTTAGACATTTATCCTGTTATGCAGGATGAGCAAATTCCATCTAGGTCACTCATGTCCCTTAGCATGCTTTGTGAAGTACCCATCAACCGTCTTTACAATCATCCAGTTATGGATGACGTTTGATCAACAATAAAGTACTCGACTCTACATCTAGGGTCCATAGTGGTTTCAGGTCGAAGGGTGGTATACACCATTATCATCATGAGAATAACTTATGACACTTTGCATAACATTCTATGTAGTATTCTCATAGCGGGTCAATCCAGTATAAATATTACTCCTAATATTCATACCTATGTCAAGACTTGATAACTCCTTATCTATGATCCATGAGATGTGATCATCAATCTATCTTCATAATAATCTTAATGCCTTAATGTTATCCCATTTCACATTAAAGCTTGACTACGGATACTTTAAGAATAGTTTCTTATGTTTAATGGGATCTCATGATTATGTCACACTTAACATTTCATTAAACCAATAAACCATTCTAGGGACTTTATTATTTTGGAAAGCAAACATAATAAAGAAATGCCTTTTATTATTAATAAATAATTCGATACAAGTACCAAAAGTATTGGCCTCTAGGGCTTACACCAACAATCTCCCACTAGCACTAGAGCCAATCAGGCATACCCCTAATACCCATAGATCTAGTATGTCCATCATGCTTCAGCTGTGCAAGAGGCTTTGTTAATGGGTCAGCAACATTGTCAAGTGTAGGTACTCTGCATATTTTCACATCTCCCCGATCAATTATCTCTCGAATGAGATGATAACGCCTAAGTATGTGTTTGGATCGTTGGTGAGATCTAGGCTCCTTAGCTTGTGCGATAGCACCATTGTTATCACAATAGAGATCAATGGGATCCACAATGCTATGGACTATGCCAAGTTCACTAATGAACTTCTTGATCCAAACAGCTTCCTTTGCTGCAGTTGAGGCAGCAATATACTCAGCCTCGGTTGTAGAATCAACAACTGTATCTTGCTTTGAACTTTTCCAGCTCACAGCGCCACCATTTAAACAAAACACATAACCAGATTGCGATCTAAAGTCATCCTTATCTATATGGAAGCTAGCATCGGTGTATCCAATTACAGCAAGCTCTTCCTGACCTCCATATATCAAGAATGAATCCTTAGTCCTTCTCAAGTACTTAAGGATATTCTTGACAGCTACCCAATGAGCATCACCGGGATTAGACTGGTACCTACTCGTTGCACTTAAAGAATACGAGACATCTGGTCGAGTACATAGCATGGCATACATGATAGATCCTATTGCAGATGCATATGGAATCTTATCCATGCGATCCCTTTCTTCCTTACTTGAAGGGGATTGTGTTTTTGACAGACACATGCCATGTTGCATAGGTATGAATCCTTTCTTGGAATCATGCATATTAAAGCGTCTCAACACTTTTTCTATGTATGTACTCTGACTTAGGCCAAGCAGTTTTTGTGACCTATCTCTATAGATCCTGATTCCTAATATATAGGCTGCTTCACCTAGGTCCTTCATTGAAAAGCATTTCCCTAACCAAGTCTTCACTTGTTGCAAGGTAGGGACATCGTTTCCAATGAGTAATATGTCATCTACATATAATACCAGGAATAC
Source organism: Vicia faba (assembly GCA_948472305.1). Classification (NCBI taxonomy): domain Eukaryota; kingdom Viridiplantae; phylum Streptophyta; class Magnoliopsida; order Fabales; family Fabaceae; genus Vicia; species Vicia faba. The sequence continues at coordinate 359,754,174 of OX451736.1, forward strand.
GATCATGCTCCCACTAACCTTCTTGTAGACACAAGGCTCATCTTCATTCTTGATGAATCCATATTGTTTTACTGTTTCATCAAAATGAAGATTCCAGCTTCTGGAAGCTTGCTTCAATCCATAAATTGATCGTTGTAACTTACATATCTTTTGGGCTTCCTCTGGTATGTCAAATCCTTCAGGTTGTGTCATGTACACATCCTCAAGAAGATTCCCATTAAGGAAAGCAGTTTTGACATCCATCTGCCATATTTCATAATCATGATATGCAGCGATAGCAAGTAAAATCCGAACAGATTTAAGCATTGCAACTGGTGAAAAGGTTTCATCATAGTCAACCCCATGAATTTGTTTATAGCCTTTTGCAACCAGTATTGCCTTATAGGTATGTACCTTACCATCCATGTCAGTCTTCTTTTTGAAGACCCACTTGCATCCTATAGGGTTAACTCCTATAGGAGGCTCTACCAAGGTCCAAACCTGGTTTGTGTACATGGAATCCATTTCAGATTTCATGGCTTCTAGCCACTTCTCGGACTCAGGACCAGTTATGGCCTCTTGGTAGGTCGCAGGCTCATCTTGATCCATGAGTAATACATCACCCTGATCACTTATGAGATATCCATATCTCTCAGGTTGTTGACGTATCCTGCTTGACCTACGCTGGTCTTGTTCTACTTGAGCAGGTTGCTCTTCCACAACTACTTGTGTTTCCTGCTCTAATTCCTCCATAGGTGTATCAATGCTTTGTGGTTCTTGAATTTCTTCAAGCTCTATTTTCCTCCCACTGATTCTTTTGGAAATAAAATCCTTTTCCAGAAAAACTCCAGTTCGAGCGACAAACACTTTGCCGTCAGAAGGATTGTAGAAGTAATACCCTCTTGTTTCTTTAGGATACCCCACAAATAAGCATTTGTCAGATTTGGGCTCAAGCTTAGTTGAAATTTGTCGTTTCACATAAACTTCGCAACCCCAAATCTTCATGTAAGACATATGTGGTTTCTTACCACTCCATATCTCATATGGTGTCTTCTCAACCTTTTTGGATGGAACCCGGTTAAGTGTGTAAGCTGCAGTCAATAGTGCATGTCCCCAAAAGGAGTTCGGAAGATCGGCGTGACTCATCATGGATCGGACCATGTCTAACAAGGTTCGATTTCTTCTCTCAGAAACACCATTCCATTGTGGTGTTCCGGGAGGAGTAAGTTGGGATAAAATCCCACATTCCTTTAGATGGTCATCAAACTCTAGGCTTAAATATTCACCGCCTCGATCTGATCGAAGAACTTTAATATTCTTACCTAGTTGGTTTTATACTTCATTCTTGAATTCCTTGAATTTTTCAAAGGTTTCAGATTTGTGTTTCATTAAATACACATAACCATATCTACTGAAATCATCAGTAAATGTGATGAAGTATTGAAAACCTCCTCTGGCTGGTATGTTCAGTGGTCCACATACATCAGTATGTATGAGGGCCAAAAGATCATTAGCCCTTTCACCTTTTCCTGTGAATGGGGACTTTGTCATCTTTCCAATTAAACAAGATCTGCATGTCTCATATGATTCATAATCAAAAGAGTCCAAGAGTCCATCTTTATGGAGTTTGGAAATGCGTTTCTCATTTATGTGGCCTAAGCGACAGTGCCAAAGGTAGCTTGGATTTAACTCATTAGGTTTAATCCGTTTAGTATTAATGTTATAAATTGGCATTTCAAGATCAAGGACATATAGTCCATTGTTCATTTGTGCAGAAGCATAGAATATATCATTCAAATAAATAGAGCAACAATTGTTCTTTATTATAAATAAAAAACCAAACTTGTCCAAACAAGAAACGGAAATAATATTCCTACTAATTGCAGGTACATAATAATAGTTCTCTAACTGAATTATTAAACCACTAGGTAAAGTCAAAACATAAGTTCCTATGGCTAAAGCAGCAACCTTTGCTCCATTTCCAACTCGTAGGTCAACTTCACCTTTTGCCAAATCTCTACTCCTTTTTAGCCCCTGCACATTAGTACAAATGTGAGAACCGCATCCAGTATCTAATACCCATGATGCAGAAGTAGATAAATTAATTTCAATAACAAAAATACCTGAATTTGAAGTCCCTACTCCATTTTTCATATCTTCCAGGTACTTTGGGCAGTTTCTCTTCCAATGTCCGGTCTTACCGCAATGGAAGCAAGTGCCCTCCTTTTCTATGCCTCCACTAGGCTTCAAAGCAGGAACAGTAGGTTTAGGCTTGGCAAATTCCTTGCCTTTCCCTTTACCAACCTGCTTGGTAGGCCTCTTGTTCAGCTTCTTTCCATTACTGACCATCAGAATGGACTTCCCTTTTGTCTTCATATTCTGCTCAGCAGTTTTCAACATGCTTAGCAATTCTGGAAGACTCTTATCCATGTCATTCATGTTGAAATTCATGACAAACTGATTAAAGCTATCTGGCAACGATTGCAAGATAAAATCAGTTGCAAGTTCCTTTCCAAGCGGAAACCCTAACCTTTCAAGGTTCTCCACATACCCAATCACTTTGAGTACATGGGGACCTACAGGGTTTCCCTCAGATAACTTGCTGTTAAAAAGGGCCTTTGAAACCTGAAACCTCTCATTTCTTGCCTGCTCTTGATAGAGCATTTTCAGATGTCCGATCATATCGAACGCTGACATGTTCTCGTGTTGCTTTTGCAACTCCAAGTTCATAGTGGCTAGCATGAGACAAGCGGCTTCGTTAGCATCATCAAAATGCTTCTTATAAGCTTCTCTTTCTGCCTTAGGTGCCAAACTAGGCGGTTCCTCTTCAGGAACAGGTGTCTCCAAGACATACAGCTTCTTATCGTGCTTGAGGACAATCCTCAGATTTCGGTGCCAATCCAACAAATTTGTCCCAGACAATTTTTCCTTATCTAGGATTGATCGCAAAATATGGTTGTTTGTTGTCATGGTAATCTACAAAAAAAATGAAAATATAAGTATCATTAAAACAACATATTTAATTAGGCCTTTAATCAAATATGCTCCCACTATTTTACTCAAACCAAATGACCCTCATCATTTTATTCGGAAAATCCCGTTGGAAGACTTTCTAGTGGGTCGAGATCCACATTTCACTTCGTTCTAAGTCAGCGTTAGGCTGATTACACAAAACTAGGTTATTTAGGTAGGAACTCCTTCCAATTGTATCTCATACAACTCTCGAATATTTTCAGTTGGGTGAATAACTCCTTATCCTAATTCATCATATGAATCATTCCCAACTCTTGCTTCTAAACATGTATAATCTTATTATAATGTGTTTAGTTAAGTTTGACCCATTGTTTTAGCAGTTGGATATTACAATTATCCCATCACACCTTACTAATATAGAACATGCACCTCGCGTAGGCGAAACCTACATTGTTCGATACTAGTCTTGATGAGTGCTAAAACTTGGAAAGCATGAACTTAATATTTAACTTAAGGGATTTTGTTATTAGTTTGATCTCACCGGCTTAACATGCAATTCGTCTCTCTCATGCATCAACATACAAACACATGTATCAATATACATAAAAGGATACAGTTATGGCCCCTAGCGCAATTGTTCTCCCAAGCCAATGAGAGAACCTAAGCTAACCTAATAACGATCTAAACTTCTCCAAGCAAGATCTCCAAGGTTATCCTCCTTTGATATTGTATTCTTCTCTTTCTTCATAACATTACATTACATAAAAGAAACTCGTTTTACATACGAGGGAGTGAGATGAGAAAAGAAGTTACATCAAGAATTTTAGAGAGAGGCACGACACGCAGGCCGTATTTTACAATCCCAAAACAAAATAAAGGAAAAAAAACTAAGGCCATAACTGATCACCACAAGACAATAATAATAAACACACTTTTATTATTAGTTTAAATTTTGTTAATTAAAAAAAGGCAAATTAAATTTCGACGATTGATCACACTACGCAGAGTTAGCTGGGGGTTCCGCTGCCCGGTCAACGGACGGTGGTTCCGCTGACCGTTCAGCGGATTGGGGTCAAGGGGGCAGCGCCCCTTTGCAGGGTTGCGAGGGGCAGCGCCTCGACGCAAAATTTTAATGAACAATTCATTTGAAATCGGCGTCATTTTCGCGCAACTCTTGTGAATTCACAACCCTAATCGCATAACTCTGCAACAACACAACCCTTGTGCCGCCATGAACCCTAATGCAACAGTTTCATGCTGTCAAACACATCTCGATTGATAATTCAGTATGATTAATCACATGGCATTGCTTCACCATACTAATGTCGGATTCCGAAGCATATGAACAGTGATCGATCAAAGGAATAACAATCATCAAGTGTTTGAATGAACAAAACAGAAACAGTATATCCCATATACCATCGTTGCATCAGATTTATTTATATCATATATAAAAGTGATCTATCTTATTTGTGTAACCTATGGACGATCGATGTATCGCTGCTTCACCATACTAATGTCGGATTCCGAAGCATAGTCAACATCAATCATCCAAATCGTACATAATAGATGCCAAATTTAATTACTCGTTTATTATTCAATTCATTCTGGTTTTAATCGAATCAAAACAGAAAATATAGAACATAAACAACTATCAGATCCATGGTTTCGTAAGTGGCTCTGATACCACTGAAGGAAAATTGCGACCAAAAGCGCAGCGGAATTTAAAATTTTCCTTTAGCGATCCTTATGAATGAGCATGGTCAGTGATAGAAATATTTACCTCTTGTGGCGATTCAGAACTTTGATGTTGTGATCACGAGCGTTGATGAAGAACAACGCTTCTACTCAGTCCACACGAACAGATCGCTTCCGGTCACAGTGCTAGCTGATCACGAACGGAAACCTTGAGTGAGAGAGAGAGTCAAAAACGAAAATGCATCAAGTGAAATTGCTTCATCAAAAGGGATCTATTTATAGAATCACTCGTGTGGGCTACAAGCTAAAAGCCCAATTAAGGCTATAAGCTAAAAGCCCAATTAAGCTTATGGACATCATACCTTATGATGTACCATATATCACTTATCCACGTGGTACCTTACCATTTTCCGTATAACACTTAAGTGCACTGTACCTTACGGTGTTCCTTATTTATTCTATCTCTCATCAACCTGTCCTTATGTGTGTGACCCTGTAGGTTTTCGCGACGTTGGCAATTATATTAAATCACACATTTAATATAATAAACAGTGAGCGGTATCTAGCAACACATCACTGTTACCCAAGTCACGAAAATGTCATGTGATCTGACCAAACCTTTTCCGTGATAATATTTGTGTTGTACAATTACCCTTTTGCCCTCATGTCTATATTGAACACAAGGCATACACTGTGTCACCCTTGTCCAGTTCAATATTGGGCCCTTAGACATTTATCCTGTTATGTAGGATGAGCAAATTCCATCTAGGTCACTCATGTCCCTTAGCATGCTTTGTGAAGTACCCATCAACCGTCTTTACAATCATCCAGTTACGGATGACGTTTGATCAACAATAAAGTACTTGACTCTACATCTAGGGTCCATAGTGGTTTCAGGTCGAAGGGTGGTATACACCATTATCATCATGAGAATAACTTATGACACTTTGCATAACATTCTATGTAGTATTCTCATAGCGGGTCAATCCAGTATAAATATTACTCCTAATATTCATACCTATGTCAAGACTTGATAACTCCTTATCTATGATCCATGAGATGTGATCATCAATCTATCTTCATAATAATCTTAATGCCTTAATGTTATCCCACTTCACATTAAAGCTTGACTACGGATACTTTAAGAATAGTTTCTTATGTTTAATGGGATCTCATGATTAAGTCACACTTAACATTTCATTAAACCAATAAACCATTCTAGGGACTTTATTATTTTGGAAAGCAAACATAATAAAGAAATGCCTTTTATTATTAATAAATAATTCGATACAAGTACCAAAAGTATTGGCCTCTAGGGCTTACACCAACAATTCCTGTTTGACCTCACAAACTAGCTGTACTTTGTTAAAGGCAGGCATTCAGTGCCTAATAGACAACAAGGAAATTTTGTTCGAAAAGACTTCTGTTCCACCTGTTTCTTATAATGATGTTTCCATCGTGACCATTTCCGACAATTCTTCCAGGGTCTCCACCAAAAGACCCATTAGAATTACATCAGTTCCAAAAGTAGCTCCTTTGATAATTACAATGCCTGGACCAGTCCTGTATTCGTCAGAAAAAACTGTGCCATGGAATTATGGAGGGGATGTCTACTACCACAATATCAAGCAAGATTGGCCAGTTGATGAAGATTCAAGTTCTGAGAAGGTTGACTCCAATATTAGTAATATTGCAGGGACTATAGAGATTACCCGAAGCGGAAGGATATTCTCTCCAGAAATTGATCCTCCAAAAGCAGTTTCTGGACCCATAATCATTCCTATTATTGTTTCTCCTGCAAAGTTTATTTCCATTCCTACAATCATCTTTGCTAGTACTCCAACCGACAAAGCTGATACAACCCCTGTTATCACTCCTACTGACATTCCTGCTGCAGAGTCAACCAAGACTCGAGGTAAAAGTATTCTGATTGAGCCTGACCAAACGAAGGCACAATCATTGGCTATCCCTGAGACCTCCCGAAAAGAGATGGAGGAAATTCTAAAGATCATAAAAAGAAGTGACTACAATGTAGTTGAGCAACTGAGGCAAACTCCATCTAAAATTTCCATGCTGGCTTTACTACTATGTTCCGAGGCTCATGCAAAAGCCTTGGTAAAATTCCTAAAAACGACTCATGTACCCCAAGAAACATCTACTGATCAGTTCCAAGACTGCGTAGCCAGCTTGAGTGCAGATAATGGTCTATGTTTTTCAGATGCTGATTTAACGCCAAGAGGAAAGAAGCATAATGAGGCACTGCATGTCTCAGTGAAATGCAGGGGCACAACCTTGGCTCATGTTTTGGTAGACACCGGGTCGTCTCTGAATGTATTGCCTAAAAACGCTCTTGATAGACTTAACTATGAGGGATTGACATTAAAGCCAAGCAACATAGTAGTGAGAGCCTTTGACGGCTCAAAGAGGATGGTGCATGGGGAAGTGGATATCCCCATAAAGGTTGGAACCCAAACATTTGATTCAAATTTTTATGTAATTGATATTCTCCCTTCATATTCCTGCTTGCTAGGCCGACCATGGATTCACAATGCTGGCGCTGTTACTTCTACGTTGCACCAAATGCTAAAATAACCAATTCAAGGGAAGATAATCACCGTTCATGGAGAAGAAGAGTATATGATCAACCATCTAAATTCCTTCAGATATATGGAGTTAGATGGTGAATTTATTGAAACTCCATTCCATCACTTTGAAGAAGTCCCGCAAGAGGTGGCAGTGGCCAAGGCTGTGTCTCAAGTTGCCAAGATCACAAGGCCTCCACTCAGGATGTCATCTTTGAAGGATGCCAAGGCAGTGATAGAAGAAGGTGGGTGTACTATCTGGAGACAATTCCCAGATATCCCATACAAATCTGACAAGTTTATCCTGGGTTTCACTTCATGTGCTCATAAGGTTGTGTGCCACGCTCGTGCTGGAGGACCACCCTTGAAGATCAGCAACCATGAAGTCAACGCGGTAGAGGATGATGAAGACAACTACAACCTGGAGGATTGGATTTTCCCAACTGTCAGTGGAGGGCTCAACAACTGGGAGGCTAGAGATTTTGTCCCAATCACTTTTATCCCACAGTAATTTGTCTTTACATTTTGTTGGATCTGTAATATTAAAACAATTCAGACTCTTAAAACCTCGTGTCTTACCCGAGGCACAATGGTCCATTTGTAAGGGTTATTATCTCATTTCCATATGGCATCAATGAATCATGGACGTTTTTGCATACAAACTTTGTGATCATTGTTTTTTCTTTTTACATTTTCATTTCTTTCAAAGATAGTTATACCCTTACACACACTCACAATGCTGGTCTACATACATTCGGGATCCCATGGATAACGGTTATGCTATGGCCTTTTGTGACTCTGAAAATCTAATCTACCAAGCCAAAGAAGAAGGTGAGGAAGATTGTGAAGTCCTAGGGGAACTTGCCAGATTATTACAACAAGAAGAGAGAACCATTCAGCCCCACGAAGAACCGGTGGACACCATCAATCTAGGTACCGAAGAAGACAAAAGAGAAGTCAAGATGGGTGCCAATCTGGAACCCAGTGTCAAGGAGCGTCTGATTCAGTTACTACACGAATATGTTGAGGTCTTTGCCTGGTCATATGAAGACATGCCAGGACTTGATACAGACATTGTGGTACATCGTTTACCTACAAAAAAGGATTGCCCACCAGTAAAATAAAAGGTCCATCGTATGTGACCAGATATGTAGGAGAAGATTAAAGCAGAAGTCATGAAACAATTCAATGCTGGATTCTTGGCCGTCACCTCCTATCCGCAGTGGGTTGCCAATGTTGTTCCCATGCCTAAAAAGGATGGAAAGGTACGAATGTGCGTAGACTACCGAGATTTGAATAGGGCAAGCCCTAAGGATGATTTCCCACTTCCCCATATTGATATTCTAGTTGACAATACGGAACAGCACAAAGTGTTTTCATTCATGGACGGTTTCTTAGGCTACAACCAAATCAAAATGGCGCCTGAGGACATGGAGAAAACAACCTTTGTCATCCAGTGAGGCATATTCTGCTACAAGGTTATGCCATTCGGACTAAAGAATGCTGGGGCAACCTATCAGCGTGCCATGGTAGCTCTATTTCACGACATGATACACCACGAAATAGAGGTCTATGTGGACGACATGATAGCTAGATCTCAAATAGAGGAAGAGCATCTTGATCATTTACAGAAACTGTTTGAGAGGCTAAAGAAATACAAGCTGAGGTTGAACCCAAATAAATGCACATTTGGAGTAAGGTCTGGTAAGCTCCTAGGCTTTGTCATCAACAATAAGGGTATTGAGGTAGATCCTGCCAAGGTGAAAGCGATACAAGAGATGCCTACTCCTCGTACTGAGAAGGAAGTCAGAGGTTTCTTGGGACGTTTAAACTACATTGCCAGATTCATTTCTCACCTGACATCTACTTGTGAACCAATCTTCAAACTAATGAAGAAAGATCAGGTAGTCAAATGGAATGATGAGTGCCAAATTGCTTTTGACAAAATCAAAGAATACCTGCAAGAGCCTCCTGTTTTGATGCCACCAGTCGAGGGAAGACCATTGATCATGTATCTGACTGTTTTGGAAAATTCAATGGGGTATGTGCTGGGGCAGCATGACGAGTCTGGCTGAAAAGAGCACGCCATTTATTACCTGAGCAAAAAGTTTACCGACTGTGAAACAAGATATTCACTGCTGAGAAAACTTGTTGCGCTCTTGCATGGGCTGCTCGCCAGCTAAGACAGTATATGCTGACTCATACTACCTTGTTGATATCTAAAATGGATCCAATAAAATACATCTTCGAGAAGCCTGCACTCTCTGGGAGAATAGCGAGACGGAAGATGATCCTGACAGAATATGACATACAGTATACTACCCCAAAAGCAATAAAGGGCAGTGTACTAGCTGATCACCTTGCTCACCAAGCTGTAGAAGACTACCATCCCATGAAGTTTGAATTCCCAGATGAAGACATCATGATGGTAAACAACTGTGAAGAACTCAGGCCATATGACGAACATGAACAAGGATCCCGATGGACCCTGATTTTTAATGGGGCATCTAACATACTCGACAATGGTATTGGTGATGTACTCATATCTCCGGAAGGATGTCACACTCCCTTTACGGCAAGACTCTGCTTCAACTGTACAAATAACATGGAGGAATACGAAGCGTGCATCTTTGGTATCAAAGTTGCCATAGACTTGGGGATCAAATTGTTGAATGTATTCGGAGATTCAGCTTTGGTTATCAGCAAGATCAAAGGGGAATGGGACACCAAAACCCTAACCTTATCCCTTATAAAGAACGTGTTTTGACATTGCTCCCACAATTTGAGAAGATAACCTTCGAGCATTTCCCGCGAGAAGAAAATCAGCTTATGTTTAAACTTAAATAGGATAATGAGGCTCCCCAGATCACCATTGAACGAATGGATGAACCATCACACTGTCACGAGATTAATACTGAAGAAGTAGTCGACCAGCCTTGGTTTCACGAAGTCAAGAGGTATCTCGAGGCTCAAGAATATCTAGAAGGAGCTTCAGTAAATGATAAGAAGTTATTAAGGAGATTCTCTGCAAAATTCTTCCTTAGTAATGGCATTCTTTACAAACGCAACCATGAATCTGTGTTACTTCGGTGCGTGGACAAGGTTGAAGATGAAAGGATCATGGCTGAATTACATGAAGGCACTTTTGGAACCCATTCCAGTGGGCATACGATGGCAAAGAAAATCCTATGGGCAGGATATTACTGGTCTACCATGAATGCAGATTGCTATCAACACTCTCGAACCTGCCACAAGTGTCAGATTTATACTGACAAGTTGCACGTACCTCCGGTTCCTCTGAATGTCTTGACGGATCCTTGGCCCTTTTCTATGTGGGGGATTGATATGATTGGGGAAATCAAGCCAACAACATCTGTGATACGGTGGGAGAACTGACTTGAGGTTTCGCGTTTGTGTTTGCAAATGTTTCGGTTTAGCAAGAGTCACCACCGACTTTTTTTATTTTATCCTAAGGAAAGGTCAAAAAGCACAGGAAAGACCTTTGAGATGTTTTCTTGGGTTCGGGGAGTAGATTATGAAAAGGGAAGGTGCAAGCACCCTTTTCATCCATGGTTATCCATGGGCTCTTAGTTACTTATTTAGATCACTTGCTTTGCTTTTCAATTGTTTGAAATGGTGCTCTTCAATTGTTTGAAATGGTGCTTTGTGTGTGGTTTTAAAAGATGTTTTGAAAAGAGGCCATCGTTGTGGCAACCTTTGTAATGATTCTTGTTGGAATGTATACAAAGGTGTTTTTGTCTTTTGAAAAGTTTTCAATGTTTGAAAGTTGGATTTTGAAATTGTGTTGTGAAGTGTGTTTGAAAATAGCAAGGATATTTTGCAAGCTTTTGATTAAGTAACTAAGAGCTATCTACCCTATTTTACTCAAAGATCTTTCTTATGTTTTTAACCCTTTTAACAATGTTGTTTCACCATTGTATTTGGTGATCAACCTTGTGTTAGGATGTTAAACGGGACAGGCACGGGTCATCGTATAGACCATGATAGCAATTGTGTCAAGTATTTTTGGCAATTTTCTTGAGGGACTTGATCATTTTTGTTTAGGCAACTCAAATAGCGTCATCGAGGGACTATGATCTTTTGTTTTGCCAAAGTACTTAACATGCATACCATGACCCATTTTTGAAGGCAACAAGTGGATTATAACTCTAGGGGTGCAAGTGTGCATTGTGTTTGTTTTTTCATGCATTTTTGTCTTTGATTAGGTCAAACTATTTGTTAATTTGATTTTTGGTATACAAACCCTAATTCTCTAATCATGGCATAATTGAAAGCGTTAAGTGCGAGAATTTAAATTCTAAGCTATTACAACATGATTATGGGGATGAGGGTACAACTTTGAATATGGGGGGGTATTGACAAGAAATATAAACCCTAGTTACTATTACATCCAAATTGAATTCTCAATTGCATCAATACTTAAATGTACAATATTTAAATAACAAAATAAGCAAATATTAAATAAAAGGTATTATGCAAAAAAAGAAGTTTTTATTTGTTTATGTATGTAAAGTATTTTTAATGTGAAGAAGTATAAAGAAATAAATAAATAAATAAAAGATAAATTTTATTTATTAAAGGGGTAAACCCTAATTCTTTTAAGAAAATAATATATTAAATTATTTATATACAAAAAAACAAATATTAATATGTACAAAAAATAAAATATACTTAAAATGGTATTTTTTTAGTATAAGTAACAATAAAAATAAAAATGTAATATTTTTATATTTTTATTCTAAGTATTTAATAAAATAAAAGTATATATATATATATATATATATATATATATATATATATATATATATATATATATATATATATATATATATATATATATATATATATATATATATATATATATATATATATATATATATATATATATATATATATATATATATATATATATATATATATATATATATATATATATATATATATATATATATATATATATATATATATATATATATATATATATATTAAATATATTAAGTATGTATAAAATAAAATAAAATATTTACAAAAATAAAATATATTCAAGAAAATATTTTCAATGTGAATAAAAAATAAGAATAAAATAAAAGTATTATTTACATTATTTTTAAATTTAAACAAATAATACAAGTATTAAAAATGTTTTTTAATGTTAGAAAGAAAAGAATAAAATGCCAAATAAATGTAAAAAAAATGTGAAAATATTTTTAAGCATTTTTTATATTTGGAAATAAATAAACAAAGTCAGAAATGAAATTAAAATTCAAAAATAACAAAATATGAAGAAAATGGGCCAGGGGGTGCATTTAGCAAAAGAGGGGTGCAGACAGCAAGAAGGCCAGGCCCAGCCCAGACTTCATCTTCAACCTCCAGAACTTTTAAAATACGCGCGCGCCTGTACAAACTTGGGACATCCTGGAAACGTGATCTTTTGCCAAAACTCAAAACATGAAACTTGTAGAGCATTAAACCACGATTCTAACCATATAAAAAACTTGATCTAACTCTTAAAGACCAGAGAGAATTTCTCTGGCCCTAAAATCTGACCTAGTTATTTCAGCATGTTCATGGATGAAATTCTCTTAGCACACTTAATATAAATGAAAACTGAGCATATTTATGGCTTCATGGCAATGAGTACTACATCTTTCATTCACAAACCTAAGGCTAAATGTTCCTAAATAGAGAGATAGAAGTTTGAGAAATACCTGTTTCAGTCAAGCTCGAGTATGGAAATGCAGCAGCTTTTAGCGAGGCCTGAGGTTCTTTTGAGCTTGCTTGATGTTCCTTTGACCTTTCCCAATGCTTGGCTTGCTTTGAAATGGTCTGAATCTCTCTATATAACTCAACCTGCATAAGCTTGAAACGAAAATGGTGAACACTGTAAATGGAGTTACAGTTGGAAATGGAGGCTTGGTAGCTTGAGTGAGTTGAGTGGAAGGTATTGGAACAAGTTTGAGGCTAAACGCACGAGTGGTTTGTGTGATGGATGTGAATCTGCAGGGAGTGCCCAGTTTTGTAAGAAGAAAGTGATTTGGTGTTTTGGAAGGCTTGAGGGCTCAACAAATCGTGTTTCTGGCTCAAGGCAATGCACAAAACTTGTTTGGAATGTTGGCCAGAGTTGAATGTATCATATGCCCAAGGTATGTCCTTTTGGTAAGTTGAATTGTTTTGAAAGAAAAGTGTGAAGTGAAATGAGGTAGGCCTGTACAGGCTATCTCCAAGCATGCACAAGTTTCTTGTACCTTTGCCTGAGTTTGTGGAACTTGTTTGCTGCAAAGAAAGAGGTCCAAGGCTCAAGAGAAGCAATGTTGACATAAAGTTTCCTTTATGAAAATGGAAATGCTACCTTTATGCCAAAAAATGGATTTGTTCATTGTGCAAACCTCTAATGATCAGAATAACACCTTTATGCCAAAAATGGATTTGTTCATTTTGCCAACTTCAAGCATTCGAATCTCCCTAACCACAAATGTGTTTGGGGAGTTCTTGGACAACTTGGAAAGCTTGCAACATGTAATATAATCCATCTTTGAAGTGAAACTTGAGACTCCAAGTGGAACTATGTGAAAAATGGCCAAGAAGATGGGTCAAAATCCTGCCTAAACTAGGGCAAAATTTCTCTAAGTTAAAAGTTTTAGGGACCCTTGTTCCAAAAATCATAACTTGAGATCCAAGATTCTTTTGAGAAAACTTTGTGAATAAAACTTGTAGAATTTGTGTAGGACTACAACTTTCATGTTGTAAGTTTTGTTTGAATCCATTTTCATCATGGTGAAAATGTGGGGCAAAGTTAGGAAAAATTAAGAAAATTTCATAACTTAGAAAATTTCTAAGTTATGAAAATTTTCAATTTCAAACCCTAATTTGCAATTTTGGATTTCTTGATGAACAATTTTCATAATTTGACATATCTTGATGAAAAATGACCCTTGGCACTTGATTTTGACCAAAAAGTCAAAGTTTGACTTTTCAGTGTACAGTCAAATTTTGATCAGTTGATTGAAAAATTCATCTATCAATCCCATGTATTTGAGATCTTTTGAACTTGTTGAATAGGTCAAGATAATTTCATTGAGTCCTTGAGTCCATGGTTGAACTTTATTTGCCATTGGCTAGGTCAAACAGTCAAAAATTGCCTTTGCACAATCAAAACCCTAAAAATGACCATTTTGCCCTTTTAATGATCTGATCAAATTTCTTGTGGATTTGTCGTCCATACTTGATAAAATGGCTCATATAAGTTTATAATGTTGATGTGGGTCAAAATTCATGAGGTTTGACTGTAAATTGGCCACAATTGACGTTTTCCCCAATACAGCTGATTTTTAGATCAACTGTCCAATTGAGTGGGCAAAAATTTGATTCAAGGCTTGAAACTTGGTATGGACAAACTTATGAGTCCAACATGAAGTATGAAAGTCAATTTGGGCATTGAAGGTCCAAAAATCCATGTGCAAACTCAAACCCTAATTTAGGTCAATAGTGCAAGGAGGTGTCTTGAGCAGAGCAAACCCTAGCTTGATCTTGAGTTCCAAGAGCCTTGTGATGAGAAATGTTGATAAAATGAGAGAGAAAATTTTGGGGTACAAAAGTTGCCCCTGTTCAATCTTCTTGAACCTGAAGAGTTAGATTGGCAAGTTTGCCTTTCGTGACTCGAAGGTAAAAGAGGATTGGACACTAGAGTGCCCGTAAATTTTCACTCGTCAAAATATTGTTAAGAGAATGGGCTTAAAGATGCCATTTGGAGATGGTAGAATCTTTCTAGATATGGGCTTAAAGATGCCATCTAGGATTTGTTTGTTGAAAATCAGTAGAATGAACATCAGTATGGTATCCGTATTTGGAACGTATCTGAGTTGTATCTGGAGACTGGATTTGTATGAGCAAGGGAATAACGTCTGTGTTTAGAGCATATCCGAGCTGTAAATGTATTTAAACTTTGAATGAATATCAGAACGACTATCGTGTCTGGAGTGTATCTGTATTGTGAATGGGTAATAGAGAAACATCTGTGTATGGAGCAACTGTGTGCTGGGGAATAATTCCGAATGAGTGACAAAATGGCAACCGTGTCTGGGGCGTATCTGGACTGTATCTGAAGTTGAGATCTGTATGAGTAGCAGAATGACTTCAGTGTTTGGATTGTATCTGTACTGTAATTGGGATATGAATAAGTGACAGAATGACTTCCATGGCGACTGCACTGGAGAGAATCAAACTTCTGGTGTAAGAGCCAGAATGGCATCCGTGTTTAGAGCGTATTTGAGCTTGAAGTTGTTAGTTGAATCTGAATGAGGGATAGAATGTCCGCCGTGTCTGGAGCGTATCTAGTCTATATCGGATTCCTGAAGTCTGAATGAGTAGTATAATGACCGCCGTGTCTGGGGTGTATCCATACTGTATTTTGACTTGAAATGTTGAACGAGTAATAGAATGACCGCCGTGTCTGGAGTGTATTCATACTGTATCTGAATAACTGTTAATGATAGCCTTTTAATTTTATCCTGAAAAGGGTAAAATGTTAACTAAAACATGCAGCGATGTTGCATGATATGTATGATGCAATGAACTGTGTTTCATTAATGCTTATGATATATGAATGTAATAGATGTGCATGTAATCTGAGTAGCTGTCTTGCTGAGGAAAATAAATCCTTGATAACTGGAGACAATGAATTCCTTGACTGCTGCCGGGGAAAGTGAATCCTGACTGATGCTGAGGACTCAAAAATCTTTGATTGTTGAAGATGAGCAATCCTTGCTGACTGCTTAGGGATTAAAGAACTCTGAATGTTGAGAATGAGAAATCCTGGGACCACTGCTGGGGATTGAAAATCCTTGGTGACTGGTGGGGATTAACAAGAGCTTTGACAACTTCTGCGGGGAATGAGAATCCTTTATGACTTTCCTGGGAAATAAGGAAAACTCTGAAAATCTCTACTGGGGAATTAAAACCTGGGAGGCTTCAAGTGGAGAAACAGGAACTAGAATCCTTGTTCTGTTGGGAAATAAACTCTGTGGGGAGAGTGTTTATTCTGCCGGAGAAATCAGGGGCTTTGGGTTGTATGCCAAACTACTGGGGGATCATCCTTGTCGGGGATAAGACAAGAAGTTAACTGTTATCTGGTTGATTCTTAGACTTTTTAAGGTAACCTGCTGGGGAAGTTGGGGAAAGCTGATTAGTTCCTGCTAGGGATTGATAGTTGGAAAATTGACTTCACTGGGGAAGAAGGTTTAGAATATTCTAGCTCCGCTGGGGGATAGGTATTTCAGGGTTTTCGGGCTCCACTGTGGATCGGGAGTTTGAATTATGATGGGAACTTTAAAACTTAAATTCGCTGGGGAATAAAGTTTAGAATACACTGGCTCCGCTGGGGATATATACTCCAAGGTTTTAGCTTTATTGAGGAGCTGGATGACATACTGTAGGGGATTTCTTCTGGAATAGCACAAGGATATCTTCCTACACCTTCAAACCATCAATAATTATCCTTCCTCAATTTTGTTTTATTTGTAAGTAGTGATTATATTCAAATGCATATGCCTATTTAACAAAATATTGGACGTTTTCAAATAAAACATAATTGTAAAAAGAATGAAAGGCAAGTAAATATCTGCATTTTGAAGTATCTTTGTATTAACTTTTGTAAGTATTTTTGTACAAAGGAGACAAACATCCTAGTAAGAGAATGTTGTCGAAAATTTGAGAAAAGTTTATACAAAAAGAAAGATGGCTATGTGTAACAATTCCATGGGGTTCCCATTCTACTATAGCCTTCACAACTCTGAGTATCTTGTCCATTTGCTGCTTCGTCCGCTGATGATTGGATTGATCAGAAGCTTGGAGCTTGTTGGTGAAGAGATTGTTCTTAAAGTGATCCGACGAGACATAATCATACGCTTTAATTCCCATACTTTTGCCTGGACCGCCCTTTCGGGTTTTCGATCCACCAGGAAACCCTTTTTTGCCCAATTCTCCCTTTCGGGTTTTCGACTTGCCGGGTGTACAAATTTTTTTTGTTTATCCCTAATTTTTGCCTGAACCGCCCTTTCGGGTTTTCGATTCACCGGGATGCCCATTTTTGCCCAAGTCGCCCTTTCGGGTTTTCAACTTGTTGGGTCGTTTTATGTGTAGTATCTTTTGACTATGTCTGCATTTGCAGGGTGCGGCAAGTCGTTACCGTCCATGGTGGTCAGAATCATTGCCCCACCAGAAAAGATGTTCTTGATCATAAATGGTCCTTCGTAAGTAGGAGTCCACTTGCCCCTGGGATCACTTTGCGGCAAGATGATCCGCTTGATTACAAGATCTCCGACTTGATATACCTGACGCCTGACTTTCTTGTTGAAAGCCTTGATCATCCGTTTTTGATACGTCTGACCATGACAAACAGCAGTAAGTCGTTTCTTGTCGATCAAATTAAGTTGATCAAGTCGGGTCTGAATCCAATCGTCTTCACTCAAACTGACATCCTTCATAATCCTCAAGGAAGGAATCTGAACTTCCATAGGTAGAACAACTTCCATGCCATATACCAAAGAAAAGGGGGTTTCCCCTATTGAAGTGCGTATCATGGTACGATATCCATGCAGAGCAAACGGTAACATCTCAATCCAGTCCTTGTAGGTGACTGTCATCTTTTGAATGATCTTTTTGATATTTTTGTTCGCGGCTTCAACAACACCATTCATCTTTGGCCGATAGGGAGATGAATTGTGATGATAAATCTTGAATTGCTCGCACAGAGCGGTGATCATAGTGTTATTCAAATTTGTACCATTGTCTGTGATGATCCTATCGGGGATACCATACCGGCATATGAGGTTCTGCTTGATGAAGCGGGTAACCACATTCTTTGTAACAGAGGCGTAGGAAGCTGCTTCGACCCATTTGGTGAAGTAATCAATAGCCACCAGGATGAAGCGATGTCCAATGGATGTCGTGGGCTTGATCTCTCCAATCATGTGGATTCCCCACAATGCGAATGGCCAAGGAGCTGTTAGAACATTGAGAGGAACGGGAGGAATATGTACCTTGTCAGCATAGAATTGGCATTTGTGATAAGTACGAGCGTATTGATGACAGTCAGCTTCCATGGTAGACCAGTAGTAGCCTGCCCTTAGAATCTTCTTAGCCATCGTATGTCCGCTCAAGTGGGTGCCAAAGGTGCCACTATGTATCTCGGTCATGATCAACTCAGCTTCAACCTTGTCCACACAACGAACTAGAACACAATCATGGCTGCGCTTATAAAGGATGCCATTTCTTAGGAAGAACTTGGCATCAAATCTCCTTAAGAACTTTTTGTCATTGACGGAAGCTCCTTCAGGGTATTCTCGAGTCTGGAGATACCTTTAGATTTCATGAAACCAGGGTTGTTCCAATACTTCTTCGGTATTAATCTCATGAAAGTGTGCAGGTTCGTCCATTCACTTGATGGTGATTTGGGGAGCCTCATTATCCCAGTTGAGTTTAAACATGGAAGACATTGTAGCCAGAGCATCTGCTAGCTGATTTTCTTCTCGCGGGAAGTGCTCGAAAGTAATCTACTCGAAATGAGGCAACAATGTCAAGACATGTTCTTTGTATGGGATAAGATTAGGATGTTTAGTGTCTCACTCTCCTTTGACTTGACTGATAACCAAATCCGAGTCCCCAAATACGACCAAAGATTTGATTTCCAAGTCTATAGCAGCCTTGAGACAAAAGATGCAAGCTTCATACTTAGCCATGTTGTTGGTACAGCTGAAGCAAAGTCGGGCAGTGAAGGGTGTATGGCAACCTTCCGGAGAAATGAGTACCGCACCGATACCGTTACCAAGTGCATTTGAAGCACCATCAAAGTACAGGGTCCATCGGGATCCTTGTTCAGGTCCGTCATACGGTCCGTTACCTTCAATGTTGTCTAATGTCATGATGTCCTCGTCAGGGAAGTCGAATCTCATAGATTGGTAATCTTCGACGGCTTGATGAGCTAGATGGTCAACTAGTACACTCCCTTTTATAGCTTTTTGGGTAGTATACTGGATATCATACTCAGTCAGGATCATTTGCCATCTAACGGTTCTTCCAGATAAAGCAGGCTTCTCGAAGATATACTTGATCGGATCCATCTTGGAAATTAGCAAAGTGGTATGAGTCAACATATACTGCCTTAGCCGGCGAGCAGCCCATACCAAAGCGCAACAAGTTTTATCGAGCAGTGAGTAGCGAGTCTCACAGTCGGTAAACTTTTTGCTAAGGTAATAAATGGCATGTTCTTTTCGGCCAGACTCGTCATGTTGGCCCAGTACGCACCCCATTGAGTTATCCAAAACAGTTAGATACATGATTAACGGCCTTCCTTCGACGGGTGGCATCAAGATAGGAGGTTCCAGCAAATACTCATTGATCTTATCAAAAGAGACTTGACAATCGTTGTTCCATTCAACTACCCGATCTTTCTTCAACAACTTGAAGATCGGCTCACATGTAGATGTCAGGTAGGAGATGAACCTTGCGATATAGTTTAAGTGTCCCAAGAAACCTCTAACCTCCTTTTCAGTGCGGGGGGCAGGAATTTCTTGTATAGCCTTTACCTTAGGAGGATCAACCTTAATGCCTTTGTTGCTGACGATAAATCCCAAAAGTTTACCAGACCTGACTCCAAAAGTGCACTTGCTTGGGTTCAGTCTAAGCTTATACTCCTTCAACCTGACAAACAGCTTTTGCAGATGATCAAGGTGTTCTTCTTCTGTCTGTGAACGGGCTATCATGTCGTCTACGTAAACTTCAATCTCATGATGTATCATATCATGAAACAAATCTACCATGGCGCATTGATAGGTTGCCCTGACATTCTTCAGTCCGAATGGCATCACTTTGTAGCAGAAGGTACCCCACTGCGTGACAAAAGTAGTTTTCTCCATGTCTTCGGGGGCCATTTTGATCTGGTTGTATCCCGAGAACCCATCCATGAAGGAAAATACCTTGTGTTGAGCTGTGTTGTCAACCAAGATGTCGATGTGTGGTAGGGGAAAATCATCTTTAGGGCTAGCCCTGTTAAGGTCCCGATAGTCCACACACATTCTGACTTTGCCGTCCTTCTTAAGCACGGGCACAATGTTAGCAACCCATTATGGATAGGAAGTAACACCCAAAAAGCCCGCATTGAATTTCTTTATTACCTCAGCTTTGATCTTCTCAGACATGTCGGGCCTCATTCGGCGAACCTTTTGTTTGATCGGTGGACAGTCTTCTCTTGTAGGGAGACGGTGAACCACGATATATGTATCTAACCCCGACATGTCTTCGTAGGACCAGGCAAAGATCTCAACATATTCGTTCAACAACTGCACTAAGCGCTCTTTGACACCTGGTTCCAGGTTGGCACCCACCTTAACCTCTTTCTTGTCTTCCTCTGTTCCCAAGTTGATGGTTTCTAGCAACTCTTCATGGGGCAGAATAGCCCTTTCTTCTTGTTGCAAAAGTCTGGCTAACTCTCCAGGCACTTCACAGTCTTCGTCAACTTCGTACTCAGCATGATTGACCAAATCTTCAGAGTTACCG
This sequence comes from Vicia faba, assembly GCA_948472305.1. Classification (NCBI taxonomy): domain Eukaryota; kingdom Viridiplantae; phylum Streptophyta; class Magnoliopsida; order Fabales; family Fabaceae; genus Vicia; species Vicia faba. The sequence continues at coordinate 359,774,978 of OX451736.1, forward strand.
AAGGCTAAAGTAGAATAGTCACCCATGGAATCCGGAGTGGATGGGTACCTGCATTTTGTGAGTGTGGGTGTGTGTAAAGGATAACCATCCTTAAACAAAACAAAAATGTAAAAGGAAATAAAATGAACACAACAGTTTATAGATGAAAACATCCAATGATTCATTAAACATGGCATATGATAATGAAGAAATCAAGCCCTTACAAATGGGCCTATATGCCCCGGGTAAGGCATAAGGTGAAAATAGTGTACGAATTGTTTAGTTATTACAGACCAAAATAGGAAATTGTTCAAAGATAAATTACTGGTTGATGAAAGTGATAGGAATAAAGTTCTTCGCTTCTCAGTTGCTTAATCCTCCTTCGACGGTTGGAAAGATCCAATATTCAAATTTGTCTTCTTCATCATCATCTTCTAAGGCATTAATTCCATGGTGAGTGATTTTTACGGGTGGTCCTCCAGCCCTGGAGCGACGCACGGCTTTCTGGCCAGCAGCAGTAAAACCTAGTCCGAACTTCTCCATCTTGTGAGGAAAATTAGGGAGTTGCCCCCACACTGTACTCCTTCCTTCTTTGATTACAGCCTTTGCATCCTTGAGAGATGCCATCCTAGATACATGCTTGGAAACGATAGGCACATCAACCATTGTCTTTGCAACTGCGACTTCAGGAGAAACTTTCTCAAAATGTTGGAAAGGCGTTTCTATGAATTCACCATCTTACTCCATATAGCGGAAGGAGTTGAGGTGACTTATCATGTACTCTTCCTCACCGTGAACCGTTATAATCTTACCCTGAAAAGGATACTTTAGCATTTGGTGTAAAGAGGAGGTAACTGCCCCAGCATAGTGGATCCATGGCCTTCCCAACAAACACGGATATGAAGGACGAATGTCCATCACATAAAAGGTAGAGTTGAAGGTCTCGGAGCCCACTTTGATAAGAATGTCCACTTCTCCATGAACCATCCTCTTAGAACCTTCGAAGGCTCTAACAACGATGTTACTGGGCTTGAGGGTCAATCCTTCGCAGTCCAGTCTATCCAACGCCTTCTTCGGTAGTACATTCAAAGATGAACCAGTATCCACCAGGACATGGGCAAGTGTGGTTCCCCTTCATTCTACTGAGACATGCAGCGCGTCGTTGTGCTTCCTTCCCTTGGGGGTCAAATCAGCATCGGAAAAACCAAGACCATTATCAGCAGTAAGGCTAGCCACACACTCTTGAAACTGGTCAGCCGAAGTTTCTTGAGGCACGTGTGCCGTCTTTAAAAATTTTATTAAGGCCTTAGCATGAGCCTCAGAGCAGAGTAGAAGAGCCAACATGGAGATTTTGGAAGGGGTCTGCCCTAGCTGCTCCACGACATCATAGTCGCTCTTTTTGATTATCTTTAAGATTTCTTCCATTTCTTTCTGGGTGGTTTCGGGGATTACCACAGTCTGAGCCTTCATCCTGACAGGCGCTTCTAGTATCCCCTTACCCTTATTGGTAGTATCAACAAAGAGTCTAACTTCAGGAGTGTCTAATTCTTTAATTATCGGGCTTTGCACAGATGGCTTAACAGGCACATAAGCTTTCGAGGGTCCGAAGACTGCTCGTGGAGGAGCAATCTCCGGAGAGAAGATCCTTCCGCTGCGAGTTATCTTGCTTGTTCCCGCAATGTTCCCTATATCAGGGGTTTCATCATCAGAATTCTCTTGGACTGATTCAATCTGTTTGATACCATGATAGAATATTTCTCCTCCGTAGTTCCATGGTATCGTCTTGTTAGATTTATACAGGACAGGCCCCGACATGGTGATTTTCAACGGCACAAACTTAGGATCAGGCGTAATCTTGACAGGCCTTTTGCAAGCCTTGGGAAGATTGTCGGAGATGGTTATTATTGCAAGGTCATTGGTTGAAGTAACAAAGGTAGCAGGAGTATCAGGAGTGGTAGTATCAAAAGGAGTCTTTTGGAAGAGAATCTCTTGGGTATCCATCAGGCGTTGGATGCCTGATTTCAACAGTGGGCAGTCAACTCGTATGTTTAAACAAAAGTAACAGTCTTTTCCATAGCCTGGGAATATCCTGACTCTCATCAAATTCACTTTAATCACTGGTAACAGAGTCAAAAGGTCAGCAACGTTGGTAACATGAAGATCTTCCATAACGGCATGAACATTATGACCGTGCTTGGGCATCGGGGCAGAAATCACATTCGGCTTTTCGGGCGCATCGAATTCTACCTCCTTGGCGTCGATCAGGTCTTGGATTTTGTTCTTAAGAGCCTAACAGTTATTGGTATCATGCCCTACACTGTCAGAGTGGTATGCACACTTTGCATTGGAGTGGTAATAAGGAGAAGAGGTATTAGGGTTCTTTGGCGCTTCCTTCAAATTGGTAAGATTCAGCTTTAGCAAATGAGGGAGTACTTGAGCCGGTGTCATGTTGATTCGGGTGAATTGCCATTGTGGCCTTTCTACCCTTTGCTGATTAGATCTTGGCTGATTGCTGCGAGGTTGATCATTTGAAGAGTTTTGGATCATCATAGCCCCCACAGTTGGTCGGCGCTCGATTCTTCCTTGGTTTCTCTGGTTGTGAACAACAGAAACTTCCTCCTTAGGTGGGAAGGTCTTCTTAATAGCAGTGGACGCGGAGGAATCTTTATGAATCTTACCACTTTTAATGCCGGCCTCGACCCTTTCAACGGTCAGAATTAATTCGGTGAATCCCGCAGAGGAACTCCCAATTAAATGATTGAAGAAAGGGCCAGATAGGGTCCCTAAAAACATGTCAACCAACTCTCTATCTGACAATGGTAGCTGCACCCTTCCAGCCAGATCACACCACTTCTGGGCATACTCTTTAAATCCCTCGTTAGAAGCCATACCCATACTCTATAGTTGAGTACGAGTAGGTGCTAAATCAGCATTGTATTGGTATTGTCGGTAGAAAGCAGCAGCTAAGTCTTCCCAGTTATGAACCTCCGATCTCTTGAGTTGATAGAACCAGTCCAATTGTGTGCCTGACAAACTGTCTTGGAAAAAATGGACCAAAAGATCTTTATCAGAAGAGTGGGGTTGGATCTTTCTGACGTAGGATCTCAGATGCATTTTTGGACAGGACAAACCGTCATACTTAGAAAATGTAGGAACTTTGAACTTGGGAGGAATGACGATCCCAGCGACCAACCCTAGTTCTTCGAAATCTAAACCGGGTACCCTTTGCAACTCCATGGCTGCCAACCGATCCTCAAGATTTTTAAATTTATCATCCGCCGAGGGATATTGCTGTTCGGAGTAATCTTCATCCTCTTCCTCTTCTTATCCTTCAACTTCAGATTTAGAAGGCATTGCAGTTCCTTTTCCTTTACCAGCCCCTTCATCAGACGTTGAGGGGAACTCGAGAACTTTTCTAGCATGGTTTTCAAACCTCCTTCCCATAATGACCACACCAGGTCTTTTCTTCTTTTTCTCTTTATCTTTCTCCAACAATGCTTTAAGGTCCTCTTGACGCTTTGCTAAGGTCATGAGGAGTTTCTGGAATTGCGAATTCTGTGCTTGCAGATCCTTAACCGTCTGCTCCAAATCCATCTTGCTGAAATAAACAGCAGAAAGATAAGGAAACCTGGTGTGAAGACCTGTTTATGCATATGATGAATGATATGTTATTCATGTAATGCATTCAAGGATCCAGGAATTAAAATTTGTTGCAAAAAAAAAGAACACACGTCATATTAAGAAGAAATTTGTTAGTACATAAGTGCCCCATGGGCAAAATATTACAAAATTCTTAATGTAAAAAGACATTGCACATCCTCTTTGGTGCGATGTAAGTGTTGAGAGTTTCCTCCTTATGAAGTCAGTGGGTAAGTTCCAAAACCTTCTTCTCACTGGCATAAAAGCTGGCTTCAAAAGTATTCCATTCTTCTTTGAGTTGGATCCAACTCTTTTGTAATTCTTCCAATGATGTTGGCATGTCAGGATGTAGGAGGGTGTATGGAACCTCTCCTTCCATAACAGGCTCTTTGATCACGGGGAGAATGTGAGGGTATGGCATCATAAGATTCTGGGCGCGGGTTCGTACCCACTTGAGATAAGGCTCAAGAGGGATGGAATTCTTGTGCCCCAGTGTCTTACTATCCACCTTGTTGGGCATCCTCCAAGCTCTGATGAATCTTTGTTGAAGTCCTTGCGCATCGTTGTCGAAGTCAAAAACCAAGTCAGGAACTAGCATATCATGAGAGCCATCCCTTCTAGCATATCCAAACTGTCTTAGAGCTAAACAGGGGTTGTAGGTAATGCCTCCCCTAATGCCAAGTAGCGGGACATTAGGGAATTCTCCATAACGATCAATGATGATGACATTTTCTATGGACCGAGAACACCAATGAACATCAGAATGTGTGAGGGTCATCAACCGTTGTGACCACCTTAAACCCTACTCATTCTTCAAAACTGATTGTGGAAGGTGAGAAATAAACCACCTTGCTAGGAGAGGAGTACAACATATGAGAACACCTCTTTTCCTCATTGTTCGTGTGTAAAATGAGTGTAGGATATCCCCAAGCAATGTAGGCACAAGATTCCGAGATATGAAAATCTTGACAGCATTCACATCTATAAGTTGATCAGGGTTTGGGAACAAGACCAACCCATAGATGAGAAGTGCTAAAATCTCCTCAAAAGCTTGTAGATCTAGAGAGTTCCAGCAGTCTTGTGCCTTCTCAAACAGAAACTTTGCCAAGAAACCCTTGACACCACTTCTGGTTTCCCAATGTCCTTTGATATCAGATGGTTGCAAGTGTAATGCTTGAGCAACATTTTCAGGCTTTGGTTCTTTTTCCGTACCGTTGTAGGGTAGTTGATGAAGAATAGGAATTCTCAGGAGTTGAGCAAATTCCTCCAAAGTAGGTACTAGTTGGTAATCAGGGAATGTAAAACAATGGTGTAGGGGGTCAAAGAACTGGAAGAGAACTTTCACCATGTCTTCTTCAATGTTGAAGTTGACCAAGTTGAGAAGTCTACCATGTCTTTCACTGAAGAGAGAATTTTCTGGAATCTTGGAAGTAAGCTCCTTGAGTTGAGGAGGGATTCTCACAAGGTTGACTTGAATTGTTTTCCTGCGAAGAGATTCCATGGCCTACAAAACAAGAACAAAGATGAAGATCCAAACCCTTGAAATGGTTAGTGGATGCATATGATGCTTTATGATGTTCATGATGTATGCACAAACACATGTACAAGCAAGTCACACAAGATCCTAGTTTCAGGCTTGCATGAGGTTTCATAGGTAAGTACCCTCTTGAGTTTAGTTGGCTCATACCTGTCCTATAAATAGTAACCGGGTTCTAAGGAGCTCAATATCACTGGATTATTTTCTGTGTTCATTGTTTTGGTTTAGCCACTTAACTGGCGACCAAAATATTCCAAGAAAAAAACCCTCAATGAGTGTAGTATCGAGTATCTACCAACTTCGGACTGCACCAAAGCCGGTCATCTCACTACCCCTAAAAAAAGCCAAGATGGTCAAGTAAGGTTCTAAGAGTTCATTAGTGCTTCATGACATCACTCAGCGGCCCCGTATTCTCTTTGATTGACTCAAAGGCTACCGATACTCACAAATATGTCGCACTAATATAGCTATTGCTTCAACCATGTCGGTATACCCCGCACATTTTCCACAACGTATTGCTATTTACTTATGAATGTTTCCCAAAAACCCGGGTGAAGGATTCAAACCCAAACAAGAGAACCAAATGTAAAGAAATCAAAACAATCAAGACATGCAAAGGTGATCTAAACCCTAAGGTTACTCCACTTTTAAAATTGTCCCCAGCAGAGTCGCCAGTTCTGTGATACGGTGGGAGAACTGACTCGAGGTTTCGCGTTTGTGTTCGCAAATGTTTTGGTTTAGCAAGAGTCGCCACCGACTTTTTTATTTTATCCTAAGGAAAGGTCAAAAAGCACAGGAAAGACCTTTGAGATGTTTTCTTGGGTTCGGGGAGTAGATTATGAAAAGGGAAGGTGCAAGCACCCTTTTCATCCATGGTTATCCATGGGCTCTTAGTTACTTGTTTAGATCACTTGTTTTTCTTTTCAATTGTTTGAAATGGTGCTCTTCAATTGTTTGAAATGGTGCTTTGTGTGTGATTTTGAAAGATGTTTTGAAAAGAGGCCATCGTTGTGGAAACCTTTGTAATGATTCTTGTTGGAATGTATACAAAGGTGTTTTTATCTTTTGAAAAGTTTTCAATGTTTGAAAGTTGGATTTTAAAATTGTGTTGTGAAGTGTGTTTGAAAATAGCAAGGATGTTTTGCAAGCTTTTGATTAAGTAACTAAGAGCTATCTACCCTATTTTACTCAAAGATCTTTCTTATGTTTTTAACCCTTTTAACAGTGTTGTTTCACCATTGTATTTGGTAAACAACCTTGTGTTAGGATGTTAAACGGGACAGGCACAGGTCATCGTATAGACCATGATAGCAATTGTGTCAAGTATTTTTGGCAATTTTCTTGAGGGACTTGATCATTTTTGTTTAGGCAATTCAGATAGCGTCATCGAGGGACTATGATCTTTTGTTTTGTTTTTGTTTTGCCAAAGTACTTAACATGCATATCATGACCCATTTTTGAAGGCAACAAGTGGATTGTAACCCTAGGGGTGCAAGTGTGCATTGTGTTTGTTTTTTCATGCATTTTTGTCTTTGATTAGGTCAAACTATTTGTTAATTTGATTTTTGGCATACAAACCCTAATTCTCTAATCATGGCATAATTGAAAATGTTAAGTGCGAGAATTTAAATTCTAAGCTATTACAACATGATTATGGGGATGGGGGTACAACTTTGAATAGGGGGGTATTTGACAAGAAATATAAACCCTAGTTACTATTACATCCAAATTGAATTCTCAATTGCATCAATACTTAAATGTACAATATTTAAATAACAAAATAAGCAAATATTAAATAAAAGGTATTAAGCAAAAAAAGAAGTTTTTATTTGTTTATGTATGTAAAGTATTTTTAATGTGAAGAAGTATAAAGAAATAAATAAATAAAAAAAAGATTAATTTTATTTATTAAAGGGGTAAACCCTAATTCTTTTAAGAAAATAATATATTATATTATTTATATACAAAAAAAAAATTAATATGTACAAAAAATAAAATATACTTAAAAAGGTATTTTTTAGTATAAGTAACAATAAAAATAAAAATGTAATAATTTTATATTTTTATTCTAAGTATTTAATAAAATAAAAGTATATATATATTCAAGTATGTATAAAATAAAATAAAATAAAAGTATGTATAAAATAAAATAAAATATTTACAAAAATAAAATATTGGTGAACATGCATAAGCTTGAAACGAAAACGGTGAACACTATAAATGGAGTTACAGTTGGCAATGGAGGATTGGGATAGCTTGAGTGAGTTGAGTGGAAGGTATTGGAACACGTTTGAGGCTAAACACACGAGTGGTTTGTGTGATGGATGTGAATCTGCAGGGAGTGCCCTGTTTTGCAAGAAGAAAGTGATTTGGTGTTTTGGAAGGCTTGAGGGCTCAACAAATCGTGTTTCTGGTTCAAGGCAATGCACAAAACTTGTTTGGAATGTTGGCCAGAGTTGAATATATCAGATGCCCAAGTTATGTCCTTTTGGCAAGTTGACTTATTTTGAAAGAAAAGTGTGAAGTGAAATGAGGTAGGCATGTACATGCTATCTCCAAGCATGCACAAGTTTCTTGTACCTTTTCCTGAGTTTGTGGAACTTGTTTGCTGCAAAGAAAGAGGTCCAAGGCTCAAGAGAAGCAATATTGACATAAAGTTGCCTTTATGAAAATGGAAATGCTACCTTTATGCCAAAAATGGATTTGTTCATTGTGCAAACTGTGGCGATAAAAAATGTAGCGGGGTAAATCGGAGATCGAATTATTGATTAATTCGTCTCACAAAAGCAAGAGTCGCCACCGCGCTTTATTATTTCCAAGGGAAAAGGGGAAAGAGCGAAATAAAACCCTAAAATATGCAATGTAAATAATACTTTTAAAAAAGTAATGAAAATACAAGGCGTTTTGAAAAAGAGATCTATGGTTCGGGGGTTGGTTATACAGTGAGAAGGTATTAGCACCCAATGTATCTATAGTACTCTATAGGAACCTTTTGAAATATCTGTTTATTAAAATGTTCGTTTGATTTAAAATAAATTGTTTTGGCCGAAAAGGGGTACGGACGGGTTTTTGAAGGTACGACGACCTAATGTCGGTTTTGGCTTAAAAGGTATAAGTTTTGAAAAGATTGAATATTTGGGGAAAATTGTCTTAAGTTTTAATGAAATGAAAACATTCGCGTGGTTGGACTTGAGGACATGAAGTCAACAAATTTAATCATTTTTCTCTTGGATTTAGACGTAAACAGAATAATCAAATAAAGATGAAATAAATCAAACTGAAAATCAGATGGATAATGATTAAATAGCTAAATGATATATAACCACAACAATGATTAAATAACAGACTAAATGAAGTGAACATGCATTTTTTTATATTTTTGTTTAATATTAATTAAAGCGAGGGAATTAATTAAAGAAAATAAAATGTTTTTTAAGTTTCTATTTTTATATGTTTTTTAGAGTTTTTATTTTTATATATTTTTTAATATTAATATAAAGTATTATTTTTAAAGGTTAATAAATAATTAAACTAAATTAAAACTTAATAGTTATTAATTTAAATCTAATTAAAAAAAGAAAACTAACAATTACTAAATTAATCTTAAAGTTAAACTTAATAAAAATGGTCAAATTATTTAAAATTTGTTTTAATTAAATTATCTCTATTTGATTAAGTTTAATAATTAAACTAAACTAATAATAATTCTAAAAAAAAGGGCTAAGGAAATCAAAAAAAGTATCAAGAATCAAAAGGGGGGTAAACAATAAATCATTGCATGGGCTAAATGGTTTCTAAAGGGCCTAATCAGGGGTAATCAAAAAAAAAAGATGGGGGGTGTTCTAAGGAATTCACTGGGCTTTAGGCAGGAAACGGGTTTAGTCCAATTGTTGAAACAAAATTAGGGTTAAACACATTTTGTTTTAGTTTGCGTTAGGGTTAGGCCAAAAGGGGACAGAGCGGCGCTCTTCGTTCACACGTACTTGATTCGTCTTCTTCGTGCATTCTCCCACCTTCGCCTACGTTCTCCCTTGCCCAAAGGCCACCGGCATCCTCAACCTCCTCTTCACTCCAACGAGAATACCAGGGCGACGGATTCAAGGTAAACTTTTCAATTTTTATTCGTTAGGCTTTTTGTTACTGCATGTTATGATCTTCATCCATTTGATTCTGACTTCGAATTATTAATGGTTATTCGAGGTATTTTGAAAGAAAGAGATGGAGAAGTCGTTACCTTTGGAGATGGAGGAAGAAAGGTTAGGGGCAACAGGGCGGCCAAGGGCGGAAGAAAAGGTGATGCGTTGCGAGCTTCTTTGGTAACCCTGGTACTCTGTACTCTTTGTCTCTCTTCTTTGTTGGATTTAAACTCTTTTTCTTCTCCTCTTGCTGTCTTGATGCCTTTCCTGTATGCTTGTGTTGGATGCCTTCTGATTTGCCTTTTTCACTGCCCTGTGATGAATCTTCTGAGGGCCCTAGTGATGAATTGTTTAGACTTCTTTATCTCCTTCTGGTTGCCTCTTGGAACACTTGTTAGGGTTGCCCTTTTTACTGGCCTATGATGAATATTTGTGAGGCTTTTGCATTGCCTTGAACATGCTATTGTTGGAACATTTTTGTTTTGATTAGCTTTCCTTCTTCTTCCTTTTGCTTTGCTTCAGCTGCCTTTCTTTGTATGTTGGCCTATGATGATATACTTCTGAGGCCTGATGGGTTTGGACGTTGGTTGGATAAGTTTGTATTATTTGGTATTCTGGCTTTTTGGCTTTGGGCGTGTATGGCTTTCTGGTTTAACAGGTTGAACAAGTTTTATGGTTTTAGGCCATAAGGTTTTACTGGTTTAGGCCATATTGGTTTAAAGTTTTTGGTGATGGCTTTCCTGGTTTATGCTATGTGTTTGTGGTTTCGGTCAGGTTGGGCGTGTATGGCTGGTTTATGCAGGTTACGGCATTAGAAGATTCACAGGTTTTATGGTTTAGGCCATGTTGGTTGTTGCTTTGGGTGAGGCTTTACTGGTTATGCAGGTTATGTTGGGTATTTTGAACTAAGGCTTAAGGTTTTGGCTGGACAGTAGGTAGTTTACTGGTTTTTTCAGGCCATGGTCTTTGGTTTTGAGATAGCAGGTTCTTGAGGTTTGTTTTTGGTACTTTGAGAATTGGCTTCTTGTATTTGTTTTTGACAGTTTTTGTTTTTTGAAGGCTTGAAAAACAGGTTATCCACCCTGAACTTTTTGAAGGGTTTGTTGTTGTTTTATATCAGTTTGCTGGCTTTTTTGATGGCTCAGTTTTTTGGTATATTTAACTATTTTTCTGGCCTTTGATACTTCTGCACTCTATACTGCTACATTCAGTTTGTCCATATTCTTTTTCTATGCTTCCTTCTCTTTACTGTGTTACTGCTGTTTTTGTTTTCTATTCCTTTTTCTGCCTAAGGCCAAAACCTGTAAACCCACACTCTTTCTCTCTTCTCTCTTCTTAGTACAGTTTGACATTAAAAAAGTGATGTTATGTACTTGGTTCTGAAAAAGCATAAGCTGGAAAATGATGAGAAATAGAAATATTTTTGCTTGCATATATGGTTTTAAAACTGCACATATCTCTTTGTTCTCTGCATTGTACAGCAAGGAGCCTTGTGTTTTTGGCCTCTTCCCATACTTGACAGTTTACGTTGCATATTGGCTTTGAAAATTGCATATGTTGTTGAACTATGCATATGATGTTGATTTTGAAATATGCTGTTTTGACAAAAAAATGAATTTGTGCATATGGTTTTGAACTATGCAGTTGGCTTTTGAAAATGTGCAATTGATTTTGGATTATGCAGTTTACAATAAAAATGTGCAATTTTGACAAAAGTGAATTTGTGCATATTTTTAACTTGTGCATTCATTTTTATCAATAAAAATTCATCCCTTTTTGTGAATCGGGAGAAATCCCGTGATTTGCAAAGAGGGTAAAAACTGATTCCAGCCGTTTGCTTTTAATGATGAACGCTAAATTAATTTTCTGCTTTTAATTATATATTCATTTTTGACTTTTTCTTTTAATTCTTTACAGGTAAAATCAAATGAGCATCAAAGAAGTATTGGATAGAAGATGAAGATTTAGAACTTAGGAAAAAAATTAGGATAGTTTTATTTCATTTTAAACATTGTAAAAATTATCATTGTAAATACGTTGTAAATAAATACGGTATTTAAACAACAATTGTAACAATGAGAATAAAATGAATAAAACTCCAATATTTTACCAATTAATTCTTTCCTTCTTTGCAATTATTATTTATTTTATCATTTATAATTCTTTAAATTATATAATAACTGAAAATCAATTCCAATTATTTAAATTTAGAATGATAAATAATTAAATAAATATCATTGATCAATTAACTTCTCTTCAATTATTTAGTTCATTATTTATAATTCTTCTAAATTATAATAACTGAAAATAGAATTTCAATTATTTAAACTTAGAATAGTAAATAATTAAATAAACATTGTTGATCAATTAATAAACTTCTTTTCAAATATTTACTTCATTATTTATAATTCTTTAAATTATATAATAACTGAAAATAAATTCCAATTATTTAAATTCAGAATAATAAATAATTAAATAAACATTGTTGATCAATTAACAAACTTCTTTTCAAATATTTACTTTATTATTTATGATTCTTTAATTTATATAATAACTGAAAATAAATTCCAATTATTTAAATTCAGAATAATAAATAATTAAATAAACGTTGTTTTAGCATTGGTCAATTAATAAATTTAGCGTTTCAAAAATAAACAGCTCTTGACTTGAAAAAGTTATGAATTTAAAATCTGCTTTGAAAATTGATAAAAATAGGTCAAAACCCTTGCAATGTAATGATGCAGATTGGAGATGGTATCTTAGGTCAAAATTTGGGGTACAACACAAACCACTAATGATCAGAATAACACCTTAAACCAATGAGTTTACATTCAATTTTTGCGTGTGAATTGGTTTAGAGACCTGTAAACAAGTACAAAGCTAGTTTGGACAGATTTTGCAACTTGTATGAACATGTATTGGCCATGGATACAAAGTGAGTTTTTGCCAACTTCAAGCATTCGAATATCCCTAACCACAAATGTGTTTAGGGAGTTCTTAGACAATTTGGAAAGCTTGCAACATGTACTATAATCCATCTTTGAAGTGAAACTTGATACTCCAAGTGGAACTATGTGAAAAATGGCCAAGAAGATGGGTCAAAATCCTGCCTAAACTAGGGCAAAATTTCTCTAAGTTAAAAGTTTTAGGGACCCTTGTTCCAAAAATCATAACTTGAGATCCAAGATTAGAAAACTTTGTGAATCAAACTTGTAGACTTTGTGGAGGACTAAAACTTTCATGTTGTAAGTTTTGTTTGAATCCATTTTCATCATGGTGAAAATGTGGGGCAAAGTTAGGAAAAATTAAGAAAATTTCATAACTTAGAAAATTTCTAAGTTATGAAAATTTTCAATTTCAAACCCTAATTTGCAATTTTGGATTTCTTGATGAACAAGTTTCATAATTTGACATATCTTGATGAAAAATGACCCTTGGCACTTGATTTTGACCAAAAAGTCAAAGTTTGACTTTTCAGTGTACAGTCAAATTTTGATCAGTTGACTGAAAAATTCATCTGTCATACCCATGTATTTGAGATCTTTTGAACTTGTTGAATAGGTCAAGATAATGTCATTGAGTACTTGAGTCCATGGTTGAACTTGATTTGCCATTGTCTAGGTCAAACAGTAAAAAATTTCCTTTGCACAGTCAAAACCCTAAAAATGACCATTTTGCCCTTTTAGTGATCTGATCAAATTTCTTGTGGATTTGTGGTCCATACTTGATCAAATGGCTCATATAAGTTTATAATGTTGATGTGGGTCAAAATTCATGAGGTTTGACTGTAAATTGGCCACAATTGAATTTTTTCCCAATATAACTGATTTTTAGATCAACTGTCTAATTGACTGGGCAAAAATTTGATTCAAGGCTTGAAACTTGGTATGGACAAACTTATGAGTCCAACATGAAGTATGAAAGTCAATTTGGGCATTGAAGGTCCAAAAATCCCTGTGCAAACTCAAACCCTAATTTAGGTCAACAGTGCAAGGAGGTGTCTTGAGCAGAGCAAACCCTAGCTTGATCTTGAGTTCCAAGAGCCTTGTGATGAGAAATGTTGATAAAATGAGAGATCAAATTTTGGGGTACAACAACATCCAATGGACACCGCTTCATTTTTGTGGCCATTGACTATTTTACCAAGTGGGCAGAGGCAGCTTCTTTCGCTTCTGTTACCAAGCATGTTGTCTCCCGGTTCATCAAGCAGAATCTCATCTGTCGTTACGGTATCTCGGAGAGGATCATTACACACAATGGTACAAAATTGAACAATACTATGATCACCACCTTGTGCGTGAAATTCAAGATCTAGCATAATAATTCTTCCCCTTACCGACCAAAGATGAATGGTGTTGTTGAAGCCGCGAATAAGAACATTAAAAAGATCATACAGAAAATGACAGTCACATACAAAGACTGGCATGAGATGCTACCGTTCGCTCTCCACGGATATCGTACCACAACACGCACATCAATCTGGGCAACACCCTACTCTCTGGTTTACGGCATGGAAGTTTTCTTGCCTATTGAGGTCCAGATCCCCTCTCTGAGAATTCTGAAGGATGCAGGGCTGAATGAAGAAGATTGGATGCAAACTCGACTTGATCAACTAAACTTGATTGATGAGAAAATACTTACGGCCATCTGTCATAGTCAGATGTATCAAAAACGGATGATCAAGGTTTTCAACAAAAAGGTCATATGCCAAGTGTATCAAGTCGGGGATTTGGTGATCAAACGTATCATACTGGCGCAAGGTGATCCCATGGGAAAATGGAATCCTACATACAAAGGACCGTTTGTAATCAAAAACATATTCTCTAGTGGAGAAATGATCTTTATCACCATGGATGGCGACAATCTCCCGCACCCTGCAAACGTAGACATAGTCAAAAGATACTACGCATAAGAGACCCGCTAGGTTGACACACCTAGGCAAAACAAGGGCATCCCGGAGAGCCAAAAAGGTTCAGGCAAAAATTAGGGATAAAACAAAAAAAACCCTGTACACCCAGCAAGTTGAAAACTCGAAAGGGCGACTTGGGCAAAAAAGGGTATCCCGGTGGACTGAAAACCCGAAAGGGCGGTCCAGGAAAAAGTTAGGGATTTAAAGCGTATGACTATGTTCTATTAGATCACCTTACGGACAACCTGACAAGCTTAGAGTTTCTGATCAATTCAATCATCTTCACGCGAGGCAACAAATAGACATGATGCTCAGAGATACGAAGGCTATAGCATAATGGGAAGCCCATGGGATTATTGCACATAGTTATCTTTTCTTTGTATCAAAATTTTCATTTTTTACGACGACATTCTCTTACTAGAATGTTTGTCTCATTGTACAAAAATACTTACTCAATGTCAATACAAAGATACCCCTTTGAAAGTTCAAAACTATCTGTTTTTCTTTACTTTTGTGTTTTGTTTACAAAAACGTCCAAATGATTCATTTTTGAACATATGCATTTGAACATAATTACTGTTTACAAATAAACAAAATAGAAAGACAATCACGAATGGCTTTTAGAGGTAGGAAAATCTCTCTATGCTATTTCCATAAGTCCCCCGCAGTTAGCAGTTTAATCCCCAGCGGAACAAAGCTTCCAATTATTAATCCCTAGTAGAAGTCATTCAAATTCTCAGGATTTCCCAACAAGGTCTTATAAGCAGTACACAACATTTCCCTTACAAGAGTTTATTTCTCTAAGCAGAAATTCATCAACACTTAGACTTCACAACATGAAGACTTATACTCCATATCCTCAGCAGCAGTCAGGGATTTATTTTCCCCAATTCAACAGCAGTGTGGCTAGATTAGCTTGCACGAGCATACATCACATCCATATATCATAAACATTTATAACATGAATGCATTATACCATGCATTTCATACAGCATAACATTATATATTAGCTAACATTTTACCCTTTTCAGGATAAGATTAATCAACAACTACCATTAACAATGTTCAAAGTCTTCAGATACAGTTCAGATACACTCCAGACACAGATGCCATCCTGATACTCATTCAGATTCAGCTTTCAGATACAGTTCAGATACGCTCCAAACACGGATGCCATTCTAATACTCATTCAGTTCTCAACTTTCAGATACAGTTCAGATACGCTCCAGACACGGATGCCATCCTGATACTCATTCAGATTTAGCTTTCAGATACAGTTCAGATACGCTACAGACACGAATTCCATTCTGATACTCATTCAGTTCTCAACTTTCAGATACAATTCAGATACACTCCAGACACGGATGCCATTCTGATACTCATTCAGATTCTATTTCAGATTCAACAATCACTTTTGGATGGCATCTACAAGCCCATCTCCAACAACTTTTTATCACTTCTTCAAATGGCATCTTTAAGCCCATTCCCTCTACCATCACATCACCGAGTGCAAATTTCTGGGCACTCTAGTGTCCAATCATCTTTTAACTTCGAGTCACGAATGGAAAAACTCACCAATCTAACTCTTCAGGCTTAAGAATATTGAACAGGGACAATTGTTGTACCCCAAAATTTTCCTTCTCACTTATCAAGAATTTGCTCACAAGATCTCCTTGGACTCAAGACTGCACTAGGGTTTGATCAACTCAAGATACCTCCTTATGCACTGATGACCAAAATTAGGGTTTCAGTTTGCACAAGGATTTTTTAACTTCTAATTCCCCATATGACTTTCATGGATCATTATGGACCCCCAAGATTACTCATGTCAAGTTTCAAGCCTTGGATCACATCTTTGATCAGTCAATTGAGCAGTTGACCTAAAAATTAGTTGTATTGGAGAAAAGGTCAACTATGGTTAATTCACAGTAAAACTTCATAATTTTTGATCCACATCAACATTTTAGACTCATATGTATCATTTGATCAAGTTTGGATCATAATTCCTCAAGAAATTTGATCAAATCTCCAAAAGGGCAAAATGGTCAAAATTAGGGTTTTGACTGGGAAAGGGCAATTTCTGATTTTTGACCTAGAAAATGGTCAATTGGTTTAAGGCCTGATCTCAAGAGTCAAATTGCATCATTTTGACCTAATGACATGGTTCAAAACATTGCAAGTCCATTAGATTGACAGATGAATTTTTCAGTCAACTGATCAAAAGTCAACTGTATACTGAAAAGTCAAACTTTGACTTTTTGGTCAAATTCAAGAGCCAAAGATCATAATTCATCTAAACATGTCAAAATATGAAACTTATTCATCAAGAAATCAAAAAGTTAAGATTTCATTTTGAAAAGTCAAAATTTCTAAACTTAGAATTTTTTCTAAGTGTTGGAAATTTCATATTTTTTCACAACTTTGAACAAATTTTTCACCATGATGCAAGATGATTCAAGAGAAACTTCCAACATGAAAGTTATATATATCCATGAAATCTACAACTTTGCTTTACACAGCTCCTTCCAAAAGTGCTTGGATCTCAAGTTATAATTTTATGAACATGGGGTCATGAAACAAAACACTTAGTGAAATTTTGCCCTAATTTGGTCAGGATTTTGACCGAACTTCATGGCAATTTTTCATATAGTTCCAAGGGGAATATTCAAAATCAATTCAAATATGGGTTGTAGAGAACATTGCAAGCTTTCCAAAATGTCCAAGAACTCGTTGAGATCATTTTTGAGTAGGGAGAATCGAAGAGATGAAGTTAGGGTTTTATCACTTGAATTACAAGTCATTTTTTATGAACACATGAACCAAATCCATGCTAGGCTGCATAATCATTGCTTTTCAGGCCTCAAACTTGTTTGTCACTCCATAATTTAATGTTTACACAGCTGTTAGGGCTTTGATCCAAGCAATTGAGCTATTATCCAAGTTGCATTTCCATTAATGGCACAAAGTTAACATTGTCATTCTTGTAAAGCAAGATTTTTGCATAAAGTTCATTATTGAGCCTCTAACTTGTTCCCTCTGATCACACTCCATCCACAAAGTCATAAGTAAGCTTGCTTAAAGTATAACCACTCTATCTTAGCAAGTACACAAGGCTTTGAAACTTGAATTTTTCAAAAATCACATGTTATGCATAAACTTGTGATTTTGAATTCTGATCAACAAGAAGTCTCCAAACTTGCTACTTATAAATAGAGTCACTATTTATGAGCTAAGGGACGAGTTTGAACACCCTGAAACAATCCCAAATTCCCTCTAGCCAGAAATTGCACAAAAAACTCCATTGATACACAGTTCTGACCTTAAACTTGTATCTCTCATTTCCCTCGTGCGTTTTCCCTCAAATTCATTCCTAAAGCTTCCTTACATCAAATACAACTCATCCCCATCCTTATTCTAGAAATGTAACACCATTTACCATAACCTCCATAACCAAAAAACAGAGTTTGCAACTTGACTTCTCTAGGCCATTTCAGCCACTCTCAACTCAAGCAAACCATTGCATTAGCTTCCTAGGGACTTGAGGAAGCTAGCCTGATCATCACCACTGCCTGAACGACGAAGACATTCCACATCCTGTGAATGCAGACATAGTCAAAACATACTACACATAAAATAACCCGCTAGGTTGACACACCCAGGTAAAAATAAGGGAATCCCGACGAACCAAAAGGTTTGGCTAAAAGTTAGGGATATATGCAAAAGAATTATGCACCGGAATGTCGAAAACCCGAAAGGGTGACTTAGGCAAAAATGGATATCCTGGTGGGCAGAAAACCCTAAAGGGTGGTCCAGGAAAAAGTTAAGGATTTAAAGCGTATGACTATGTCCCATGGGATCTCTACCGCCGACTTTATTACCAAAGTCCAAGTTCAAATGGTTCAAGATCAATCAAGTCAACTTCTTTCAACAGCAAGGGACGTTCAAAGACATTGGGGAAATAGTAGAGTTAAAACACAATGAGATCACTTCCACATGGCTATTTATTTTTGTTTCCACTTTGTATTTATTTCGACAATTTCCTCTTACTAGGATCTCCGTCTCTTTGTACAAAAACGCCTATTCATAGGCAAAACATCAATACAAAAATACTTTGAAGTGTAAAACTTTTTGCTTTTTCAGTTTTGAGTGCAAAACGTCCAAATGACTAAAATTGAATGAACATATGCATATGGACATGATTAAACTATTTAGTAAGTGTATGCTTGCAGGAAGTAGCAAGTATCTCTTTAGTACAATCAAAATATCCCCACAATTTTGAATTCATGAAATCCCCAACCAAAGTTTCAATTTTCGGAAAATTCTCTCCCCAGTTGAGTTTGGTCTTAAAATAAGAAGCCTTGTGGAGTTTTTCCTAAAGAATTCATATCCTCAGCAGATCGTCAAATATTCTCTTCAATAGGGTCTATTTCCCCAACAAAACTACAAAATCCCCAGCTCGAGTTTGCCTCTTAGACTACTATAAACCAATGGAAAAAACCCCTTAACTGCCGGTTAAGTAATTACAGCCCCCAACGGAGTCGTTTCTATCACCAAAAATTACCGCAAAATCTGGAATCCGACCAGATAACAATTGACTCCTTTATCCTTAAAAGAAAGTTACTACGAGGCCTGGACCCGACCAAATACTAGTTCAAATTCATTCCTATCTAAGCAAGTTACAACAAAACCTGGACCCGACCAGTAAACAACTTAAGTTACCAAAATCTAGACCCGACAAATAAACAGCGTAAGTTACTAAAGCCTGGACCCGACCAGATAATAGTTTGACTCCTTCAAACCTGGACCCAACCAGATAACAGTTTGAGTTTCTAAAACCTGGACGCGACCAGATAACAATTAATCTTAATTTTAAGTTACTAAAGCATGAACCCAACCAAATAATAGTTTAACTTATTCAATTGCTGAAACCTGGACCCGACCAGATAACAGTTTCAGTTTCTGAAACCTGGACCCAACCAGATACCAGTTAACCTCAAGTTTAAAATTGCTGAAACCTGGACCCGACCAGACAACAGTTTGAGTTTCTGAAACCTAGACCCGACCAAATACCAATTAACCTCAAGTTCAAAGTTGCTGAAGCCTGGACCCGACCAAATAGTAGTTTAATTCCTACAAAATCACTAGTAGAATTCCTCTTACCAAGTAGAGTTTTCCACTATCCCCAGTGAGTTGCTGTAAAACCTGGAACCCAACCAGATAACAATTAATTTCCTTATCCCCAGTAAGTTTGTGTGAAACCTAGAATCCAACCAGATAACAACTAACTTTCAAGATGGAATTCCCCACATGTGAAACAGATGACTAGAAATCATGAACTCTTTCCCCAAGCATAAATCAACACTCTCCAACAGAGTATTCTCAAACAAAGTCAATATTAACCAGTAAAGTTCTCCTCAACAAAGCAGGAATCCCCAGCGGAAGCATTTTTAACAAAGTCTGAAGATATGTATATTCTTCACCTCCAACATCAATCCAGGATTTGACTTCCCGAAGCTCCTCAACATTTTTCAAAGATACACTTTGATAACATTCCACATTCATACATCACATTACATACATGACAAATGCATACAATACAATCTCATTTATTTTGAGAACAACATGCATACATCTGCATGCAAGTAATCCTTTCTCCTTGTTGGGTAAAAGTCAATCATCAATCAAGACCTCTTATGGTTAGATTTATTTCTTTCGGATTAAAGACAGGCGAATGAAGACCTCTTCTGGTTAGATTTATTTCTTCTAGATTAAAGACAGGCAAATGAAGACCTCTTCTGGTCAAAGATTAATTCCCGAAGCAAGTCGGGGCAACTATCTCTACGACCAATAAAAAGCAGGTTCCTGATTAATACCTGAAACACGACAGGACAACTATCTGTGGACAACCAATTTTAGATTAATACCTGAAACAAGATAGGGCAACTATCTACATGAGTAGATTGAAGATTAACTCCCAAAACAGGATGGGGAAAACTATCTTTCATTCTCTTTGGTCAGATAAATATCAATTCCCGAAACAGGACGGGGCGACTATCTTTATCACCAATGGTATGGACTCCTGAAACAGGACGGGTTTACCAACAAATTGATTGTAGATTAACTCCCGAAACAAGACAGGGAGACTATCTACATGAAAAATACTTCCTTCAAGACATCTGCTGTTTCAGTTTAAATCTGCCATTGATTTATGCTGATCTCATTCCAGTTAAAACACTTCGAAGATTTATACTGATTCTCTATCTGGTGAAAAATTACTCAAGACATTTGTTGTTTCAGTATAAGCCGATCAAAGATTTATTCTGATTTTCCTTCCAATCTCTACCTGTAGTCATCTTTGGATGGGATATATAAGCCCATCTCCACCAACTCCCTATCATTATGGATGGCATCTATAAGCCCATCTCCAACAATTCTTTGTCACCTTTGGATGGAATCTATAAGCCCATCTCCGATAGTACTTCATTACTTTCCAAATGGCATCTTTTAAGCCCATTCCCGACACAATCAACTAGTATATCAGCGAGTGCAAATTTCAGGGCACTTTAGTGTTCAATCATCTTCCACCTTCTATCTAAAAACGGCAACATTCCATTCTCACTTTTCAGATTTAAGAAGATTGAACAGGGGCAGCTGTTGTACCCCAAAATTTGCCCTCTATTTTCTACGAAAAAAATTCTCTTAGAGTTTCTAGCCATGCGAGGTTGTTCTCCTCAAATTCACTAAAGGCCTTGGCATCAAAGTTTGGTTTCAATATCAATTTGTTTTCTTCTGCATCTCAAAATTAAGAAGATTAGCTAAGCCTTACCACTTAGTATTTTCAAGATAACTATAAGCCATCATTTGATTTATGATAAAACTTGATGAAGGGATTAGTCATCATTTTTGGGAGTCTTTCATTTAATTTGAATAGTTAAAGTCAAGTTAAGTTTTAATTTGATTGGATTTGAAGCCCATTGGATCATCATTATTTTTATTCTCATTACAAAGTCCATTACTACATCTTTCCTTTGAATTTTTCATTCAAAGTTTGTTTTCTGGAATTCAAAAGGAAATTTGCTTTGGTTACAATCTTGGTGATGCAAAAATAAGGGCAAGTCTTGGCTTGGTGCCATAAGCAAGTTTGTATTTGTCCAAAGAAAAGTTCAAGACCAAAATGACAATCCCCAACAGGAAGTTTTTTATCTCAAGATTAAATGTTCTTTTTCTCAAAATTCATTTCAAAAGAATTCAAACCATATTTTTCATACAAGCTTAACATTTATCCTCATTCAAGACTAAAGTTTCTACAAAGTTTACAAATGTACAAAGGACTCATACATCCAAAATATGAACTTTCTCTAAAAAAAATTTGTTACAAAATATAATTCAAATTCCTAAGATTTCTAAGTCCTAGGACTCTATTCTTCACTCCTTCAAATTCCCTCCAAGCTTTTTATGCCCAGCCACAATCTCTTTTCCCCCTTTGTTATTCCTCACCAACCATACATGAAATCAAAAGAAAATATGAGTTAGTAAGCAAACTTGAAAAATAAATAAAATTACAAATGCTTTAAACTCATCATTAGTGTGGTTTTTTTTGGAATCAGAAAAGAAGGGTTTTGTGTGCTACAGCCTCAAACTTTCAGTTTTTATCATAGGCCAATTTCCATTGAATATCATAAAGTTTTATTTGGTTCACAATAGATAAAGATTCAAAGAAAACAGAATTCAGGCCAACATAATTCAAGCCCAACAGAAATCAAAGACCTCAAATAATATCATGGGCTTAAAAGACAAAAGACAAAAAAAAAGAATTGTAAAAAGCCTCATACAATGTGTTTTTTATCATTGGCTAGGGATCATTTCTATTGCAAATCACAAGCTTGGTTCACAATCTGAAAAAGTCAGAAATCAAGGAAAAAATCAGATTGTCATCATATTTTTACACGAACAAAAGAAGCCTCATGTTGTTTCACTTCAAAGAAAGTCAGAGTTAATAAATTAAATCACAGGCCTAGGAAGTTTCACTGGAAAATCTCAAACAAATAAATTTTGTTCATAGCAAAACAAGAAAGAAGAAGTTCAGAAAAGCAACAGCCAGCAAGCTAGTACAACAAGTACTAAAAACCAGCATCTATCATAAGTGAAGCAACAAGCCACTAATCCAGCAAGAAAACATTCACTAAAGCCTCATATTTGTTGGTCTCAATAAAAAAAATCAGAACTGTAATAGTAAAGTCATAGGCTAACTGTACTGCAAATCTCAAAGCAAATATTTTGTTCACAGCAGAGCCAGCAAAGTCAGAAAAAATACAACAAGTATCACAGAAAATACCAACAAAAGGACATCAACTTGAGTTACAAAAATACAACAAGTACAAAAAATGCAAAAAAGCCGATACAGCAGGTACAATACCAGCAACCAACCAGCAAAAGAACAACAAAGGTGATTTATAAAAAAAAATCAGTAAAAGTGACAAGCCAGTCTTGCTAATTCCCAAAGTCAAAGCCCTCATAAACAAGCAAGCAAATTCAAGGTATAAAGGAACAACACTGAGCTCGGAAGGGAATGAGAATTTTTCCAAAAAAATAAAAATATACAGCAAAACCAAAATCAAGCCACTGTTTCATCACACACAAAGATCCTTAAGAATCATTTCCAACAGAAGCCACAAAGATACATAAACACAGCAACTGAGCCAGAGTAAAGAGGTAATTTTTTATTCTTCAAATCATTTTCATCTTCTTTTCATAAAAATATACAACTCAAGAAGATTTCTCCAAACATAAAATATACACAAGCCCAAAAGCTTTTCATAAAAAATATACACAGTTCACAATAAACAACAACACTTATTTTTTCGTCCCTCATAATCATTTTCAGTTTCTTTCACAAAAGACACCGTTCATAGAAAACCAGTACAACACAGAGAGAAATTTTCTAGCAAAAGAAAAATATACTTACAAAAACCAGATAAACCGAGCCACAACCAAACATAATGTCACCTTTTTCATTCCTTGTTTTCAGCAAATACAGAGAGACGGAAAGATCGTAACACCAATCAAAGCAAAACCGAAATAGCATAACACAAACCCTAAAAATTTTTTCTCATCATTTAAAAAAAAACCTAACCCTTCAGAAGTTTGTAAGAGAAAGAGAGAGGAAAGATCTCACCAAAAATAGCATTAGGAAGAAAATCAGAATGATTAGAGTTTCATTTTTCCCCTCTTTAGATCTACACCAAACCAAGCAAAATATGCAAAAACTAACCGTAGATTAGTACTCAGAAGAGGAAAACGAAACGAATAAGGTAAAAAAAAAATTCATGATCGGAACTCCGCCGCTGCCGTCACCGCCGTGAGGCGATTTCGGGCACAGCTGTTTCTTCATCTCCGACGAAGAGAGCTTCAGAGAAAACGAGAGAGAATCAGAGCAAGAGAGAGGAGTGTTTTAACAAAATGAACTCATTTTTTGTTTTGTTTTGTTTTTTATAAAAGTCTTCAGGCCCACTATGAACAGCAATTCAGGCCCAAAATCTTACTCATTGCGTACCCCCCCCCCCCCCCCCCCCCTTTTTCTATTTCCTACCAAACCTAGCGCCAACCCCCCTTTTCAGCGCCACCCCCTCGTCTCTTTTGTTTATAACAAACCTCCTTGGGCCTCAGCAAAATAATTATAGCCAGGCCCAACCTCATTCTCTTACACGCACCCCCTTCTTACTAATCACTCCAGGCCCAATTTTTTTATTATCATTTTTCTGACTAACAAAAAAAACACTAATGGGCCAGGCTCTAACAAAAAAAACTGTTTTACTCATAAAAACACCCTAAATCAAATATTCACCCCCTGACTTTTTATTTATTTCATTTTTATTTTATTTTTCTTTTTATTTATTATTATTAATATTAATGTTTAATATATATTTTTTTATTATTAAAAAGACAAAAAATATATTTTTACTTATACTATATATATTTATTTTGTTTTCTAGACTAAAACATTAAAAAATTTTTTTTACAAACTTTGTTTATTTTTTCTTAATTAATAAATAGATTTAGTTGTATTTATTTTATTAAAATTAACTTAGAATTTGGATCTTATTAATTAATTTCTTTTCATACCTTTTGATTAACATTAAAATCTTTTTTAGAAAACCACTTGTAAGTGTTTGTTTGTTGGCATTATTTTTTCGTAAAACTAGATTTGCGAATGTCATGACTGATGTCATAACATTCTGGGATAAAGGTAAATTCTGCAGAAGGAATGTTCTACAGGAACTACTCAGTATGAGTGAATATCATGATGATTAAGCTATGATCATATGTACTGAATTCTACCAAAATCAGTGAGCAAGATACATGATATCATAACCAATGTTAAGACATCCTGTACTGATCAAGTTGTTGTGCAGATTTATTATTCCTGAGAATTTTCAGGAATCTGGTGTGCTACTCTGAGTTGAAGCATATTTCCCAGATCATATGCTCACGTGGACATTAGGTTAACCTTGCTTAACCCTAATCTTTTATGATGAAAGCCCAAGACCAAGTCTTTAGGTTATCTTTGGTTAACCCTAGCTATTTTTATGGAAGCCCTAAATGAAGAATAATCTGCTTATATATTTCTCACGAGGCCTAATGGTGGGGGGCGCTTTTGACAGAAGATCAATAAGGTATTGTATAGGTGTGATAGTGTTAGTAACTACTGTGAGCCAAGAAATTATCATTTAGATAAGTGACTTGGAGTAGGATTTGGTTGTAAGGGTGTTTATCACTCAAAGCTTTGAAGCACGAGTGTTGTGTCTCTTGATTAAAGCTTTGAAGCAAAATTAAGCGTGTGTATTGAAGAATGTCTTCATAATCTTATTAATCAGTAGATTAGTATCACTGCTGTGATTGAGGGGGAGTGAGTAGGAACTCAGGTTTAAGTAGAACTTAGATTGAAGTTGCATTGGGAAGGTCTTAAGTGAAGGAGATAAATTGGTTGGTTTATTCTTAAATTAACTCCTCTTATAGTGAATTTCCTCCCTGGCTTGGTAGCCCCCAAAGTAGGTGTTGTTATACACTGAACTGGGTTAACAATTGATTGTGTTTTTTACTGTCTTTTAAATTACTGCTTGGTGTGTGTACAAATTGTCAGATACGGTGTCATAACATTCACTGTGACATTAAGTATCTGTTGCCAGAATTTCAATTGGCATCAGAGCGGGCACCCTGCCTGTCTTTCTGGGTGAGAGCTAGGGATATTATTTTTTGGCGCTATGGACAAGGAAGGAGGATTTGGGAACAGACCACCTATTCTGGATGGATCAAATTATGACTACTGGAAACCTCGTATGATTGCCTTCTTGAAGTCACTGGACAAAAAGGCTTGGAGAGCTGCTGACAAAGGATGGAACCATCCCACCATAACTGGGAAAGATGGGACGACTAGTCTGAAACCTGAGGAAGAATGGAGCAAAGAAGAAGATGAGTTAGCCCTGGGTAACTCTAAAGCATTAAATGCCTTGTTCAATGGAATTGATAGAAACATATTCAGACTAGTACATCAATGTGAACTGGCCAAGGATGTTTGGGACACCCTCAAAACCACCCATGAGGGTACATCCAAAGTAAAAATGTCAAGACTTCAGATGCTCACTACCAAATTTGAGAATATGAGGATGATGGAAGATGAGACCATTCATGAGTTTCACATGAACATCTTGGAAATTGCCAACACCTCAGGAGCATTGGGAGAAAAGATGTCAGAAGAAACGCTGGTGAGAAAGATTCTCAGATCCTTACCTAAAAGGTTTGCAATGAAAGTGACTTCTATAGAGGAAGCTCAGGATATCTGCAACTTGAAGGTTGATGAACTCATTGGGTCACTTCAGACATTTGAGATGGGGATAAGTGAAAATGTTGACAAGAAAAACAAGAGCATAGCCCTTGTATCCAATACTGAAGATGAAATCAAGGAGAGTGATGAAGAGAATATTTCAGAAGCTATAGCTATGCTTGGAAGGGAGTTCAAAAAACTCATCAAGAGAATGGACCAAAGTCAAGGTCAAATGTCAAGAACATTTCCTCTGACATTAGCAGATCCTATGACTCCAGCAGAAGAACTAAGTCTGAAGAAAAGGGAAATCAAAGCAGAGGAATCCAATGCCATGGATGTAAAGGATATGGGCACATTCGAGCTGAATGTCCTACCTTTCTTAAGAAACAAAATAAAGGAATGTCTGTTACTTGGTCTGATGGTGACTCAGAAAGTAACTCTGAAGAAGAATCTGCTAAACTAGTTACTGCACTATTTGGTATTTGTAACTCTGATGATGATTCTAGTGATGAGGAAGTGACATTTGAAGAACTTGCTGACTCCTACAAGAAGCTATGTATCAGAAGTGCTGAAGTCTGTCAGCAAAATGAGAAACATAAAAAGCTCATAGTAAAGTTAGAGGCTGAGAAGAAGGCAGACACTGCTACTATAAGCCATCTCGAAGGTGAAGTTCTAATGTTGAACTCTAAACTTGATCAGATGACTAAGTCTGTCAAGATGTTAACAAATGGAACTGACAAGTTGGAAGAAATCCTTCAGGCTGGACAAAGTGCAGGAAACATGTCTGGTTTAGGATTTGTGGCTGCAAAGAAATCTGCTGTTGACAAGAAGAAGACCAGGCCTGATAAACAAATGTTAAAGCAGATGTCACAACATAGGACTCAACATCAAGAACAGAGAAATATGAAGAAAAAGTATCAAAGATTGAGATGTCATTATTGTGGAAGGATTGGTCACATAAAGCCATTCTGCTTCAGATTATATGGCTATCCTAATCAGACCTCATATGTCAAACCTAAGACTAACAAGGCACCATATACTCAACAGTGGAAGAAAAAGACTGCAGCCCTGATATCTCACACTTCCCTTAGAGTTTCTGCCAAGGAAGACTGGTACTTTGACAGTGGATGCTCTAAACACATGACTGGAATCAAGAATCTGCTGAATGATGTCAAGCCTCATACTACTAGTTATGTCACTTTTGGAGATGGTGCTAGAGGAGAAATCAAAGGAGTTGGAAACTTGGACTGCCCTGGAGTTCCAAACCTAAATAAAGTATTGCTGGTAAATGGTTTGACTGCTAATCTCATAAGCATCAGTCAATTATGTGATCTAGGATTCAAGGTCAACTTCACCAAGTCTGAATGTCTTGTAACTAATGAAAAACAAGAAGTTGTAATGAGAGGAGTCAAATCAAAAGACAACTGTTACTTATGGGAGTCTGAGAACACTAACTACTCTTCTGTATGCTCTATAGCCAAAGAAGAAAAGGAAGTGAAACTGTGGCACCAAAAACTTGGTCATTTACATCTAAGAGGGATGAAAAAGATCATATCCATGGAGGCTGTTAGAGGAATGCCAAGGCTTCAGATTGATGAAGGGAAAGTCTGTGGTGAATGTCAGGTTGGAAAGCAAACTAGAATGTCACATCCAAAGACAAGACATCTGACTACCTCTAAGGTGCTAGAACTTCTACATATGGATCTGATGGGTCCCATGCAGGTGGAAAGTCTTGGTGGAAAGAGATATGCCTATGTTGTTGTGGATGATTTTTCCAGATTCACCTGGATAAAATTCATTAAGGAAAAGTCTGATGTATTTGATGTATTTAAGGAATTGTGCAAAAGAATTCAAAGAGAAAAAGAAGGATGCATTGTCAGAATCAGAAGTGATCATGGTAAGGAATTTGAAAATAGTAAGTTTGATGAGTTCTGTTCCTCAGAAGGAATTAATCATGAGTTCTCTTCACCTATAACTCCTCAACAAAATGGAGTTGTGGAAAGGAAAAACAGGACTATACAGGAATCTGCCAGAGCAATGATACATGCCAAAAAGCTTCCTATTCATTTTTGGGCTGAAGCTATGAATACAGCCTATTATGTCCATAACAGGGTCACCTTGAGAAAGGGAACATCATCCACCATTTATGAACTATGGAAAGGAAGAAAGCCTTCAGTAAAGTACTTCCATGTCTTTGGGAGCAAATGCTATATTCTGACAGATCGTGAACAAAGGAGAAAGATGGACCCTAAAAGTGATGAAGGAATATTCCTAGGATACTCTACCAACAGCAGAGCATATAGGGTATTCAATTCCAGGACCAAAGTTATGAAGGAGTCTATAAATGTAATAGTTGATGATCACCACGAGGAAACAAATGTTCCATATGATGTTGAGACATTCTTTGAGACTTCAACACAAGTGTCTAAAAAGGATGATGTGCCTAATCCTACTCCATCAGAGTCTGAATCAAAGGAAGCTAACAAAGATCCTTCCATCAGAATTCAGAAAGATCATCCTAAGGAACTCATAATAGGAGATCCTAACAGTGGAGTCACTACAAGATCTAGAGAAATCATCACAAACTCTTGCTTTGTGTCTAAAATTGAACCAAAAAATGTTAAAGAGGCTTTGACTGATGAATACTGGATTGGAGCAATGCAAGATGAATTGAACCAGTTCAAGCAACATGAAGTATGGGAGCTAGTTCCTAGACCAGAAGGAACAAACATCATTGGCATAAAGTGGATCTACAAGAACAAGTCAGATGCTGAAGGAGTTGTCACCAGGAATAAGGCAAGGCTTGTTGCTCAAGGATACACTCAAGTTGAAGGGGTTGATTTTGATGAGACTTTTGCTCCTGTAGCCAGGCTGGAATCAATCAGACTTCTATTGAGAGTTGCTTGTCTCCTTAAGTTCAAGCTGTTTCAGATGGATGTGAAGAGTACCTTCCTAAATGGGTACTTAAATGAGGAAGTATATGTGGAACAGCCGAAAGATTTGTGGATCCAAACTATCCTGATCATGTCTACAAATTGAGGAAAGATTTATATGGTCTGAAACAAGCTCCTATAGCTTGGTAAGACAGATTGACAAAGTTCCTCACTGACAAAGGATACAGGAAAGGAGGTTTGGATAAAACTCTTTTTGTCAAGAATGAAGGAGGAAAGATAATGGTAGCTCAAATTTATGTTGATGACATAGTGTTTGGAGGAATGTCAGATAAAATGGTTAAACATTTTGCTAACCAGATGCAAGCTGAATTTGAAATGAGCCTCATGGGAGAATTGACCTACTTTCTTGGACTACAAGTCACACAGATGGAAGACTCAATTTTTCTGTCTCAAAGCAAATATGCAAAGAATATTGTCAAGAAGTTTGGGATGGAGAATGCCAGTCATAAAAGGACTCCTGCACCTACTCATTTAAAGTTATCCAAAGACACAAGTGGGGCAAATGTGGATCAAAGCTTGTACAAAAGCATGATAGGAAGTCTGCTATACTTAACAGCCAGCAGACCTGACATTGCCTTTGCAGTTGGAGTATGTGCAAGATACCAGGCTGAAACCAAAGTAAGTCACATCAACCAGGTGAAAAGAATTCGGAAGTATGTGAGTGGAACTTACAATTATGACATGCTGTACTCTCATGGATGTGAACCAATTCTGTCTGGTTATTGTGATGCTGATTGGGCTGGTAGTGTTGATGATAGAAAGAGCACCTCTGGAGGATGCTTCTTTTTGGGAAATAATCTTGTCTCTTGGTTCAGCAAGAAATAAAACTGTGTGTCTCTATCTACTGCTGAAGCTGAATACATAGCAGCTGGTAGCAGCTGTTCTCAAATGATCTGGATGAAACAGATGCTGACTAAGTATAATGTCACACAAGATGTCATGACATTGTACTGTGACAATTTGAGTACTATTAATATATCCAAGAATCCTATACAGCAAATCAGGACTAAGCATATTGACATTAGACATCACTTTATCAGAGATCTTGTGGAGGAAAAGGTGATTAAGCTGGAACATGTTGCCACTGAACTACAACTGGCTGACATTTTTACCAAGGAACTTGATGCTATTAAGTTTGAGAATTTAAGGGGCAAGCTGGGTATTCGCCAACATGAAGAGATGTAGCAATTAATTTTGCTTAATACAAGGGTTGAAAGAGATATGTTAATCAAGTCTATTTTGATTAGACTAATCATTTGTTTCCATCTTTCTTTCCAAAAGTTTAAGAAGAGGAATAGACATATTTATATCTCCCTCCTCTCGTTTTGCTGCATCACTCTCCATTCTCTCAAAAGAAGATTTCACACTCGCTGCTCTTGTCTTCTCAATCTCTCAAGATGTCTCAACAATCTGCGTCATAATCTCCATCAAAGGCAACTGCATCTTCCTCACCCTCTGACACCAAACCTAGGGCAATCGTGAACTCCATGGATGCTGAAGTTCTTGAGATAACTCCACTTCATGAAATGGCAACTGATCCTACTAAGGTCAAGAAGCTGCGAACCAGACATGCAAGAAGATCACAAGCTTCTCCCTCTGGTAAATCTTCTCAACCATCATCTTCTGTTCCTCCAGAGATAGCTAATAAGGAAGGTTCTGCTTATGTGCATCAAGCTATTGCCAGACTAGTCACTAGGATTATTAATGAGAATCACTCAGTTCCTGGTATATATGTACCATTGAACTAAGAAACCGATAGCCCTAATTTAGAAAGGGATCCCAATGTCACTCAGAATGTTGAGACACCTGATGACAACATTGAGAAATCTCCAGATAAACCTGATGATCACCAGACCCCTACTGACAAGGCTGTTGAACCTCCTGTCATTGATGTTGATGAAGAATTATCTAACAATGATTTAATTGCCAATATCAACCCTAGCATAGCTAGAAGGATGATGAGTAGAAAATAGAAGCAGAATGCTGCCCAAAGCCCCTCCAAAGAGAAGGCTACTGAAGTTGTTCATGAGAAAGCTAGGCCTGAGAACAAGGCTGAGAAGGATCAAAAAGCTGGAACTTCAAAAGGGAAAGGTAAGGTAAAAGCTAGGGTATCTGTTGGTAGTCTCTCAAAACCCTTGAGACAACCTATAGCCAAGAAAAGAAAGGCTTCTGAACCCTATGAATCTGATGAGGAATCAGACTTTGATTTTGATGTTGAGAGCAATGTTCCAGACATTCCTCTCAGGAAGAAACCCTCTTCTAACAAACTGCCTAAGGTTCCTGAAGTTGCCATTGACAACATCTCCTTTCACCATCCAGAAAATGCAAGCAGGTGGAAGTATGTGTTTCTGAAAAGGATTGCCTTGGAGAGGGAGCTGAACAGAAGTGCTATTGAGTGTAAGTAAGTCATGGATCTAATCAAGGCTGTTGGCCTGATGAAAATAATGGTCAAGTTTTCCAACTGCTATGAGATTCTTGTCAAAGAATTCATAGTAAATTTGTCTGGTGGTTGTGGTGATGGAAAGTTAGCTGATTTTAAGAGTGTTTATGTGAGAGGAAGGAAGGTAAATTTCTCTCCTACTATGATAAACAAATACCTAGGAAGGCCTGATGATGCTCAACCTGAGCTTGAAGTTACTGAAAACTAGGTTTGTCAAACCATCACTGCCAAGCAAGTCAAGCATTGGCCCTTGAAAGGGAAGCTAACTATAAGTAAGCTGAGTATGAAGTTTTCCATACTGCACAAAATTGGTGCAGCTAACTGGGTTCCCACCAACCATAAATCCACCATTTCCACAGGATTGGGAAGATTTATCTATGTTGTTGGAACCAGAACAAACTTTGATTATGGCAACTACATCTTTGATCAAACATTGAAACATGCTGAGAGTTGTGAGATTAAAGGCCCTATTGCTTTTCCCTCTCTCCTGTGTGGTATAATCATTGATCAGTATCCTGATATCCTGGTTGAAAAGGACTATGTGGGCAAAAGAGCTCCTGCACTTGGTTTTCACTATAAGCTGTTTCAGGGAACACATGTCCCTGACATTGTTATGACATCTGCTGAGACATCAAATGTCAAAGCTCATTCCAAGAAAGCTGATGTTATAGCTGTTCTAAAAGAAACCTGCAGAGAGCTTGATGCAAGAAAAAGGACTCTTGAAGAGCTGATTGCTAGTCTGGAATAGGAGGAGAATGAAGAACAAATGAGGGAAGAGGATGCTGATGAAGAACATCATGATGGTTCTGCAAGAAGCTCACCAGAAAATGTTGCTGAAAATAGTGCTTCCTCAGGGGATGACAGTACCTGAAGGTCTGTGTTTGCTGAGTTAAAAAGATTGATGATGGAACCTGTTGCTGCTATTTGATACCTTCTCTCTGTTTTTTTGTGTATTTTGAATTTCCTTTTGGATGACTGTATAACTTCAAGTACTAGTACCTTTGGCCTCTTTATGGCTAAAAAGGGGGAGAAGAAATTGTGGTAATTTTGGTAGAATTAGATATTGCTATCTGTTTTTAAAAAATTCTGTTGCATTCTAATCTCTGATTGTTTAGGGGTTTTAGCCAAAAATTTGCCAAAGGGGGAGTTTGTAAGTGTTTGTTTGTTGGCATTATTTTTTGGTAAAACCAGATTTGCGAATGTCATGACTGATGTCATAACATTCTGGGATAAAGGTAAATTCTGCAGAAGGAATGTTCTACAGGAACTACTCAGTATGAGTGAATATCATGATGATTAAGTTATGATCATATGTACTGAATTCTACCAAAATCAGTGAGCAAGATACATGATGTCATAACCAATGTTAAGATATCCTGTACTGATCAAGTTGTTGTGTAGATTTATTATTCCTGAGAATTTTCAGGAATCTGGTGTGCTACTCTGAGTTGAAGCATATTCCCCAGATCAGATGCTCACGTGGAAATTAGGTTAACCTTGCTTAACCCTAATCTGTTATGATGAAAGCCCAAGACCAAGTCTTTAGGTTAACTTTGGTTAACCCTAGCTATTTTTATGGAAGCCCTAAATGAAGAATAGTCTGCTTATATATTTCTCACGAGGCCTAATGGTGGGGGGCGCTTTTGATAGAAGATCAATAAGGCATTATATAGGTGTGATAGTGTTAGTAACTACTGTGAGCCAAGAAATTATCATTTAGATAAGTGACTTGGAGTAGGATTTGGTTGTAAGGGGTGTTTATCACTCAAAGCTTTGAAGCACGAGTGTTGTGTCTCTTGATTAAAGCTTTGAAGCAAAATCAAGTGTG
Source organism: Vicia faba (assembly GCA_948472305.1). Classification (NCBI taxonomy): domain Eukaryota; kingdom Viridiplantae; phylum Streptophyta; class Magnoliopsida; order Fabales; family Fabaceae; genus Vicia; species Vicia faba. The sequence continues at coordinate 359,808,221 of OX451736.1, forward strand.
TGTATTGAAGAATGTCTTCATAATCTTATTAATCAGTAGATTAGTATCACTGCTGTGATTGAGAGGGAGTGAGTAGGAACTCAGGTTTAAGTAGAACTTATATTGAAGTTGCATTGGGTAGGTCTTAAGTCAAGGAGATAAACTGGTTGGTTTATTCCTAAATTAATTCTTCTTATAGTGAATTTCCTCCCTGGCTTGGTAGCCCCCAGAGTAGGTGTTGTTATACACTGAACTGGGTTAACAATTGATTGTGTTCTTTACTGTCTTTTAAATTACTGTTTGGTGTGTGTACAAATTGTCAGATACGGTGTCATAACATTCACTGTGACATTAAGTATCTGTTGCCAGAATTTCACCACTAGAAATATTTTCTTTTCTAAATTAGGATAATCTAATTTTCTTTATACCAATCATTTTCTTTTTTTTAGTTTTACTAGAATAAACAAAAACGTTTTCTCAAAAAAGCTAAGGTAACAAATTCATTTTCTTTTTCCTTCATTACCTTATACATTATTTCTTTACATTCTTGTATATTATTTATTTCAATTCTTGTACATTATATTCATATCATTATTCGTACATTATATACATTTTATTTCTTGTACATAATATTTATTGCAATTCTTGTTCATTAAATTCAATATGGTTGTAATAGATAACTAGGGTTTAATTTCTTGCAAATTCCCCATTTGTAAATATGTATACCCCGTCCCCAAATGATGTAATAACGTAGAATTTACATTTCCGCAATTTATCGCTTTCATACAATGCTAGTAATTAGGGTTTGTATGGAAAGATAAAACCAATGCCTAGAAAACCCTAATCCAAGATAAATAAAGCATGAAATACAAGACACTTGCATACTTTGCACCTCTAGGGTTAACTCCATTTGTTGCCTCGAGAAAATGGTCATGATATGCATGTGAGACATCTTAGCAAAAACAATAAAAAAATACAAGATTATAGTCCCTCGATGATGCTACGATTGTTGTCTAACAAATGATCTTAGTCCCTTAAGAGAAATGCTAAGATATCTCGCAACATTGATATTCATGACTATACGATGACCCATGCCCGTCCCTTTACATCCAAAGATAAGGCTACTTACCAATCAATGGTGAGATAGAAATATCAAAGAAAGGAAGAAATGAACAAAATACTTTGAGGGTTTTAGACCCTTGTCTGTGAAGATTATTCTGTGGAGACTTGACTGGGGATCGCCCTATGAAAAGGACTTTGTGGGAGATTTATCACCGCCCCTAGTAGTAAGTGTTTTAGTACTGCCAGAACATGTTTGTTTGGCCGTACGTAACCCTTTGCTGGAATTCATGTCCAATGCCCCAAGTGATTTAGATGCAGATCTGCCCCTGGTTATTCAGTACTTCTTGAGAGATTTATCAGAATCTCGACTTGACTTCCCCATATGAATTTGGACAATGACATGCCATACCCCCTTGCTTATAAGAGATTTGCCATTGGAAGTGTCTTCCTATTTTAAGTGGTTCTGTTTCTTGAGAATTTTCATTCATTGGATATTCATTGGGTGAATTTCTCCGCTGTCAAACAATTAGCCATATGCAAACATCGATATTCAAATAATGCAAAGTTTATGCTTGTCTTGAATTTTTGAAAATTCATTTTAGCAAGTAAAGAGTTTTGTAATAAAAATGAATTCAAACTCAGGATTTGCATTTAGCCTTACAGGAGTCAGGATACCTTTTGTAACAGTACGCTTTCGAACTAACCCATGCTTCAATTAGGACTTTTGAAGGGTTCTAGCATGGCCTAGTTCATTGTTTTAATAAACAAAGGATAAGGCTCAAAGCTATTTGTACCCGTCCATTCTTCATGAGGTTCTCCAGTCTTAAACTCAGTTAATTGTGCATTCGAATTCTAATTGAGTTTGGAATGAAGTTTTGGCGATGGTTCGAATACTGAACATTTATTCGTGAAGGCAGTTATTTTTGCAACATTTGTTTCATGTTTTGTCGAGGATCTGTAGTGACCTATTTTTTTTTTAATTTATTGTCCCTGATTTTTGTCAGATTGTTCTTATTTTGAGATTACAACTAGTGGGATCACCCAGTTTTTCTTAAGTTTCCTATGTAGGTTTTAACTTAGTTGGATTTTTCTTTTGAGAGATAACGACTTCCTATTTGGTAAGGAACCATCGGCATCTTTTGATTCAGAAGGACATTTTTGATATCATTCGTTGTGTATGAGGTGAAAGCTTGAGACTGAACTCACATTTGAATTAACTGAGAGACTACCCTGCCCCAGGTTTTGATTACAGATTTCAATTTTTTGTAAAAAAGAAAACTCCTACTTGTTTGGCTCAAAGGGGTTGACTAGGGATTATCTTCCTTATAACTCCAGTGTTTAGGGATTAAAAGAACGCCTATACATCGTCAGCAAGATATGTCCAAAAGCATACTGTATGAGATTATGACATTGTCTTCATCATCCCCCTCTAAAGGTTTGCAACTTTTTGAAACAAGAGTTAAATATCATAAAGGGAGTAAAAAGCATAGTTTAAATATAATGAAAACGAATGGATTAATTTAAGACAAACATATGTGTGATCGGTGGAAATAGAACTGACTGTTTTAAAATGCTGGTTCACAAAATGTCGCGGTAAGCAAGAGTCGCCACCGTCTTTTATTTTCTCCAACAAGGAAAGGACAAAAGCACAGCAAAATTCCTTTTCGAGATGTCTCTCGGTTCGGGAGGTAGATTATAGAAAGGGAAGGTGTTAGCACCCTTTCTATCCGTGGTTATCCACGGGCTCTTAGGTACTTGCTCACTATGTTTTCAAAAATGTTTGCTTTTCTTTGTGTTTGTGGGTTTGAAAAAGTTTGTTTGAAAACTTCTAGGTAACTCTTGTATCAGTCCTCAAAAGTGTATGAAGTGTTTGTTTGAAAACTTTTTGAAAGTGTAGGTGCGAAAAGTTGTTTTTTTTTTTTGAAAGAGCAAGTACCCAGGAAAAATCTACCTACTCTAAGGAATTAAGCTGTGTAAATTTCCTTTAGACAGTACTATCCCACTATTGAGAAGTAGGTAGCACCGTCGTTGGAGTTTTCGGGTCAATTCGATTATAGGGACATGTGTGGTCGCCAAAGCAATAGTAGGACGCCTTAGCAGTAACCCTAATGTCCTAGATCCTTTTTATCCGAGGCAACTGGATCTTTTAGACAAGAGGGCGACCTCTAAAACACCCTGTACTTAATCACCAGGCACTTCGCAGTCATCTTCACCTTCGTCTTCGGCTAAGTTGATCGGACTTTCGAAGTCATAACTGGCAGTAGCAGAATCGTTACCAATGAGATCCAGAGTGGATTGGAACCTGTATATGTGAGTGTGTGTAAATATATCTGTTTTGCAATATATAATAAAGAAAGACAAGGAGCGCAAGATTTGAAATGCAAAAAATGTCCAATGCTTTTATTAATGATATATGAAAATGACACACAAAAGCCCTCACAAATGAAGCCACGGTGCCTCGGGTAAGACACCGGGCCATAAAGTTTCAAATTATTGTCTGTTACAAATTCAAAACAAAGGAGTTGATTACTGAGTGACAAAAGTAATAGGTATGAAGTCTTTCGCAGTCGAGTTGCTTGGTCCATCATTGGTCGTTGGGTAGATCCAGCTGTCGAATTCAGATCCCCCGCATCGTCTTCAATGGCATTTACTCCCGGGTTGGTGATGAATACAGGAGGTCTTCCAATCCTTGCCTTACGAACAACCCTCTGAGCTTCTGCAGTGAAACCCAAACCAAACTTGCCAGTCTTCGGAGTGAAATCAGGAAGTCGGCCCCAGTTTGCACACTCACCCTTCTCAATCACAGCCCGAGCATCCTTTAAGGAAGCCATCTTCAAAGGAGAATCTTCTTCAGTCACAGTCTCTACTGATGCCAGTGTCTGCGGAACTTCTTCAAAGTGTTGAAAGGGGGTCTCAATGAATTCCCCATCCATCTCTATGTACCAGAACGAGTTGAGGTGGCTGACCATATATTCTTCTTCCCCTTGAACTGTTACGATCTTCCCTCTGACCGGGTATTTCAGCTTCTGATGTAGTGTGGAGGTCACAGCTCCAGCTTTGTGGATCCATGGGCGACCCAGCAGACAAGAATAGGATGGTCTGATGTCCATCACATAGAAAGTAGAATCAAAGACCTGCGAACCAACTCTGATTGGAATGTCAACCTCACCATGTACCATCCTCTTGGACTCGTCAAAGGCCCGGACAACAATGTTACTTGGCTTCAGCTTCAAACCCTCACAATCCAGCCTGTCTAGAGCCTTCTTGGGTAATACGTTCAACGAGGAACCAGTGTCAACCAGCACATGGGCAAGAGTAGTGCCCCTGCATTTAATGGAGACATGCAGGGCATCGTTATGGTTCTTCCCCTTAGCGGTCAGATCAGCGTCGGAGAAACCCAAACCATTATCAGCAGTTAAGTTGGATACATACTCGGTAAATTGATCAGTTGATGTCTCTTGTGGCACGTGGGCCGTCTTCAGGAAGGTAATCAGAGCCTTGGCATGGGCCTCTGAACACAACAACAATGATAGCATGGAAATTTTAGATGGGGTGTGCCCCAGCTGCTCAACTACATTGAAATCACTCTTCTTGATAATCTTAAGAATCTCTTCCATCTCCTGCTTGGAAGCTTCAACAGCGGTTGTCTTTGGTGCCTCCGTCTGGGCAGGCACATCAGTAGCAATCCCTTTGCCCCGAGCGTCAGATGACTCGGCAGCAGGGGTAGGAATAGGAACTTGGTCAGGAAGGGAAGTATGCACACTTGCAGGTGTGATGACAATAGGTCTCTGGATAGCTGGTGGCGCAATATCTGGCGAGAAAAGTCTACCACTGCGAGTGACTTTGGCAGGCCCGGTGATGTTACTGACGCCTGTACTAGTATCAAACTCTTGTTTAACTCCAAGCACATAAACATCTGCCCCATAGTGCCACGGGACAGCTTTGTCAGACGTATAGGGGAGGGGCCTCGGAACAGTGATGATGATAGGAGCAATCTTCTGAGTAGACATGATTTTGACAGGCTTCTTTGAGGGAGCCTTAGGAGAGTTGTTAAAAATAGTAACAATGGACACTTCTTCAGTAGGGATAGTAGGAACAACAATTTTCTCGAACAAGATCTCTTTGTTATCCATCAGGTTTTGGACGCCTGACTTCAACAAAGGACAACCAGCAGGTGAAACAGAACATAGATGGCAACCTTTACTACATCCCGGAAATAAACCGGCTAGCAACAGGTTTCTCTTGACAGTCAATAACGGAGTAACAATATCCTCCACAGAGGCTACATACAGGTCTTCTTCCACAACATTCACTCCATGCTTAGGCATGGGAGCAGTCACAACATTGGGCCTTTCTGGCGCCTCGAACTCTATCTCTTTAGCATCAATAAGGTCTTGAACCTTATTCCTCAGTGCCCAACAATCATCCGTAGTATGCCCCAGGCTGTCAGAGTGATAAGCGCAGCGGGCGTTGGGATTGTACTTTGGAGACGTTGTGTTTACAACCTTCAGAGCTTCTTTATAGTTACCAGATTGGTTGACAGTAGTTGAGGAAATATCTGGGACAAGGTCATACTAAGTCGAGTGAACTGCGTTTTAGGTCTCTCACCCCTTGGTTGGTTATATTGTTGAGTAGCAGCAGCAGGCTTTGAGATTATCACCACGTTGACAGCTTGGCGGCGTTCCAGTTTATTTTGCCTCCTTGAACCATAAACAGCACTAGATTCCTTCTTGAAGGGCTTCTTTTCAGAACTCGAGGAGGCCCCTTTTTGTATCTTCCCAGACTTGATACCAGCTTCTATTCTCTCACCAGTCAAGATCAGATCTGTAAACCCAGCAGAAAAATTTCCAATCAGATGGTTGAAGAACGGACCAGACAGGGTCCCCAGGAACATATCAACAAGCTCACGGTCAGTCAAAGGTGGCTGCACCCTGCCAGCCAAGTCTCTCCACTTTTGGGAATATTCCTTAAATCCTTCACCCGTCCCTAGTGACATACCCTGGAGTTGGGTACGCGTAGGAGCGAGGTCGGAATTATGCTGATACTGCTTATAAAACGCAGTAGCCAAGTCCTCCTAGTTACGAATACTGGCTCCATCCAGCTGATAGAACCATTCGAGTTGAGTCCCTGAAAGACTATCCTGGAAGAAATGGATCCATAAATTCTTGTCAGCTGTATAAGGTTGGATCTTCCTTACATATGATCTGAGATGCAGCTTGGGACAGGAAGCTCCGTCGTACTTTGCAAAAGCAGGCGCCTTGAACTTATGGGGAATCACCACCCCAGAAGATAAGCCTAGGTCTCCAAAATCCAACCCGGGCACATGTTGAATCTCCATAGCACTTAGGCGGTCCTCCAGCTGTTTATACCTGTCCTTAGCAGGAGGGTACTGTTCATCATTATAATCCGTCTCGTTGTCGGAGACCACGGGACTAGGAACCCTTCTCTCTTGGGGACTGTCCTTCCCTACAGAGGAAGTAGTCAGATCAAACTCATTTTGTAGTCCATTCCCAAATCTGCGTCCAGTGTTGAACAACACAGTCCTCTTCTTCTTCTTCTTCAGAATCAGAGTCTTCAACTCCTGTTGACCCTGGGCTAGGCTCATAACCAATTCCTGGAACTGGGCATTCTGGGCCTGGAGGGCCTTGATAGCTTGTTCAATAGTAGGTTCAGAAGTCATGATGATTGCTGAAATAAACAGCGAAGAAGATAAGTGACCTGTAAAAAGGGTACCTGTGATGCATATGATGACATGAAATGCGTATGATTTATGTTTTCAAAGACAATCGGGATTCAACTTTGTAGACAAAAAGGAAACACACTTTATTAGATTCAACTTTAAATTGTTCAAGAAATTGCCCTTAGGCGTTACATAAATGAAAATACTGAAAAGGAAATGAAAGCTGTAAAAGAACATCCAAAGCCCATCAGTGCTCCCATGGCATCTTCTTCTCAGTACGGATATAGTCATTCAGGATCCGTTCGTTCTCCAATTGCTTGGTCAGCTTCTGGATCTTCTGTTCTTGTTCATTGAACCTTTCCCGATAAGAATCCCATTCTTCCTGTAGTTGCACCCAAGACCTCTTTAGTGTATCAACATCAGTGGGTATCTGAGGAGGGAGTACAGTTGGAGGAACCCCGTCTCTATCAGGAAGTTCAAGAATAATAGGTCTGACGGCTTCGTATGGCATACCTAACTTCTGAGCACGGATACAGACCCATCTGTAGTAGGATTCCATTGGTAAGGAAGTCTTTAGTCCCAACTCATGTGGGTCAGCTTTGTGAATTCTATCCCAAGCCCGGATGAATCTACGGCGCAGCTCGTCACTATCTACCTGAAACTCAAAACTGATGTGAGGTATCAACATCTCATGAGGCCCTGCTCTTCTGGCTCTTCCAAACTGACGAAGAGCTAAACATTGATTATAAGAGATTCCTCCCTGGGTACCGATCAATGGGACATTAGGATACTCTCCGCAATGATCAATAACAGCTACCTCATCCAAACCTCTGAGAGTCCAAATGATGTCATTATCAGTGAGAGACATTAACCTATGAGCCCAACCTCTTCCTTCTTTGTTCTTCAGCACGAACTTAGGGAGGTGCGAAATAAACCACCTCACTAACAAAGGAGCACAACACCACAGAGTTCCCCGTCTTCGGGCAGTACGAGCGTAGAGCTGTTGCAGGATATCACCCAAGAGAGTGGGTACAGGATTCCGAGATATGAAGATCCTTATGGCATTGACATTAACAAAGGTATTAGGATTTGGAAACAAAACCAAACCATAGATTAAGAGAGCCAGAATGTCTTCGTACGCCCTGAAGTCTAAGTCATTCCAGAAACTGTTAGCTTTACCCATCAGAAACTTAGCCAAAAAGCCCTTAACTCCGCTTCTAGTCTCCCAGTTATCCATTACCTCTTTGTTGGTCAAGGGAAGGGCTGCAACAATCTCCTCAAGCCTAAGAGTCTTTTCCCAACCAGTGAATGGAGTCTGTTCCAAAACAGGGATACCAAGCAAATCAGAGAATTCTTCCAGGGTAGGGACTAGCTGGAAGTCTTGAAAGGTGAAGCAATGGTATAGGGGATCATAAAACTGGGTCAGGACACTCATCAGCTGTTGATCCCACTTTGAAGTGACTAAACCGAGAAGAGAACTATGCCTCTTGATGAAGGAAGTAGTATTTGGAATTCTGTCAACCAATTCTTTAAGCAAATCAGGTGGGTGAACAAAGTTGAGCCGAATAGTATTCCTTCGCATGGGCATCATGATGTCCTACAAAACAGAGCAAAGATGAAACCCTCTTGTCTTTGAAATGGGTCAGTCCTTATGCAGGATGCATGCAATGTTATGATGGTATGATGTCATGGTAAAGCACACCACAAGTATTCACAAAAGGCAAACATGGTAAGGCACACAAGTCACACAAGACAGCCCTTAGAGTTAAGGCCAGCATGAAGTTTAAGTACTACCCTCTTTCAGTTTCAGTTGGTTAAGACCTGTCCTAGAAAATAGTAACCGGGTTCTAGAGGATCTCAATATCACTGACTACCCTCAATCGGTCATAACTCCAGCTTCGCAATCTTTTCTTGCGGCCAGAACCATCGCGAGAGTTTAGCCTCAATAAGTGTAGCATACTGCTACTGTTCTATGGCCAAGTTGGGTCAATTTAGGGTTCTAAGGTCGGTTGGTGCTTAATGACTCCTCAGAAGACCCATATTCTCCTTGTTCCAACACAAGGGATATCGGTACAGACCAAGGTGTCACACCAACGTAGCTACTGCTTCACCCGTGTCGGTCTACGCCGGACAGGTCCCTCACAGTTTATTGCTACCTAAAGGGTTTTCCCCAGATCCGGGTTAGGATCTATGAAACTCCGATGCAAGGCCACAAATATAAAAGCAAACAAGGCATACAATTGAAAACATAGAATGATCTAATCCTAAGGAACACCTCACTTATTGATACTCCCCAGCAGAGTCGCCAGTTCTGTGATAGGTGGAAATAGAACTGACTGTTTTGAAATGCTGGTTCGCGAAATGTCGCGGTAAGCAAGAGTCGCCACCGTCTTTTATTTTCTCCAACAAGGAAAGGACAAAAGCACAGCAAAATTCCTTTTCGATATGTCTCTCGATTCGGGAGGTAGATTATAGAAAGGGAAGGTGTTAGCACCCTTTCTATCCGTGGTTATCCACAGGCTCTTAGGTACTTGCTCACTATGTTTTAAAAAATGTTTGCTTTTCTTTGTGTTTATGGGTTTGAAAAAGTTTGTTTGAAAACTTCTAGGTAACTCTTGTATCAGTCCTCAAAAGTGTATGAAGTGTTTGTTTTAAAACTTTTTGAAAGTGTAGGTGCGAAAAGTTGTTTTTTTTTGAAAGAGCAAGTACCCAGGAGAAATCTACCTACTCTAAGGAATTAAGCTGTGTAAATGTCCTTTAGACAGTACTATCCCACTATTGAGAAGTAGGTAGCACTGTCGTTGGAGTTTTCGGGTCAATTCGATTATAGGGACATGTGTGGTCACCAAAGCAATAGTAGGACGCCTTAGCGGTAACCCTAATGTCCTAGATCCTTTTTATCCGAGGCAACCGTTTCGAGGCAACTGGATCTTTTAGACAAGAGGGCGACCTCTAAAACACCCTATACTTAATGACCACCTCGAGGCAACCAAGTGAGGCGTATCCTAGGAGTGGCATGTGCACGTGTGTCAGGATTCAGTTTATATTATCTTTGCACATGTATCATAGTGAGCTATGTTTTGATTTTAATTTTTAGGCAAGTCTTGTCATGCATAGTTAACAGTTAATAATTTGCGGAAAGTAAATATACGCTATTACAAGGCGTCGGGTATTTACATCGCTAAAAACATAACCCTTTGAAAAAATAAATGCGAGAAAATAACTGAAAGCGATAAAAAGGTCCTAATTATCTATTACATTCTCGGAGCAATTACATAAATATAATCAAAATATAATGTGCGCGAAGAAATTAAATCAGGGACATCCTTAGGGTTTTGACCCTTTTTGAGAAAAGAATGGAATTTTGGTCCTTTTTGCAATTAATTAATATTAAACCTAATTTACTAATTAATTAAATAATTACAAGAAAAAATATTTTTTAGTTTTTTAGGTCTTTAATGAAAATAAAATAAAATAAAAAGGATTAAAATTGTCAAAAGAAAAAAAACCCTAATTCTAGATTGATTTTATTTATTGTGAAAAAAGTCAAAGTTAACCTAATTAACTAAATTAATTATATTTAGAATTTATTTACAAAAAAATAATTAATAGTGAAATTAATAAATAATAAAAATAAATAATATTTTAGGTTTCTGAATTTATTGTGAAAATAATTAATTTGTTAATTAAATACTAATAATAATAATTAAAGATAAAATATAAAAAGAGAAAAAATAAGAACAAAACCCAGGGGGTGTTGGGCCCAGATGGAGGTGTTGATTGCAATTCTGGCCCATTAAGCTACAAGCCTTGGTTGACTTTCTGGAAATTTTCCACGCATGCTTTGACTGGGAATACCATGGTCTTCCAATCATGACCATTGGATTGATGCTTAAGGCCACTTGGCGCTTGGATGCCTGGAGATACATGGTAGAACGCTTTTGCTTCCCTGCATGTGATCATGTTAAACAAAATAATATAAGAGTTTTGGTGGACCTGGGACTCGAACCCAGGTCCCAATGGTTACCAGCCAACGCATCCACCACCAGGCCATTTGCACGCATTTGATAATATAACAACAAGCAATTATAATATATAAAACATTAGTGCATGTACTGTAAAACAAACGAAAACGCGCGCCATTTGAATTGTCCAATAGCACATCACCACGTCCTTCGTCTTCCTCATTTGCCTGTAAAAACAGAGTTAGATAGCGGGGGTTTTTAACCCCCACAAACTGTAACAAGGAAAAATAGCGATTAGCCCTAGGATGAACATAAATATTTCGCGAGGGTTCCACTAGGTTCGTCTTGTTCTGACGGTCTCAACCATATGCATTAGGGGTCTCAATTTTTCCTGGTTACTGAATCCCCAAATTCAAGGTTTATGAACCCTAAAATTTGTCAATGGCAATTTTCAATTCTGCGCATTATAATCCAATTAGCTTATGCCATTAGTTTCCTGTGAGTTCTAGCAATGTAAAACACACAAAAAATCATGTTAATGATACATGAATCATGAGTTTCGATTATGAAAAAAAGTATGCAAACCGTGGGTTCATTCTTGAGGATTTCTGTAGCTTTAAGGCTTGGTTTTGATTGCAAAACGTCCCTGAGAGTTCCAGCAATGTATTAGAATCCACCAATTGCTTTGAATCGTGCTGGAACCTGGAAAACAGTTTTGAGTTTTATTTGATTTTTCTTGAATGGCTATGGCTTTTTTCTACAGAGATTTCACGTCCATGGCATTAGGTTTAGCTTGTGTATATATAGTAGAAGAGAATTAGGTTAAATCTTGCACAAAAAATCCATTGCATGATGGTTTGAATATTTGATTTGCAATCACATCTTTTTGAATCTTTTTTATTGAAGAAACTTGCCAAACTTGGAGATTTTTGTCCCTTTGATTTGCACATGAATTTGCCAGCTTGATTAGGTCATTCTTGCTTCACAAAAAGATTAAAAAACTATATCTTTGAATTTCCTACAATTTAAATTAATTAAATGAATTAAAATCAATTAAAAATCCAATTAATTAATAAAAATAAGAAAATAAATTCAAATAGGATCAATGGGTCGTGCATAAGCCTTGGATAAAGTTTCAAGAAGAAATTTGAGGCCCATTAGCAAAAACAAAGTGTTTTGAGCAAAGTTGACTTTTGCAAATTCATAAAAATTTCCCAACTTCTCCAATGCATATCTTGCTCAATTTGGATCATATGGACATGTTCTTGGACATTTTGGAAAGGTCTTAAAGTCCTCTAACCAATGCCTTTGGTCCCATGTCATTTGGATTTACCAATCTCAAGTTATGGTCTTTGACTTAAAGTGCATTTTTGTTGACTTTTGAATTTGACCTATAATGTAGAAATTGATAACTTTTTGTGAGAGCATTTCTTGGACTTGGAATGTGAAGATGAGTTGTAGGAAATGTCACCCCCTTCAAAATTAGCATTGGATGGGATTTTTCTGATGAACCATGAAAAAGTTATGCCTTGTGGAATCATGATCAAGACTTGATCAAATGATGATTGTGAACTCAAAATAATATTTTGACCAAAAATTCTGACTTTTTACTGTAAAATGACCATTTTACCCCTGTAGTTGATTGTGGATCAAATGGAGCTTTTGATTGTGCAAACTGACACTGTGAGTCTTGAAACTTGACATGTAGGTGCTTGACAATGTATATAGGCCATTGAGACTTGATTGAACCATTGCAAACCTCAAATTCTTTGAGAGAACCAAAACCCTAATTTTGACTGGCTTAGGAGGCATTTGGACTGTGCAACCTTGAGTAGTCTTGAACCATTTGAAGATGACTCTTGCCAAATCTTGAAGAATATGGGAGGGCAAATTTTGGGGTACAACAATATGCAATGCATTAATGAAACAAAGTTTAACATTAATAGATAAGTGTTTGAACAAAAAAATAGATTACAATTGAAAATTCAAAATGAAAAAGACGCTCTCAATGATTTGGCATAGGAGCAGTGATCACGTTGGGAGCCTCTGGAGGGTCAAACTCAATCTCCTTGGCGTCAATCATGTTTTGAATCTTGTATTTCAACGCCCAACAATCGTTAGTATCATGCCAAAAAATGCCGGAATGATAAGCACATATTGCATTGGGATCTTAGTTAGGAGAAGAAGTCTTAGGGTTTGGATGAGGTCCTATCAACGTAATCAGATTCATCCTCAACATGTGCTGCAATGCTTGAGACAGTGGCATGTTGATGTTGGTAAACTGTCTTTTGGGCTCATCTTGCCTTCGCTGATTTCCCCGTTGTTGTTATCATCGTGATGCAGGACCGGAGATCAGGACTTCCCCCACATGTTGATCGTGGTTGCTCTTGTTACGACCCTTTTGGACGTATACATCATTGGACTCTTTCTTCCTATTGAAAGGTTGTTTCCCTGCACTTGAATATGCACCCCTTTGGATTTTACCGCTCTTAATGCCAACCTCTACCCTTTCGCCTGTCAGTATTAGCTCGATGAATCCGGTCGAGGAGCTTCTGATTAGGTGATTAAAGAAAAGGTCTTGTCAAAGTTCCTATGAAGATGTCAATCAGCTCCCTGTTAGTTAAGGGTGGCTGCACCCTGCTAGCCAGGTCTCTCCATTTTTTGGCCTATTCTTTAAAGCCCTCGTTAGAACCCATGGACATATTCTGCAACTGCACATGAGTTGGTGCAAGATCAGCGTTGTATTTGTACTGCTTATAGAAAGCAACAGCTAGATCCTCCCAAGTGTAGATGCAGGAACTCTCCAATTGATAGAACCATGTAAGTTGAGTCCCAGTTAGACTCTCTTGAAAGAAATGGACCCAGAGCTTTAGGTCAGTAGTGTGTGGCTGAGTCTTACGCACGTAAGACCTTAGATGGAGTTTCGGGCAAGAAACCCCATCATACTTGGCAAAAGCAGGGATCTTGAACTTGTAGGGAATGACCACACCAGGAACCAAACCCAAGTCTCCAAGGTCCAAGCCAGGCACAACTTGGATCTCTACAGCCATTAATCTGTCTTCAAGTTGCTTGTATTTTTCATCTGTCGGTGGATACTTCTCCTCAGAGTAGTCTTCGTCGTCAATAGCTTAGTTAGCTCTAGTGCTTCTAACTTCCTCTTCTTGATTTTCTTCTTCCTCAGAAGAAGTATCTTCTTTTTGAGTTAACTGGAGAGGCCCCTTGAACCTTCTTCCTATGTTGAGGGTGACAACCTTCTTCTTCTTCTTCTTACTCTCTTTGGTGAAGAGTGTTTTCAGATCTTTCTGCCCCTTGGCTAAGTTCATGAGCATTTGTTGGAGCTAGGCGTTTTGAGCTTGGAGATCTTTAACTGTTTGTTCCATATCCATCTTACTAAAATAAACAGTATAAAGATAAGGAAACCTGTGTGGGGGGAAAACCTATTATGATGCGTGGTATGTGGATGCATGTTTTCAAGGATCTCGCGGGGTAAACACAAGAAGATGTTAGAAGTTGAATTTTGATCAACAACTTTGATCGGAGAACTTCGTATCAGTGGATGTCCTTCCAAGAGAATCAAGCTCACCATGTCAAGTGGGTCATAGCCCTTGACTCTTGTCACCATTTGGTTCTTGACGGCGTTTGGTTAGAGGAGAATAAATCCTCTTGCCCATTGATAGTTGTATGGTTCAATATGACCCTGCATCATAGGCCCTTTAGATCCTTGAAATGGTTATCGAAAATTCTATGGTATGATTTCATGATATTATGTACAAGTATGCAAAGCAAGCAAGTCTTTATGTACAAATAATCATATACACACAAAGCAGACAAATCCTTAGGTTTAGGCTTGCATGGAGTTTGTAGGTAAGTACCCTCTTGAAGTTTAGTTGGCTCAACCTATCCTAGAAATAGTAATAGGGTTCTAAGGGATCTCAATATCACTAATCTTTCTTCATTGGGCATTGTCTCAGCTCAATCAATCTTTTCTTGCGACCGAGATATCCCAAAACTTCGATCTCAATGAGCGTAGCATCGAGTATCAACCAATCTTCGGTCGGAACCAAAGCCAGCTGTTGTAACCAAAAATTTGCCCTCTCATTTCTCAAAGGATCATCCTGGACCCTCAGGTTTGCTTCCATCCAATTTCAAGCCTTGAATTACAATTTTTCCAAGAAAGTCATTCACAATGGCAAATTGGTCATTTGCGCATTGAAAAGTCAAACTTTGACTTTTGGATCAAAATCAAGTTTAAAGAATCATATTTCATCAAGACAGGTTGAAATATGAAGTTTGTTTCATCAAAGAATTCAAAAGTCAAAATTACTTTGGAAAAGTCAAAATTTTAAATACTTAGAATTTTTCTAAGTGATTAAGAAATATGATAAATTCTGAACTTCTGGCCAGATTATCACCATGATGCAAGCTGATTCTGGAAGAACTTTTAACTCAAGAGTTTTATATCTCAATGAGACCTAAAACATTGCAGAACATAACTTCTTCTAGAAATGCTGGGATTTCAAGTTATACATCTGCAAAGTCACATCCCTGAAACTTGAACACTTAGTAAATTCTGAGCATTTTCAAATCAGAATTTGGTTACAATTTCTGAGCCAGTTTTCACGTAAGTTCAGTCAGAATTTACAAGATCAACACAAAGAGGGGTTACAAATCATGTTATAAGATTTCTGGAAAGCCCGAGAACTCACTCAGAACACGCTGGAGCAAATAGATTCAAGGATCAGAAGTTGGATGTTTGTTCTAAGTTGCACTGATGTTGAACTTCTGACCAAAATTAAGCTAAGATGCATAATCTCACATTGCAGGATTTATGGTTGTTAAATCTCATCATCATTTAATGCTCACAACCACTTTTGAGTTTTTTATCCAAAGGATTTCCCGACGTGTGGCATAGAAGTACATTGTTGTCCTTGAAAAAAGCAAACTTTTATACAAAGAGTATGCCGGGCCCATGCTTTGATTTTGCTTTTGAGGGTACTTTTCCTTAATTCATTCTTACAAATCCAGCTTAGGAATGGCTAAAAGATGCTAACCACCATACTTGTTTAACTTGCTTCAAGAATAACCCAACATGCTAGCATGATGGTGGTACTTTTGACTTCTCCAAGCTACAAAGTTCTAGCCCCAGAAGTATCTTTTTTAGGTTTATTTAGTGACATTTTCACCCATTTATATGTCAAACAATATTCCTAAATCAGAAGTTCTAAACAACCTTACCCAATAGCATAATCACCTCACTCTCTCAAATAGCCAGAACTTCTGATCTGCCAGTGACATTAGAACTTCTAGATTCCCTGCTGTACCAGAGTTCCTAGACTCCCTCAGCAATCAGAAATTTTAGATTTTCCTTTGTTCCCAGCAACCTCAGAACTTGGTGTACTCAGACCCAGAACTTCTGACCTTTTACTTTCCTAGTAACATTTTCTCTCTTGCAGCATATCAGAGTCAGAACTTCTGTTCCTTCTCGCTTCAGCAATGTGCTGATTCTGACTCCCTTTTTTTCTCTTATTTATCTTATTTTATCTTTTAATAACAAAAAACACAAAAAACATTTTATATTTACATAATTTATTTTATCCCTCTTAAAACTCAAAATTCAAAGATAAAAAATGTTTTCTTTAGCAAACTTATTTCTTTTCTTAACAAAAACAAGACTATTCCATTTTTACAATTCTTGTACATTATTTCAATATGGTTGTAATAGATAAATAGGAATTTAATTTCTCGCAATCCCCATTGTAAATTTTTACACCCCATCCCCTTAATGATGTAATAGTGTAGGACTTTACCTTTCCGTGTTTTATTGCTTTCATATATTGCTAGTAATTAGGTGTATATGGCAAGATAAAAACAACAAATAGACAACCCAAAAAATCAAAGACTAAATGCATGCAATCAAATACACTATTCACACATTCACCCTTAGGGTAATCTCACTTGTTTCCTCGGAAAAATAGTCATGTCCCTCGAATATGGGCGTCCTCGATAAAAGATCGTAGTCCCTCGATGTCCCTCGATGTTGCCTTCGATAAACGATCTAGTCCCTAAACGACATTGCTAAAATGTCCCATAGGTTGCCTTCTATGACTATACAAACGTCCCACGCCCGTCCCTTCACATCCAACGATGGGGATTCTTACCAAATCAATGGTAAGATAGCCACATCTAAAGGAGGAGGAAAATAATATTTAAGACCTTTTGAGTAGGTAGATTCGCTCCTAGTTGCTCGCTTGCTCACAACAAAAAACATTTTATACACTGTGATACGGTGGGAAGAGAACAGACTGTTTTTGGAATACTGGTTTGCGTTTTGCGTTTGTTTTCGTAAAATGTCGCGGTAAGCAAGAGTCGCCACCGTCTTTTATTTTATCCAACAAGGAAAGGAATAAAGCACAGAAAAATTCCTTTTTCGAGATGTTTCTCGGGTCCGGGGGGTAGATTATAGAAAGGGAAGGTGTTAGCACCCTTTCTATCCGTGGTTATCCACGGGCTCTTAGGTACTTTCTCAAAGTGTTTTCAAAAAAATTGCTTTTCTTTGTGTTTGTGGGTTTGAAAAGAGTTTTTTGTTTGAAAGGTGTAAGTGTGAAAAGTTTGTTTTGTTTTGGAAAGAGCAAGTACTTAAGAACCATCTATCTACTCGAAAAAGGAATCAATCTGTGCTAATGTCCTTTAGACAATGCTATCCCACTATTGATGAGTAGGTAGCATCGTCATTGGAGTTTAAGGGTCAATTCAAATAAGGGACATGCGGTCACTAAAGCAATGTTAGGACGCCTTAGCGGTAACCCTAATGTCTTAGATCATTTTTCCGAGGCAACCGTTTCGAGGCAACTATGATCTTTGGACAAGAGGGAGACCTCTAAAACTTCCTATACTTAATGACCGCGTACGAAGGCAACCAAGTGAGGTGTACCCTAAGAGTGCGCATATGCAAGTGTGTTGTTTTCAGTTTATTTTATCTTTGTACATGTTAGTGGTTATCTATGTTGATTTTAGGTTTAAACATTTGATCTTGTCATGCATTCCCTATTATCAAACATCTAACAGTTTATGAGTTGCGGAAATTAAATTGCGGAATTTAAACTAACTATTACTAGGCGTCAGGTATTTACATCGCCAAAAGCAACCCTTGAAATTAAAATGCGGAAAATAAATAAAGCGATAAAACAGTAACGTCCTATTAAACTATTACATCCCAGGAAACAGATACAATATTGAAATAAAATGGATCGCGTGCGGGAAATTAAATTGGGCGAGTTCTAGGGTTTTGACCCTTTTGTTTATTAAAGAAAAGATTTTTTTGGTTTATTTTTGAATTAAAAAGAAATTAAGCTAAGTTAATTATTAAATTAATAAGCTAATTAATTAATTAATGAAAATAATATTTTTGGATTTTTGATATTTTAGAGAAATAAAAATAAATTAATCAAAATTAATAAAACCCTAATTGTCTAAATTAATTTTAATTATTGCAAAAGATATTAAAGTTATTCCTAATTAGAACTAGATTAATTAAATTAATATTTAGTAACAAAAATAAAATACTGAAAATTAATTTAATAAACAAAATATTTTTTGGTCTTTAATATTATGAAGAAAAAGATTTTAATTGGTTAGTTAATCATGAAAAATAATTTAAACAAAACAATTAAATAAAATTAAAAAAAAGAACGAAATAGAAAAAACTTAGGGGGGGGGGGGGGGGTTTGGGCCCAATTTGGAGGTTGGAATGGCAATTTTGTTGCCCATCACCAGCTGGCCTCGTTTGACTTCCATGATTTCCTGCATGCACTTTGACCAGGTAGTACGGTGGAAATCACATCTGGACCACCAAATCTGGCCTGGGGCCATCTGGCGCTTTGAGATTTGAGGACACATGATAGGCTTCCAGCACTTGGTTTGTACCTGATTGCATGATAAAATAAGGGAAAATGTAAAGCGCCGGAGGCAGGGATCGAACCCCTGACCTCCAGCCAACAACGCCTTGAGAGCACTCCCCCTGACCACTTGATCACTTTGTTTCAATTGTTAATAAAACATAAGCGAAATATAATATATAAAACACGTTAAAATTCCAGAAAATAAAAAAAACAAAGCGCGCGAATTATGAATCATCCACTGGGGGAGGGCCACGTCTTCACCCCTAACCTCCAGCCCTGTACATTTTTCCTGTGGATTCATATCCGCAGCTGAATTCGTAGGTTAATCCTAAAATCCACTCTAGGCCATGAAAACGAACCTCAAGACCATGGTTGTGTTCGTCTGGGCATCCTGAGAAAACCTATACCATTCTTGGACCTTGATTTCCCCTGAAAAAGAAAGCCCTAAAATCTAATGCAAAACCCTATCCATACGGTTATGGGGTTAGAGTCCATATCAATGCAATCAAATAATGCCAAAAGTCCAGAAATCTCATAAGCATCATGAATATGTCAACGATTTGCCAAAAAATGCAAGAATATGGGGTTATGATTTTGAATACAGGGCGATATTTTGAGATACTTACAGAGCTTCTGAGCGTGTATGAAGGCTTGCTAGGGGGTGGTTCTGACTCAATGAACCTCCAGTAATTGATTGGCATTGAGTTTTGCTTCTGAAAATGCCTCCAAGGGTGATTTCAGTTTCACACTTTTTCCACCTTTTTTCAAGCTTTGTTCTTGGGGTTCTTGCAGTCTCTAGGTCCCAAATTCGTGTGCTTTCACTTGTATATGTATGCTACAATGTATTAGGTCAACAAATTGGTGTTGAATCCTTGTACATTAATGCCTTGAGATTGGATTTGATCCTCCATTGAAAACTTGCTTAATTTGCCAAAAATCCAATCTTTTTGCACATGGAATGCTTGATACGAATTTGATACACTTGATGATGATGATTCAATCCTGAAATGGCCAAAAAGAGATCAAATAATCAATGTTTGGATTTTATTTGATTTAAATTGATTAAAAATGAAATAATTCATTAAAAAATCAAAATAAATAATAAAATTGATAAATGATCACAAGGATGAAGCTAGGACACGTGTGTAGTGTGAAAAGATCAAATCAAGTGGAAAAGAATGGGCCCATTTGACAAAATTTAAAATTTTGGGGATAGTTGACTTTTGCAAATTTTGCAAAAATTCCCAACTTCAACAATGCATAACTTCTTCAATTTTGAACTTTTCGAAGTGTTATTGGACTTTTTAGAAAGCTTGAGATGTCCCCTAACCAACCCTTTTGGTCCCATCTCATTTTGATATTCCATTCTCAAGTTATATGCTTTGGAAAAAAAGGTATTTTTGTTGACTTTCAAAAATGACCTATAATGTCCAAATTTATAACATCTTGTGAGTGAATTTTATGATCTTGGGGTATGAAGATGGATTATAGGAAATTTCATCCTCTTCAAAATGAGCTTTGGATGGGTCATTTCTCATAAAGTATGAGAAAGTTATGCATGGTCAAAGTTGAGTTGACTTTTCCTATAAAACCCTAATTTAGCAACTTTTGAGTCTTGATGAATTTTGAGCAATCCTTGATGAATCATGATCAAACCTTGATCAAATGATGAAATATCCTTCAAAAATATAATGTTGACAAAAAATCTTGAAGTTTGACTGTATTTGGGTCACAGTTGACTTTTGCCCTAGCACAGTCGATTTTTGGACCCTTTGAGCAATTGATTGAGCAAACTTCCTCTACAAGGCTTGAAACTTGACATGGATGATCTTGAGAGCATATTAGGACATTGGGGAGCACTTTATATCATTTGGATGCAAGGAACTTGATGCAACACAAAACCCTAATTTGGGGTTGACTGCCTTAGGAGATAGCTTGATTGTTCAACTCTTGAGCAATCTTGAGCAACTAGGAGATTTTTCTTGCAATGTCTTGGGAAATATGAGAGGGAAAATTTTGGGGTACAACAGCTGTCCCTGTTCAATTTTCTTAAACCTGAGGATGTAGATTGGCTTTCGGGCCTTTCGTGATCCGAAGGTGGAAGATGATTGAACACTAGAGTGCCTAGAAATTTGCACTCGCATGAAGTGGTATCAGCACTGTGATGTCGGGAATGGGCTTACAGATGCCATTTGGAGACTGTTGATAGGTGGTCCGGACTTCGGATGGAATATGAATCAGGGAGATCTTATCATCGATCTGACTGAACCAGGGAAGGTCTTGGATTAACTTTGATTGGATAAGAATCAGAAAAATCTTCGAATCGATTTAGCTAAACCAAACAAAAGTCTTGGAATAACTTTAACTGGAATAAGAATCAGGGAGATCTTATTGTCGATCTGACTGAACCAGAGGAGGTCTTGGATTAACTTTGGCTGGATAAGAATCAGAAAAATCTTCGAATCGATTTAACTGAACCAGGCGAAAGTCTTGGAATAACTTACACTTGAATACGAATCAGGGAGATCTTCGCGTTGATCTGACTAAACCAGAGGAGGTCTTGGATTAACTTCGGCTAGATAAGAATCAGAAAAATCTTTGAATCTATTTAACTGAACCAGACGAAAGTCTTGGAATAACTTCAACTAGAATACGAATCAGGGAGATCTTCACGTCGATCTGACTGAACCAGAGGAGGTCTTGGATTAACTTCGGCTGGATAAGAATCATAAAAATCTTCGAATCGATTTAACTGAACCAGACAAAAGTCTTGGAATAACTTCAACTGGAATACGAATTAGGGAGATCTTCGCGTCGATCTGACTGAACCAGAGGAGGTCTTGGATTAACTTTGGCTGGATAAGAATCAGAAAAATCTTCGAATCGATTTAACTGAACCAGACGAAAGTCTTGGAATAACTTCAACTGTAATACGAATCAGGGAGATCTTTGCGTCGATCTGACTGAACTAGAGGAGGTCTTGGATTAACTTCGGCTGGATAAGAATCAGAAAAATCTTCGAATCAATTTAACTGAACCAGACGAAAGTCTTGGAATAACTTCAACTGGAATAAGAATCAGGGAGATCTTCGCGTCGATCTGACTGAACCAGAGGAGGTCTTGGATTAACTTCGGCTGGATAAGAATCAGAAAAATCTTCGAATCGATTTAACTGAACTAGATAAAAGTCTTGGCATATCTTCAACTGGAATACGAATCAGGGAGATCTTAGGGTCGATCTGACTGAACCAGAGAAGGTCTTTGACATAGCTGAGAATTTAACTGCATCTTTCCTGAAAGGTAAAGGTCAGTCATATGCAATGCATGATATGGATCAAGAGATGATGTTCTCAAGATAAATGAGATTGTGTTATATGATGCGTATATGTATGCATCATGATATATGGAAATGTAATGTTTTAACTGGGGAAAATAAATCTCGGATAGCTGCTGGAGATTAGAGTTGAATTCTTTGTTTCCGCGGGGGATGACGAACGAAGATGATTGTGAGAATAGACCTGTAGGAGAGGATAACTCCGTTGGGGAATAAACTGATGAGGAGATTACTCTGTGGGGAAGAGATGCTCTGCTGAGGATTCTACTGATAAATTCCGTCGGGATGAATTACCATTGCTGGTGATATTGAGTCCATTCAGGATTGAATTCCTGTTTGTGAAAGGGAAGAACTTCGCTGGGGATGATCTTTCAGTGGCGAAGTTACTGGGGATACCCTATTAGAATTTTGTGGGGATAATCCTCCGAACTTGGCTGGGAATGATCCTTTGAACTCGGCTGGGGAGATTTATTTTATACTCCGCTGTGGATAAACTTCCAAAGTCTACTGGGGATGATTCTCCCAACTCCGTTGGGGAAGCTTTTTCAGACTGCGCTGGGAAAATTTTAGCTCCACTGGGGGTATCTTGTATTCTGCCGGGGAACATTCTTATACTCTGCCAGGGAATATTAAGACTGCCAGGGATATCAAGCCTTTTTAGTGCTGATGGTAGATCAACTCTGCTTGGGGAGAGCATTGCTGATTCGTTCATAGTTGCAAGTCTCAGCTGGGGAGAGTTACCATTACTGCCTTACTCTACGGGGAGTGAAGGTATCTTAGTCATATTCTTCAGTTGAATCTAACCTTGTACCTGTTGGACCGAGCAACTATACAGCTTGGACACTTCTTATTGCCCCTGTTTCTGCTATTATCAGTAATCATCTTTTGCTTCACATGTAAATATTTATGAGCAGCAATTAATGTCAAATGCATATATCAAAAACGAACCTTGGACGTTCTTTGAAAATCAAAACAGATAAAGGAAAAACAGTTTGAAATTTCTTTGAAAATGAATTGTATTTATTTTGAAGTTTGGTCTGTAAATATGCGTTTTTGTATAAGAGGCTGACGTCCTAATAAGAGAACGCCACCGAATAATAGAATTTACACAATTTGTGAAAAACTAAACAACTATGTGAACAATCCCACTGGGTTCTAACTCTGCTATTTCCTTTATGTCCTCGAGCATCTCATCACTTTGCTACTGGTTGAGGGTGAATCAGATTGATTAGGGCCGTCTGAGCTTGATAGTCGATACCGAAGTCTGGATGCAAGATGATCCAATGAGACATAGTGTTACGCTTTTGATCCCTAATTCTTGCCTGGACCGCCCTTTCGGGTTTTCAGTCCACCGGGATACCCTTTTTTGCCCAAGCCGCCTTTTCAGGTTTTCGACTTGCCGGGTGTACAAATTTTTCATTTTCATCCCTTATTTTTGCCCGAACCCTTTTGGTTCGCCGGGAAGCCCTTATTTTTGCCTAGGCCAGTCAACCTAGCGGGTCTTTGATTATGCGTAGTGTTATACGATGGGAGAGAACTGACTGTTTTGGAATGCTGGTTCGCGTTTTGCGTTTGTTTTCGCAAAATGTCGCGGTAAGCAAGAGTCGCCACTGTCTTTTATTTTATCCAACAAGGAAAGGAAAAAAGCACAGAAAAATTCCTTTTTCGAGATGTTTCTCGGGTCCGGGGGGTAGATTATAGAAAGGGAAGGTGTTAACACCCTTTCTATCCGTGGTTATCCACGGGCTCTTAGGTACTTGCTCAAAGTGTTTTCAAAATTTTCTTTTCTTTCCTCCGTTGTTGTTGTTGAGAGAGA